>CM038682.1:389045880-389428295 GCA_021605205.1 Aegilops longissima
GATGGGGCCCACATGGCAATTACCCAGGGGCATCAACCCTGGTTAACTCGGGTTTCCTCTACGGGGCACCGTTCGATGCGCCGTTGGGCTCTGCGAAGAGCTAGCACGATGGCACGTCGGATGGTGGAGGTTTCCGGGCCTGGGGTGGCCGGTATCAACGGCGGCAAGGTCATCCAAGATGGCCGGAGTTCGGACACGCACGGGTTCGGTGTTCCCCGGTGCACGGCAGGACCAACTGGTGGTCGGGGTCGTCTTCTAGGAGCAACCCGAGCATGATGACGCGCCCAGGCGCAAGCTACGGCGTCTGTAGCCACGACGGCGACATGGCCGGCGGGCGTGAGCTCTCAGCTCCGTCGAAAGCACGGCTAGAGGAAGGGTTGGAGAGGGGAAACAAGGGGGGAACGACAGAGGCTTACTGCGGACCCGCTGAGTAGGCCAGTGGGCTCGGGGAGGCGCTCAAGACGGCAAATCGGAGTCGGCAATCGGCGGCACCCGAGGTTGAAGACGATGGCGTGGAGGCGATGTAGAGCTTCCCGGCTCGCTTGGCTCCGCAGGAAGGACGGGGGCAACACGGTGGTTCTTCTGGAAGCAACTACGAGGCGAGGGGTTGGCGGTGGACGCGGCAACGGCGGGCGGCAGCGACGAGCTCCGCTCGGGCGCGATCGAGGGAGCAGAGGAGGGGGCGAAAGAGCCAGAGAGCGAGGGGAAAGTGAGGGGAGGCGTCGGGTGTCTTCGTGGCGCGAGGGGGAGGCAGGAGGTGGCAAGCAGGAGGTGGCCGCGTTCGGGTGTGCGCTCGCCACGCACCTGCTTCTCCTTCTGGCATAAGGTTGAAGAAGCAGGCAGCGCTGGCTGGGCTGGGCCAGCCAACTGGGCCGCCAGGTGTGTCGGTGTTCAGGAATGGGGTCCCCGACTTGCACTGCTGCGCCTCTGGCAGGGCTCAAGGAGGCCCAGCACGGCCCATATTCATCAACGCAAGCTCAAGACCCTCGCGAGGGGCCAAGCCTCGCGGGGCGGATGACAAGGAGCTTCCTCAGGCACGGCCTCGTCAGGTTGGCTCATGAGGAGGCGGAGAGTTCAACGCAGGTTACATCGCGAGGTGCCCATGACGCAAGCCATGACGACCAAGTGCGCCAGTCGGGCGCCAGCCCGCGCAGTGTCCTCGTTTCATCTTTGGTGCAAAGGGAGCAAGCGCAGGCGAGAGCATCAAGCAAAGGCGTCCGTTTCGGTGCAACAAGACCAAGACCAGCCCAACGGCTGGAAGGGAGTCATCGTGGAGCCCAAGCAGGCGTCATCACCAGAGCCTTTGGCAGGCGAGGACCAACTTTAATCAGGATAAGTGTACCCGCTGTTCCCCTTCAAAATGGCCAATTGTTGGCGCCCTTCCCGCTCAATATTTGGGAAGAGGCCTAGGGCCTTCACCTATAAATAGGAGTAGCCACACTCAGAGCGGGCGACATCTTAGAGAGAGGGCATCTAGGGACGGAGAGGCGATCCGAGATCCGAATCCTCATCAAGAAACCAGTAGCTAGAGCGACTGAACACCACCTAGCAGTTCATCGCACCCGCCAAGAACAGACCCTCACGAGGCTGTTCTCCCTTGTATTGTTCCTCATCAGCCCAAGAGGCAATCCACCACACCACACACTGGAGTAGGGTATTACACCACAATGGTGGCCCGAACTAGTATAAATCTCGTGTCTCTTGTGCTGTTCCGTTTAGTAGTTTAGGTCCCTCGCGATTCGGGCGAGGTGCGAGACGGTGGAAGGTTGGATCTCCGCGCACCCGGTGTTCGAACCTCAAGGGTCTCGCGGAACCCGAATCCGACATTTGGCGCGCTGGTAGGTGCGCCGAATCTGCCTTTCATCGCCTCGTTCTTCCCGAGCACCGCAACCATGTCCGACGCCTGTCGGCCGCGCGCTGAAGCGCCGAGCCGCTCGCCTCCCATGTCGCCCGAGACAGCTCCTGCCGGCGGGCGCCCTCGTCCTCCCGTCACTGCCGCCGTCAACGCCGCCACGGCCCGCGGGGACGAGCAGCAAGCATCATCCTAGCACTCGTCCATGAGGCAGGACGGCCGCACCGCCACGCCTTCGCTCACCCCCGCTGGTTCTTCGTCACGCGCGCCCCGCGCGGCCATGGAGGCCCGGGCTGTAGTCATCACGGCAAACGAGCTCCTGCGCTACCGCCCCGTCGACGACGTCTACGAAGAATGGCTCGACCGAGTCGCCGAGCTCGTCCGCGCTGCGGGAGGCGCCCCCGCACCGTCCGTCTCGCTGCACCGCACCCCGCCCCGCGCGGGCGATGAAGCTCCCGGGGCGCCTCGGCCGCCTCCTCCTTAAGAAGGCGCCGCCCCAAGCGCGCGGCCTGGCGGAACCCGCTCCGCCCAGCGCCCGGCCGGCAAGAAGCGAGAGCTGTCAAGAAGTTCCTCGCCCACGAGAAGCTGCCCGAGCGCTCCCAGCTCGAGCACGTCAGGACCCTGCACTGCCCCCAGCCGCAGCGCAGGGAGGCCCGCAAGACCAAGATCTCTGTTGTCCGAGACCCTCCGCGGCCACGGCGGGCTGCCGCGCCTTCACCTCCGAGCTGCGCAGCGTCGCGTGGCCCGCCAAGTTCAAGCCAGACCTGCCTCCTCGCTACGACGACACAGCTGACCCTACGGAGTTCCTCCAGCTCTACGAGCTGGGCATCGAGGCTGCCAACGGGGATGAAAAGGTCATGGCGAGCTGGTTTCCCATGGCTCTCAAGGACGGAGCCCGCACCTGGCTCCTGAATCTGGCCCCAGGCACGATCTCTTCCTGGGCCAAGATGCGCACCCGCTTCATCGCCAACTTCCAGGGTACTCGCGACTGGCCACCCGCCGTGAGCGACATGCACCGAATCAAGCAGAAGCCAGGGGAAACCCTGCAAAAGTACATCCAACGCTTCAACAACGCACGCCTCAAGATCCCCAGGGTAACGGAGGAGGCCATCATCTCTTCCTTCTCCGACGGCGTGCGCGACGTCAAGATGAAGGAGGAGCTGGCGATGCATGAAGATATGTGCACCTCCTTGGAGCTGTTCAACTTGGCGACCAAGTGCACCAGGGCTGAGGAGGGGCGCCTCTCCCTCCTCGAGCTGCCTGCCGCGGATCCCGAAGAGAAGAAGTCCAAGGCCAAGGATGTGAAGCGCAAGGGGACTGTCGTACTCGCAGCTGAACCAGACACCAAGCAAGGCAGAGATCAGCCCGAGTCCTCCAAGGCCAGTCGGTACTGCGTGTACCACGACCTCCACACCCACAACACCAATGAATGCCAAGAGCTCCGGGCCGTGCGCGAAGGCAGGGTCGGCAGATGCCCCGAGCACAGCGACCGGGGCTACTGCCGGGGAGGAGGAAGGAATGCAGGACGCTAGGAAGACCGCGGCCCGCACCAAGGGTGGCGCGACCAACCTCGCGAGGACCGTTGGCAAGACCCGCCTCGCGAGGGAGGCTGGAGGGATCAGCCTCGCGAGGATCACCCGCAGGGGAACGCAGGCCTCCCTCCGCTGCCGCCGCCGCCATGGAGAAATGAGGACCGTCATCAGGACGAGGGGGCTGGGGGCTTCCAGGGACCGCGTGCGATCGCCTGCATCCTGGGCGGAGCTCAAGCCCCAGCCTCTCAGCGCATCTTCAAGCAGTTCGCCCGCGAAGTGAATGTAGTCCTCCCCAAGCTCGAGGCCACGCGCCCTCTCAGGTGGTCGGCGTGCGCCATCACGTTCAGCTCAGCGGATCAACTCAAGTGCGCGGCCACAGCCAGAGTTCTCCCGATGCTTTGTTCCCCAATCATCAGCAACGTGCTGGTCACCAAGACCCTCATCGTTGGTGGGGCAGGACTCAACGTCTTGTCAGTGGAAACATTCAACAATCTTCAAGTGCCTTACAGTCAGCTTCAGCCAACCAAGCCTTTCTCCAGAGTCACCGACGGCTCCACGGTCCCGATCGGGCAGGTCCGCCTTCCTGTCACCTTTGGGGCTCGCGACAACTACCGCACCGAGCTCATCGACTTCGACGTCGCCCACATTTGCCTGCCGTACAACGCCATCCTCGGGTACCCGGCGCTGGCCAAATTCATGGCCGTAACCCACCACGGCTACAACGTCCTCAAGATGCCAGGAAGCGGCGGGGTCATCACGGTGCCCTGTGAAGAGAGAGACGCAGTGTGCTCCCTGGAGCGAGCCTTTCAGGCCGCGTCGCTAGAAGACCCAGACCACACCAGCAGGAGGCCTCACAAGGCCGCACCCAAGAAGAAGAAGACATCGACCGGCCCAGTTCCTCAAGAGGCAGGCCCCTCAGGGCCCGCGCCGGGCCAGGGGGAGCCTCCTTCCATCGCACAGGAAAGCACGCCCGACGCCCTCCTCAGGCCGGGCTCGGGGGCTCTCCCCTGGAGGGCCGCCAACCTCGCCAAGGTCACGAGGGAGGCGCTTGGGCACCACATGGAGGCGTGCTTGAGCACGTTTCCCAAGAAGGAGCGAGGCAAGGAGGGCGAACCCTCGGGAGTTCGTCGGCAAGGCCATTCAGGGGCTCTGAGGAGTCAAGGGTCATGAGGGGCAGCCGCCGCCTACCCGCTGTGGCCCCCCATCCAGGCGAGGATGGTGGGCTGCGCGTCTGCATAGACATACCAGGGCTCAACCGAGCCGCGTCTCAAGAGCGCCTCTGGCCCTCGCGAGTGGGACGTTGCCAGGGCCCGCCCCACAGCTACGTGCGCATGCCTCACGGCCTGCCAAACGCGGTTGCTGCGCAGCAGCATCTCATGAGGGCCATCCTGGAGGCTCGAGAGGTCAGGCACGCCGCAGCCCTGGCGGAGATGGAGATGGCCCCGAGGAGCCGCCGCCTCCGGATCCTCCCGAGGCCCCGGGCCTGGGGCTTGTGAGGATCGGCTCCGCAGCCCACCGAGTCTGCTACACCAACACCCCTTCGTCCCAAAGATCACCGGTGACATCTTTAAGTTTTATTTCCGGTGGGGCGCCTTGAGGTCGCATTATTCCCGTATGCGTGGGTCCGTCCTGCGGCATGTATCCCTTTATTTCATGTCATTAGCCTATCTGTTGGGGCGCCCTCGGGCTGCATCATCCCCAAGCCGCTCGGGCCTAACCCAGCGGCATGTATCCTTCGGCGTTTTCCTTAGGATTATGCTCTCGTTCCACCATGCTTGTTATTTGGTGCCTTTTCCGGGTTACGGAATCTTGCATGTTAAAGGGGGTGCACGAGCATCGCGACTCAGGGCTCCTACCGCTCTCCGCCCTCACCCTCTGGTCTTGTCCATGGCATCGCGACACAGCTTGCCAGCGGCGGCCGAGACCAGCCCGAGAGCCGGGACCCGAGGACGTAGAGTTTCGTCATCTAACCCAGCTTGTGCGTTAAAGGGGGGGTGCCTGAGCATCGCGACTCAGGGCTCCTACCGGCTCTCCAGCCCTCACCCTCTGGTCTTGTCCATGGCATCGCGACCTGGCTTGCCCGCGACGGCTGAGACCAGCTCGAGAGCCGGGACCCGAGGACGTAGAGTTTCGTCGTCTAACCCAGCTTGCGTGTTAAAGGGGGGGGGGTGCCTGAGCATCGCAACTCAGGGCTCCTACCGGCTCTCCGGCCCTCACCCTCTAGTCTTGTCCATGGCATCGCGACCTGGCTTGCCAGCGACGGCTGAGACCAGCCCGAGAGCCGGGACCCGAGGACGTAGAGTTTCGTCATCTAACCCAGCTTGCGCGTTAAAGGGGGGGTGCCTGAGCATCGCGACTCAGGGCTCCTACTGGCTCTCCGGCCCTCACCCTCTGGTCTTGTCCATGGCATCGCGACCTGGCTTGCCAGCGACGGCTGAGACTAGCCCGAGAGCCGGGACCCGAGGTCGTAGAGTTTCGTCATATAACCTAGCTTGCGCGTTAAAGGGGGGGGGTGCCTGAGCATCGCGACTCAGGGCTCCTACCGGCTCTCCAGCCCTCACCCTCTAGTCTTGTCCATGGCATCGTGACCTGGCTTGCCAGCGACGGCTGAGACCAGTCCGAGACCCAGGACCCGGGCGTGAGAGTTTCGTCATCTAACCCACCTTGCGTTAAAGGGGGTGCCTGAGCATCGCGACTCAGGGCTCCTACCGGCTCTCCGGCCCTCACCCTCTGGTCTTGTCCATGGCATCGCGACCTGGCTTGCCAGCGACGGCTGAGACCAGCCCGAGAGCCGAGACCCGAGGACGTAGAGTTTCATCATGTAACCCAGCTTGCGCGTTAAAGGGGGGGTGCCTGAGCATCGCGACTCAGGGCTCCTACCGGCTCTCCAGCCCTCACCCTCTGTACTTGTCCATGGCATCGCGACCTGGCTTGCCAGCGACGGCTGAGACCAGCCCGAGAGCCGGACCAAGACGTGAAACACCGGCATCCGCCAAATTTGCAGGAACACACTCAAAGATAAGGCCCAGAGCCAGGCGCAACCCGCCTTGAGGTAAGGCCCCGTGAGTCCCGTGCTGGCTCACGGGTGCCCAGATACACCTCGTCTAGACCTACCGTGCCAGCCACGTGTCAGGGTGGGGTTGTATACGCCCCGGGGGCTCCTCCCGGAGGGAATCCCCCTCCCACGTACCAGTGGAAGCACCATGCTCCGCGCTGGCTGACGACACTGCCGAGGAGCGGCTATGGCGTCACGCATGCGAGCGCTATGCTCGCTGGTGATAAACAAGCGAGGTGGCCTCCGGGTCGCATCAACCTCGAGGAGCCCAGAGCTCGATGTCGGCCTCATTGCAACGCCTCCCCTCGGGAGCGCCGCGCGAGGGGTTGGACACGGGGGCTGCGCCTGGGTCACGTCCAGACGCACGCCACCCAGCCAGGCCCCCCGGGCCTGGTTCGTCGCACGTCACTCCCCGAGCGGAGCCAAGGTACGAATGCCGTTTGGGCGTCAAGGGGGACTCCTGAGCATCGCGCCTCAGGAGCCTAACTGGTCACGTAGCCCCTCACCCCTTAGTTCCGAAAGGCTAACGGAGGTTGAGGTATGCGCGGGGTCGGGCTCTGCAGACGTAGAACGGTGGATCCACCCGCGTCTCACCTCCCTACTTGCTGTTCGTGCGCCAAGGGGGACTCCTGAGCATCACGACTCAGGAGCCTAACTTGTCACGTAGCCCCTCACTCCTTGGTCCCGTCCTGGTTTCCGGTCGGGGCTAACGGCGGCTGAGGTATGCGCGGGGCCGAGCTCTGCCGGCGTAGAACATAAGCAAGTAGGAAGCGCAAATTTCAAGGAATTCAAAAGCAAATATTACAGTCCACACTGTTATCGCAATCCCAAATGCAAGTTTAAACGCCTCCCCGAGGCATGATACATGTGCAGGAATTAAAAGCAGGAAAGGAGCCACAACGGAGTCATTTGTCGGTGGTGGAGCAGCGCGGAGTGGGCTCGCCTCGTGGAGCAGCAGGGCCGGCAGCGCCTCGCTTCGTCTTGGTGCTGAAGGCCCGGAACTTCCCCAACAGAGCCTCCGCGCGACCCTTCTAAGCCTCGGCAGCGGCAGCTGCATGCTCGCCGCTTGCTGGCTCCAGCAGGCTGTCTAGGTCGACGCTAGGATCGCGAAGGTAGATGTGGGTGAGGACCCGCGTCAGTACCGCCGAAGACAAGACACGCGCCTCGGCCTCGGCCGTGGGGCCAAGGCCAAGGGAGACGTCTTCAAGAGCGCGAACCAGGAAGGGGAGCAGCTTGGCGGGACCATCCTCGGTGCCGGCCAGCAGACTCTCCAGGCCGCTGTCGTAAAGCGTCTTCAGCAAAGAGCGAGCATTCACCTCCATATCCATGAAGGCCACTCGATCTTCTGCAAGAACCCGCGCCTTGTCGTCCAGCTCGACCTTCCTCGCCTCCAGCTCCTGCTCCAGCGCTTTAGGCGGTCGCGGCGCTTCTTGAGCCTGGCCTCCGGTCCTTGACGGCCGCCTCGCGAGCCTTCATGCTTTCCTCCTGCTCTGGCGGGGCGGGCCTCCTCGGCAAGCTGGTTCTGCAGGCCCTTCAGCTTGCTCTCCAGCGTCTCACAGCGACCTTGGATGCTAGCTGCCTCCCCCAGGGCAGCATCGCGGGCAATCTTCGCCTCACGGACAGCCTGCTTCTCCTCGTCGCAGGCCGTTGAGGCCTGGACCAGCGCCGCCTGAATCGAAGCATCGAAGCGAATCCAGCCAGAAGCCAGCTCCAAACGCCCAGCCATCAGACGGGAGTCGGTGCCCAGAAGATCCTGCCGCAGGCGGTCCAGTCCGGCAACGGCGCGATCTAGAATAGCATTCGGAGGAGCAGCGGTCGGTGGAGTAGGAGGAGAAGACGGCTGTGTGACCACTGCGCCCTGAGGTGGAACCAGCGGCGCCACGGCAACAGTGGAGGCAGCGCCAAGCAAGGGCACCTCGGGAGTCGCCTGGGTCAAGGGGGCTGAGCTCGCCCCAGCGGGCTCAGCCAGGCCTCGCGAGGACGCCCGGGCAGGAGAGGCCTGTGCGTCACGATCACCTTCTTTCTCGGGCAGAGGCACCGCCCCAGATGAAGCCTCAGGAGCTCCCTTCAGCTTCTTCGCCGCAGGCGTCAGCCTAGCCAAGAGATACAGATATCAAGCCTCAGCGACAAAGCAAGGAATAAAACAAGAATCAAGCACTTACTGGTCGTCGCTGGTGGACTCGAGCAACCTCCGGCCATACTTGAAGCCCGAGAGCCGGCTGCAGGGATCAGCTTCAAGGGGACCAGGAGCAGGAGGTGCGTCTGTGGATCGCCCTAGGGCCGGGGCGGACCCGCGGGGGACCAGCCCAGTCCGGTCCTTCTTCGGGATCATGGGCAGGCTTCTGCCTCCCTGCTCATCCTCATCCTCGTCGTCGTCACTCTGGGGGAGGCGGAGAGCGCGAGACCTGCGCCGAAGGGGGGGAGCCCTTGACTCCGCCCCTGAATCAACCCCCTCTCCCGGCTCTCTTTCCTCCACCTCTTCGCTGGAGTCGGAAGAGGACACGTCCACTAGGTCCTCCAGAGCCTCCACGGGCACGAGCCCGTCCCCATTGAAGACAGGCATGGGCCCCACTACCTGCTCCCAATCCTCACGAAGGAACAAGGGCGCGGGGGCGACCTCCAGTCTCGCCACATCGCCCCCAACCAAGGACTGGAGGACCGCCGCCAGATCCTCGTCGGCCAGGACCACGGGGCACGAGTGAGGCCTCCACATCGGAAGCGAGTACTGACAAAGCGGAGCCAGTTGATGCTCCGGGAACTCCCTCAGCAGCGACGCGTCGGTCAGCTTCGCCGCCGCCGCGTTGGCCGGCTTCAGATCTGCGTCCATCTTCTCCAGCACCAGCTTCATGCGGGGATCCAGAAGCTCCACTCGGGACCAGTCGTCAGAGCTCATGGGGTGCTCCGTGGGCAGGATCAGCCGAGGGTGGATGCGCCCCGCATCCACCAACACCCACTTGCTCCTGAATCCCTCGATCCACTTCCCAAGGTTTGAAATGGTGATGGCTCCGCCGTATGCGACGATGTAACACCCCGGATACAACTTTCCATATTCGTAACTCCGACTCTTGCCTTTTCCGGAGATGCTATATGATTTTTCCTTCGTGGTTGGGTTTTGTCTGTTGTTTTGCTTTTTGTTCATGTCTTGCATTTCATCTCATGGCATCATCTGCATTTCATCCGCATGTTTTTCAAAACTTGCATCCGTTCGGGTTCCGTCAGTTCTCTCCCGATTATCCGTTCCGAGTCCGGATACACTTGCACGCGCCCGCGGCACCTCCGAAATATTATTTTATAAGTGGCATAATAATGTTCTCGGAATGGGTTGCAACTTGTCGTGCGGTCTTATTATAGTGTAGACAGGCCGCCTGCCAAGTTTTGTCGCATTCGGAGCCCGTTTGATAGCCCTACCGTTAAACTTATAGCGGCACCCTTGCCGGTTTATTCGTCGGACGTTTCGGCCTCCGAAACTGCCGTCGGGCTGCACTTCTCTTCTCTCCCCTCAGCCCAAGTCCTATCTTCACAGCCCACCTAGTCCAGCCTCCTTCCCCTCTTCATTTCCAGAGTTGTCGGATGCGACCCTGGTCCAAAACCCTCTCAAGCACAAAGGCATCGAACCCCCTCTTGCGTGCGTCCAAACCTGCCCGAACCTAACCAGCTCACCATCTCCGTTGGATTCGGATCATCCCCAAACATCTAGTAAACATCTGCGTTTGTTTGTTGGACTCCCCTAAGCCATTTATCTTCGATGGTCCGATTACGATCGGAGGGGCCAAACCTATTCTAATCTCCCTCTTTCCTTATATATATACTCCCTAGTCTAAATTAGGCCAAACCCTAACTTCTAGGAAGTCTGTCCCATCCATCCACCCATTCCCGAGCCGCCGCCACACCCCCCCCCACCTCGGGATCTCCTCCCGATCAAACTCTCCTGACCAAGCCCCTTGTTTTGCGTCCCGACCAACCATCCCGGCCTCTGCTCGATCCACCCATCCAGCCTCGAGACTCCTCTCGCCGCGCCTCCCGAGCAGCAACCAGGAGCCCGAGCTCCATCTCCCTCGCCCTCTCCGGCTCTCCCTTGTCCTTCTTCCCTCCGTTTCCCTCCCCATCATCTCATCTCTTTCTTCCTCGGCTTCTTCTCGCAGGGACCGAAAGGAGTCAGCCATGGCCACCGCCCGTTCGTCACCCTGCTGCTGGATCCGGCCGGTTCCAGCCTGTCCCCGCCGGATCGCGTCGTCCGCTTTGACCCCGAGCCGCTGCCTTCCCTCGTTCCCCATGCGGACCACCCAAGGCTGTCCCGACCCCCTGCTGCCTCGGCGCCCAGCGAGACCTCGCCCGGACCACCGGCGTCAACCTCCCGAGGTTCCCGTGCCCGTGCCTTCCCTTTCTTCTCCTTCCTCCTCCTGCAGTTCTTCTTCCCGGCTCTCAACCTCCCGTCTCTCTTTCTCTCTGAACCCTCTCTCTGTTTTTCAGCGAAGCTCCACATCGCCGTTGCTCTTCCATGAGTCCCCTGCCTGCGGGAGGGATCTTCGCTGCCACGGATCCGCCATCCCGTGCCTCCCCGCCTTGATCCGACCACCTCCACCCGGCCCTCGTCGCCCGCCAAGTTCCTCGCCCGCCTCTGCTTCCCTGCTCCAAATCGAGCGCGAGCACGCCCTACGCTTGCTTCTTCTCGTCGAAAAGCGAGCAGCGGCTCGCTTGTTCGGCGTTGACCGTGCCCTGGCCCGGCTCCGGCGCCAGTGGGCCACAAGCAAGCCGGGCCAGTAGCGCCTGCCCTAAGCGCCTCCTCCACGAACGGGCCTTGGCCGGGGTGAGCAACCCCGCCCACATGCCTTTGTTGGGCCAGCCTGTAGATTTCGGCCCGATATGTTTTTTTTTTCCTGGATCTGCGAATTTACTAATTATCCAGAGAATATCAGTTTTGCAGAAAACCCCTTGTTCTTCATGCATTTAATAACTCACAAATGGTGCATCGGATTAAAATGTTTTATATATGTAATATGCTCAGAAAATTGTGTAGATTAATAATATGCCACTTTCATCCCATGTTAAAATGTTTAACTTGCTGTTTATTTAAATTTGCTAATATGCCATGCTAAAATGATTTATTTCATAACTAAATAACCGTAGCTCGGATTTAAATAATTTATATAGGTAAATGGGGTAGAAAAATGCCTAGTTTAACATGGTCCACTTTATGTTGCTGTTTAACAACTCTAAAATTGTGGTTAGGGCAGAACAGTACCTAATCCATAACTATGCACATGAGGATTTTCCAGAATTGTTGTTTGTTGTTTCCGGCCTCATTTAAACTTGCCTAAATAGGTAGTTTAATTATGCTTCACCTCTTGCCATGTTAACAACATTTAATATGGTTGAGTACCTAATCGGGAGATGTCAGGACCCCGATTCCAAGTCACATCGACCTAGCTGGTAACACCTCATATCACTTTGCGGCCTCACGCACGGTATTCCCACGGGTGTCGCCTTACCATGGCCCGGGACCGTTTGCGTCTTTTGGCTCACGTATATGATAGTGTCGCTAGCATCCACATGACAAAGAACCCGGGCCGACATGGCTAGTCGTGAACCCAAAGCGGCACTAACCTATGGGGACAGCATACATGAAACACCTCGAGCATGTCGGTCATCAGCGTATGAACTTGGGCTGTAGCCTTTGGGCTATGAGGACTCCGGTATCCCGGGCTGTAGCAGGCTAGGCAGGACTCCAAGTATCACCGCGTGACATTTCCCCGAAGGGACAGACATAGGAACGAAATGAATCACATGCCGGCCGATCAAGTGTCCAAGCGGTAGTGATGGGCTAGCGGGACTCCGGTGAACCGGGCTGTAGCGGACTACTATCGCTCGAAGCACGAGACTACATTTCCCCATATGAGAGGCTGCCAAGGATAAACAACTAGATTGTCGGATCCCACTCATACCAAGCATTTCAATCATACACACATTATGCCCGATATGAGTAAATACAACAAGGCATCACAACAAAACTCTACAACTCAAGTACTTTATTTAAGAGGCTCAGGAGCCATACATAACATAGTCATACAGGTAGGGGTCACATGACCCAACACTCAAATCATACAATCATACAAGCACATGCGGAAGCAAAGTAGTCTGAGTACGACTCTAGAAAGAAAGAAAGCTTGTTGGAGCCTTTCTATCTACATGGCCCTTCACAAGTCTTAGATCGCCACCAGGTGGCTAGCTTACTAAATCAAGTCAACATCTACATAGAATCCGTCGGAGGGTAGTATAGTCCTCTGAAAAATATTGATTAAGCAAACATGAGTACAAAGTACTCAGCAAGTCTTACCACGAAATCCTATCATACATGCACATTCTCAAGGAAGGAAGTGGAGTTAAATGCAGCAAGCCAGCTTTGACTCTTGGCTAAGCTATCCTCGTGACACACTTTGTAAAGCATTTGTCGTACACGAGTCCACTATTCACCATCACAATACTCCATCGTGGATCCTCTCTCGTCATCCCGAGAGGGCCATCCACGATACTCACACTATCTTGAGGCTTTTAGTAGTATCCATTTACTTGTCTATGAACTGATATAGGTAACCCGAAGTCCTTCTCCGTGGACACGGCTATTCAATAGATCATATTTAACCTGCGGGGTATACTTCTTCACACGCTCTCACCACTTATAAATCGTTTACCGACATGTACTCGCAACCTTCAGCGGAAGCCCAGCGTGGGTGTCGGCCACAGCCTACCTAAACACTCAAGTCCCTAGTCCAGTTTATCGCCTATTCGGGTTCCATCCGCAGGAGTCCGGCCGAGGTTTCCCATACAGCCCGAGCGATGTGTGCAGGGTTCCCGAGATACCAAACGGGCACTTTCGGTACACGACCCACAGTGCCTACCGCAACACAACCCACCCCTAAGGTCAGCGTTGCGTCGGCCCCAGATGCTACAAACACGAAACTACTTGCAACTCCGGACTATGAGCAGGGGTGGTTAAGAAGCCGAGAGGGTCCATTGGTTTGGGCCCAATGTGTGGTAGTAGCTAGTTCATGGATCACAAACACAGATCTCAGTTCTTAAGTTGGCCTCAATGAAACAACCCACCATGTACTCCTACATGGCCTCTCATCGATACCTTTACCAAATCGTGTTCAACACTTACACTCTCGAACCAACACAACCTTTCACTCCAGTTCATCATCCCGATGAGCCGACGACACAACTCTAAGCATAGCAAGCATAGCATGGTAGGAATCACAAACATGGCTCAATCAACTCCTACACATACTAGTGGGTTTCATCTAATTACTGTGGCAATGACAGGTCATGCAAAGGAAGTGGGTTCAACTACCGCAACACACAACAGTTGAATCGCGTTGTCTTAATGCAGTAAATGAGAGCAGAAGCGAGAACATGGGTTTGTATCGAAATGATCAATGAATTGCTTGCTGATGGGCTGGGGTAGAGAACTGCCCTTGGATGGGTTATCGAGGTTATCTTGAGGCAGAACCTATCATGAAAACACACCAAAATAAACATACAACCAATATGCAACAATATGATGCATGCTATGACATGGCAAGATGAATGTGTGTTGGCCTAATGCAAGTTGAAGGGACGGGATGATCTCATTTGAACCAAAGGTTCAAATGATAGATCATGTGAGTTAGTCCTAATGGTGCAAAATCTTAATCTGGTTATTCAGCATAGTTAACTTGTTTTAACATGCATGAAACCTGTACCAATGGATAGAGTGTATTTTTCTGATAAATTTTCATATATAAATCTTTGCATTTGGAGTTATAGAATAAAAGTTATAAGCATTTGAAATTTGAATTATATTCGGATTTTATTATATAGAAATAATTCCAGAATTAGAATTAATCGTCGGCGTGAGGTCAACATGACGTCGGAGGTCAGCGGGTCGTCCAGGTCAAACTGACCAGTGGGACCCGCATGTCGAGTTAGTTTAACTAATTAGTTTTAATTAAAACTAATCCTAATTAGATTAGCCAAGGGGTCCACTGTCATTGACCCGGAGGGTCAACAGGCCTGGTGAGGTCAACTCACGGCGTCTAGCCGCCCGGCGAGGCCAGACGCGGCGGAGCAAGTGCTTTGCACTTTCCGGCTCCAAATGGGCGCAGGAGCACCTCTGGTAGCTAGAGGTGAGCCGGTGTTTGGTGGGGTCAGTTGGGTTAGGGGTGGCGGAGTGGGCGCCGGGCGACAGTCGAGGCGGCGACGAGGCTCGACCACCGACGGGTTAGGGGTTAGCGGCCTCGGCGGGCGCGGGAGTCGTGGTTAGACTCGTTGGAGAGTGGTGAGTGCGATGGGCATAGTGGTGTGGCCAATAGGTGGCCGGAGGCTCGTCGGCGACGAGTCCCAGGCGGTGGGTTCAGCGATCATCGACCGCTCATTGTGGTGCAAGAAGAAGAGAACGGAGAGGATGGAGAGGTAGCTAGGCTCATGGTGAACCTGCGGGAAGCTTCGTCGGGGTCGAGGCGGACTGATCGTCGGCGGCGACGATGGGGATCTCCGCGACCTTGGACTCGGGCGAGGTCGGAGTAGTGGCCTCGGGGTTTTGGAGCGAGGGGACTAGCTGGCTAGGGGTAGCAGGTGCGGCGGAGCTGCCAGACATGGCGGGAGGTGCGTGGGCGGGGAGGACCTGGCGTCGGCGGTGGCGTGTCGGCGATGGCGTCGGCCAGGTCGAGGGCGAGCGAGAGAGAGGCGGGGGAATGGGGTGTCAGGAGGTCGGGGAGGCAGCGCGTGGGTCGTCCCAGCGGCGAGCGGCGAGGGGTGAGGCAGGCGGCGGCCAGCTGCGTGGCGCGCCTGCGCTGCCGGCGGCACCAACCTGCTGCTGGCCGAGCCAAGCAGCTCATTGGCCATGGCTCTTTGGGCTGGGCAGCAGGTGGGCGTTCTTGGCGACAGGTAAGTGTTTTTTCATTTTTTTAGCCTTTTCTATTTTCTGCAATTCTGTTTAGGGTTTTTAAAAATACCAAAACCTTTTCAAAAATTACCAAAATGCTCCTGGTCACTTGTTGGAATATTCCCAACATGAAACATTTTAGTTTAACAATTTTTGAACACTTAAAATAATTTTCATAATTAAAAATGCCCATTTCAAAAACTTGTGATTTAATTATAGAACCCTTAGGTGACCTAGAAGATGTTCCACCTTCTTTGACATGGATCCTAAACCCAAACAAAGAGGATGAGCATTTTGAAGGGCATTTCGGATTCATTGAATTAAATTTTAGTAAACCCTAGTTATTTTAAGGGGGTGTTCAGGGTTTCTGCCTTCCCCATTTCAAATTCAGATGAAATTTAAACATGATGCACACCCTAATGCATGGTCTATCCGGGATGTGACAACTCACCCCACTCAAAAGAATCTCGTCGAGATTTAGAATCTATTGCGAAAAAGGTGGGGTACTCAAGTCGAAGGCGATCCTCCCTTTCCCAAGTTGCTTCTTGCTCGGAATGGTTTGACCATTGAACCTTTAGAAACTTGATATTCCGGCGTCGAGTGGTGCGCTCGGTTTGATCGAGGATCTGAATGGGGTACTCTCGATAGGTGAGGTTATCTTGGAGATCAAGCGTTTGTGGTCCACTCCACGGATAGGATCCGAGAAGCAACGCTGAGTTGGGAAGCGTGGAAGACATCATGGACCTTGGAAAGATGCGGAGGTAGTTCAATTGGTAGGCAACTTCCCTCGTTTGGCAAGAATGCGAAAGGGTCCAATGTAACGAGGAGCCAACTTGCCCTTGATACGAATCGATGGGTTCCTTCAAAGGAGTAACCCGAAGGTAAGCCTTCTCGCCAATTTCATAAGCCATAGGCTTATGCTTGCGATCATATTGGCTCTTCGGCGAGATTGGGCTGTTTTCAAATTCTCACGAACAACGCGAACTTGTTCCTCGGCTTCCTGAATCATATCCGGGCCAAAGAGTTGTCTCTCCCGGTTTCGACCAGTTGAGAGGCGTTCGACATTTTCGTCCATAAAGAACTTGAAAGGGCTTTGCCCAAACTGGCTTGATAACTGTTGTTATAAGCGAACTTCGGCGAATGGAAGGCATTTCTCCCAATTCATGCGAAGGAGATGACGAAGCTCAAGCATATCCTCTAGGATTTGATTGACTCGTTCTACTTGACCACTTGATTGGGGATGGAAGCGGTGCTAAAGGAGAGATGAGTTCCCATAGCATTTTGGAAACTTTCCCAAAATCGAGAAGTGAAGAGACTCCACGGTCGGAGTTAATCTCGATGGAACACCATGAAGAGACACTATTAGGAGATGTACAAATCAGCTAGCTGGCTAGCGGTTATACTCTCACGAACAGGTAGGAAGTGGGCTACTTTGGAAGGCGATCAACGACAACGAAGATAGCATTATTCCCTCTCTTGGTCTGGGAAACCCGGTAATGAAATCCATACCGATTTTATCCCATTTCCATTCAGGAATTTCCAAAGGTTGAAGGGTACCGCAGGCCGTTGATGCTCTGCTTTAACTCGACGACAAGCGTCGCGATTAGCAATGTATTGAGCGATTTCTCTCTTCATCCTAGTCCACCAAAACCTCTGGCGTAGATCTTGATACATTTTAGTACTACCGGGATGAATGGTGAGAGGAGAGTCATGAGCTTCCTTAAGGATCAATCGCCTCGGGTTGCGCACCTTAGGAACCACTAAGCGGTCTCCAAAGAACACGACACCTTGTTCATCAATGGAGAAACAATCTGCGACTCCTTTCTTGATGTTTCTCTTGATACGGAGATTCCGGATCTACCTTCCGTGCTTTGATGATCTGATCCGTAAGGGTAGGTTTCGCCACCGGGGTGGAGAGGAATCCTCGAGGAACAATGTGAAGATTAAGCTTACGAAATTCCTCGTGGAGAATTGGTTGACCTTGTTGTAACATCAAATTATTACTGATAAGATTTGCGACTTAGTCGTCAGCCATGACATTAGCTTTGCACGGGTGTAAGATATTCCTAAGTCGAAATCTGTAATCAACTCGACCCAACGTCTTTGCACGAGATTCAAATCCGGTTGGGTGAAGATATATTTCAGACTTTGGTGATCGGTGTAGATTTACATAGCGATTACCCGTAAGGTAATGTCGCCAGGTTTTGAGTGCATGAACCACTGCTGCAAGCTCTAGATCGTGTGGGGGATAGTTATCCTCATGTGGGCCTTGAATCGTCGAGATCGTGAGGCAATCACATGACGATCTTGCATGAGTATGCAACCTAGTCCTTGTCGCGGCGTCCGCAATAGATAATAAAGTCCTTAGAAATCTGGTGGAACAAGTATGGGAGCAGATGTCGAGCGTCTTTTCAGTTCTGAAAGCTGATCTCGCCTTTGTGGCGTCCATTCGAACTTCTTATCTTTCTTGAGGAGTTCGGTTAGAGGTTTAACAACTTTAGAAATTCTCGTGAAGCGGCGGCAATAGCTCGCTAAACCGAGGAAACTCCGAACTTGCTTTACCGATTCAGGTGGAGTCCAATCAAGGACAGCTTGAACTCGCTCGGGATTGACAGCAATACCCTTACCAGAGATTACATGTCCTAGATAGGTCACTTCTGGTAACCAGAATTCACATTTAGAGAATTTGGCATAAAGGCGGTGCTCTCGAAGTTTCATCAATACTAGCCTTAGATGTTCGGCATGTTCTTCCTCATTCTTGGAGTAGATGAGTATATCATCGAGGTATACCACGACGAATTTATCCAAATACTCCATGAAGATGGAGTTCATTAACCGAGAGAAAGTGGCTGGAGCATTGGTTAATCCGAAGGACATGACGGTGTACTCGTATTGGCCATAACGAGTGACAAAGGCCGTTTTAGGAATGTCCCCGTTCTTGATTTTGATTTGATGGTAGCCCAACCTCAAATCCATCTTGGAAAAGACTGAGGATCCAGCGAGCTGATCATACAGATCGTTGATCCTGGGGAGCGGATACTTGTTCTTGATAGTGACCAAATTGACAGGTCGGTAATCTACAACCATCCGATCCGTACCATCCTTCTTCTTGACGAAGAGGGCGGGCAAGCCCATGGAGATGAACTAGGACGGATGAAACCCTTTTGCAAGGACTCATCGAGTTGTTTCTTAAGTTCAGCTAGTTCTAGGGTGCCATCTTATAAGGTCTCCTAGAGATTGGAGCGGTTAGGGAACAAGATCTATCACGAACTCGACATCCTGTCGGTGGAATACTGGCAGTTCTTCGGAAAGACATCCGGAAATCACGGACTACGGAATATCTTGAGATCTGGAAGAGGTTGGCATTTAAGGAGTAAAGTCTGGCGCTTAGACACTCGGGTTAAAACATCCTTTGTTTTACCCAAGGATGAAATAAGTTGAGCGGTTCTAGTCGAGCAATCAATCTTGGCATAATGGGCTGACATCCACCCATACCCAAGATGATGTTTATGTCCGAGGACTTAAGAGCTATTAAAGATGCGAGAAAGACTAATCTGTCGACAAGGATTTCATTCCCATGACTTATTCTAGAGGTTTGCCATCTAGATCCAGGGGTTTGAATTTCCATGGAGGTAGGCATGTCACGAGAATGTGGTGTTGTGCAATCGAGCATAGCTCTCGAAATAAATGAATGAGATGCTCCAAGATCAAAAGAACGATTGCGGATGGCAATTAACAAGAAGCGTATCGAGGGCGGCGTTGGGATCCTCATAGGTTTCTTCGCAGAGACATAGTTGACATGGCCACGGCGGTGGCAAGCTGGCAGCATAGGAACCTTTCTGTTGGCTTGCCGCGACCAACAGACTTTCGACTTGATTGGGGTTGTTCTGGGACACTCTCGAATATAGTGGCCCGTCTCTCCACATTTGAAGCAAGTGATCACATTTGGCCGTGGGGCCACATTAGCGATTGGACCTCCATATGTCTTGGGTGGAAAATACGGCTGGTTGGGGAGGCGCCTCGAAGGATGGCCTCGGGGTGTACACAGGTGGTAGAGCCGTATTAGGAACCCAAACCCGGCGCTTCGGGAACGAGCGGATGATGATCGAGAATCACGGATGTGCTTGCGTGAGGCCTCGAAATCAGTCTGCCCGATCTCGGCGCGATAGCCTTATTGACTAGCCGAGAAGAGGTGCATTCATGCGAGCGGAGATCTTGGCGTAGTTCAGGGCTAAGTCCCTTGCGGAACCTCGCTGCTTCTTAGCATCGGTAGAAACTTCTTGAGGAGCATATCGTGCTAACCTCCGAATTCACGGTTGTAGGCATCCACGTTCAGCCGGCCTTGGGTGAAACTGCAGAATTCCTCACGTTTGCGGTCCATAAGTCCTTCGGAATATGGTGCTCGCGGAAGGCGGCATCAATTCATCCCAAGTTGTAACTTGTCCAGCGGACGCATAGCCTCATAGTTTTCCCACGGAGATGGCGGGGCCTTCCGGATGATAGGCGGCAAAGGTAACTTTGTCGACCTCGGACACGATGGCGGAGCGCAGCTTGTGATGAATCTGCGGAGCCAATCATCGGCGTCGAGTGGCTCGGCGGAACATTTGAACTTTGGAGGATAAAGTTTGGCGAAGTCATTGAGTGAAACCCCATCGTTTCTTGGCTGGCGTGCTGTGTTTTGTTCAATCCGCTCCAATAAGCGGTTGGTTTCAGCGCTTATTGCGTTCGCTTCGGCATCACCTCAGCCAAAGATGGTGGTTGCGGCAGATTCACATTTCGGCTGCTCGGCCTCTCCTGCTCTGGAACAGCGGGAGAATTCAGTGTTGACCATCACGGGAGACAAAGCAAAGGTTTAAACCAGGATGGCAGAATTTAACAAGGAAGTGCGGAAGGTAATGGATAGTATGGAATGCAAAGATGTTCATCCGTATGACATGGTAATATAAACTGCCATATATATATATACCAACGGTCATACACACCATTCATAGTTTGGTACAAGCCTGACGGAGTACAACTATAGGAAAAGGCGTTACATCTCATCGGAAGCATTCCAACTTCTATACATTATTTGTCTACACTTCCGGAATGATACACACTAAGTCGTATTCCACGGGTCACGCAGGACGGTGGAAACACAACCATTACCATACTAGAAACACTACTACTATCTCAGGCAGCTCCATAGTAGTTCTCGTAGAAGTCACCACCCAGACCTGGAAGTGGAACATGATCGTCCGGAAACAGACAATCCTGTGGGGCCTGTGGACCATAAGGACTCGGATGTGGCCGTGGACCAACAAACGGTGGCAAAAGAGGCCCACGAGGTGGAGTGATGCCTCCAACCTCACGCCACTCCATCAAGTCCGCAGACTTGCCCGCACAGGTACAAATCTCTCATGTCCATACATCCGGCTTGCACGGCGGTGCAAACCTAGTCGAGTAGCCCGGTGGTCGAGCGGGCATTAAACAGTTCCATACGCAAGGCCGGTTCTCACGGTCCTTGTCCTCCAACAACTCGGTAGTAGTGCGGAGGTGAGTCCTCATGGGATGCATCCTTGTACAAACCACAGAGGTAGCCATGCGCCCCGAAAGAGATCTTGGCATATAGCGGAAGTCGGTGTTGCTCGATAAAAGCAGTCTGGCTCGAATAATAGTCATCATGGAATAGGCTGCATCTTGTGCAGACATTCCAATAGTGATTCGAGCCCATAGGAGCGATGAAGTGGCTCGATAGCTCCGGGATAGGATGGATAAATCCGGACCGTGCATAGGTATTGGCTTTGATTGAAATCCTGAACTGCTCCTCGGCGGTATATTCAGGATACCATCGATAACCAGCCTCAATCATCACCCTAACCAACATGGCGTGTGACCGCACACATCGATGCAGCGGTCGAGGCGAACCACTTGTTACGGGAGCGGGTGGCCATCTGAAAGCACAGCCATAATGCAAAGGCATTAGAATTTCTAGGAAAATCGGCAGCATAACATCTGTAAATGCTCAAATCAAATTTGAGACATTCAAAATCAGATTTGCAAAACCACTCAACAACATCATATCAAGGTTACGGTTCAAATGGTAGCATACTAAAATTTAGTAACACTGAATCGAGGATGTAACCAACAATCCTACAAGGTACTACGGATAGTAACACGTGAGCACGATAGAGAAGAGAGCCTAGTCCTAAACCCACGTTGAATGAGAAGAGGATGACTCGGATCGAGGGCATAAGGTAAAGGAGTAAAAGAGCCTTCGTTCCTCCACAATCAATTCCCTACATATAACTAAAGCATTTCTAGACTCAACTTGACCAGTTTGGCTTAGCGGACCTACAGAGCAGCCCCTTTCGATGCCAACGCTGTCGGGACCCGATTCAAGTCACATCGACCTAGCTGGTAACACCTCATATCACTTTGCGGCCTCACGCACGGGTATTCCCAGGTGTCGCCTTACCATGGCCGGGACCGTTTGCGTCTTTTGGCTCACGTATATGATAGTGTCGCTAGCATCCACATGACAAAGAACCGGGCCGACATGGCTAGTCGTGAACCCAAAGCGGCACTAACCTATGGGGACAGGCATACATGAAACACTTCGAGCATGTCGGTCATCAGCGTATGAACTTGGGCTGTAGCACTGGGCTAACAGGACTCCGGTATTCCGGGCTGTAGCAGGCTAGGCAGGACTCCAAGTATCACCGCGTGACATTTCCCGAAGGACAGACATAAGGAACGAAATGAATCACATGCCGGCCGATCAAGTGTCCAAGCGGTAGTCTTTGGGCTAGCGGGACTCCGGTGAACCGGGCTGTAGCGGACTACTATCGCTCAGAAGCACGAGACTACATTTCCCCATATGAGAGGCTGCCAAGGATAAACAACTAGATTGTCGGATCCCACTCATACCAAGCATTTCAATCATACACACATTATGCCCGATATGAGTAAATACAACAAGGCATCACAACAAAACTCTACAACTCAAGTACTTTATTTAAGAGGCTCAGGAGCCATACATAACTATAGTCATACAGGTAGGGGTCACATGACCCAACACTCAAGTCATACAATCATACAAGCACATGCGGAAGCAAAGTAGTCTCAATCTGAGACTCTAGAAAGAAAGAAAGCTTGTTGGAGCCTTTCTATCTACATGGCCCTTCACAAGTCTTAGATCGCCACACGGGTGGCTAGCTTACTAAATCGAAGTCAACATCTACATAGAATCCGTCGGAGGGGGTAGTATAGTCCTCTGAAAAATATTGATTAAGCAAACATGAGTACAAAGTACTCAGCAAGTCTTACCACAGAATCCTATCATACATGCACATTCTCAAGGAAGGAAGTGGAGTTAAATGCAGCAAGCCAGCTTTGACTCTTGGCTAAGCTATCCTACGTGACACACTTTGTAAAGCATTTGTCGTACACGAGTCCACTATTCACCATCACAATACTCCATCGTGGATCCTCTCTCGTCATCCCGAGAGGGCCATCCACGATACTCACACTATCTTGAGGCTTTTAGTAGTATCCATTTACTTGTCTATGAACTGATATAGGTAACCCGAAGTCCTTCTCCGTGGACACGGCTATTCGAATAGATCATATTTAACCTGCGGGTATACTTCTTCACACGCTCTCACCACTTATAAATCGTTTACATGACATGTACTCGGCAACCTTCAGCGGAAGCCCAGCGTGGGTGTCGGCCACAGCCTACCTAAACACTCAAGTCCCTAGTCCAGGTTTATCGCCTATTCGGGTTCCATCCGAGGAGTCGGCGAGGTTTCCCATACAGCCCGAGCGATGTGTGCAGGGTTCCCGAGATACCAAGCGGGCACTTTCGGTACACGACCCACGGTGCCTACCGCAACACAACCCACCCCTAAGGTCAGCGTTGCGTGCGGCCCCGACATGCTACAAACACGAAACTACTTGCAACTCCGGACTATGAGCAGGGGTGGTTAAGAAGCGAGAGGGTCCATTGGTTTGGGCCCAATGTGTGGTAGTAGCTAGTTCATGGATCACAAACACAGATCTCAGTTCTTAAGTTCGGCCTCAATGAAACAACCCACCATGTACTCCTACATGGCCTCTCATCGATACCTTTACCAAATCGTGTTCAACACTTACACTCTCGAACCAACACAACCTTTCACTCCAGTTCATCATCCCGATGAGCGGACTGACACAACTCTAAGCATAGCAAGCATAGCATGGTAGGAATCACAAACATGGCTCAATCAACTCCTACACATACTAGTGGGTTTCATCTAATTCTTGTGGCAATGACAGTCATGCAAAGGAAGTGGGTTCAACTACCGCAACACACAACAGTTGAATCGCGTTGTCTTAATGCAGATAAATGAGAGCGAAGCGAGAACATGGGTTTGTATCGAAATGATCAATGAATTGCTTGCCCGATGGGCTGGGGTGAGAACTGCCCTTGGATGGGTTATCGAGGTTATCTTGAGGCAGAACCTATCATGAAAACACACCAAAATAAACATACAACCAATATGCAACAATATGATGCATGCTATGACATGGCAAGATGAATGTGTGTTGGCCTAATGCAAGTTGAAGGGACGGGGATGATCTCATTTGAACCAAAGGTTCAAATGATAGATCATGTGAGTTAGTCCTAATGGTGCAAAATCTTAATCTGGTTATTCAGCATAGTTAACTTGTTTTAACATGCATGAAACCTGTACCAATGGATAGAGTGTATTTTTCTGATAAATTTTCATATATAAATCTTTGCATTTGGAGTTATAGAATAAAAGTTATAAGCATTTGAAATTTGAATTATATTCGGATTTTATTATATAGAAATAATTCCAGAATTAGAATTAATCGTCGTCGTGAGGTCAACATGGCGTCGAGGGTCAGCAGGGTCGTCCAGGTCAAACTGACCAGTGGGACCCGCATGTCGAGTTAGTTTAACTAATTAGTTTTAATTAAAACTAATCCTAATTAGATTAGCGAAGGGGTCCACTGTCATTGACCCGGAGGTCAGCAGCCTGGTGAGGTCAACTCACCGGCGTCTAGCCGCCAAGCAAGGCAGAGCCAGCGGCGAGCAAGTGCTTTGCACTTTCCGGGCTCCAAATGGGCCTGAGGAGCACCTCTGGTAGCTAGAGGTGAGCAGCGGTGTTTGGTGGGGTCGATTGGGTTAGGGGTGGCGGAGTGGGCGCCCGGCGACAGAGTCGAGGCGGCGACGAGGCTCGGCCACCGACGGGTTAGGGGTTAGCGGCCTCGGCGAGGCGCGGGAGTCGTGGTTAGACTCGTTGGAGAGTGGTGAGTCACGATGGGCATAGTGGTGTGGCCAATAGGTGACGGAGGCTCGTCGGCGACGAGTCCCGCAGCCGTGGGTTCAGCGATCATCGACCGCTCGCTGTGGTGCAAGAAGAAGAAACGGAGAGGATGGAGAGGTAGCTAGGCTCATGGTGAACCTGCGGGAAGCTTCGTCGGGGTCGGGCGGACTGATCGTCGGGCGGCGATGGGGATCTCCGGCGACCTTGGACTCGGGCGAGGTCGGATAGTGGCCTCGGGGGTTTTGAGGCGAGGGACTAGCTGGCTAGGGGTAGCAGGGTGCGGCGGAGCTGCAGACATGGCGGGAGGTGCGTGGGCGGCGGGGAGCACGGCGTCGGCGGTGGCGTGTCGGCGATGGCGTCGGCCAGTCGAGGCGCGCGAGAGAGAGGCGGGGGAATGGGGTGTCTGGGAGGTCGGGAGGCAGCCGTGGGTCGTCCCAGCGGCGGCGAGGTGAGGCGAGGCGGCGGCCAGCTGCGTGGCGCGCCTGCGCTCGCCGGCCGGCACCAACCTTACTGCTGGCCGAGCCAAGCAGCTTCATTGGCCTTGGTTTCTTTGGCTGGGCAGCGGTGGGCGATTCTTTGGCGACAGTAAGTGTTTTTTCATTTTTAGCCTTTTCTATTTTCTGCAATTCTGTTTAGGGTTTTAAAAATACCAAAATCTTTTCAAAAATTACCAAAATGCTCCTGGTCACTTGTTGGAATATTCCCAACATGAAACATTTTAGTTTAACAATTTTTGAACACTTAAAATAATTTTCATAATTAAAAATGCCCATTTCAAAAACTTGTGATTTAATTATAGAACCCTTAGGTGACCTAGAAGATGTTCCACCTTCTTTGACATGGATCCTAAACCCAAACAAAGAGGATGAGCATTTTGAAGGGCATTTGGATTCATTGAATTAAATTTTAGTAAACCCTAGTTATTTTAAGGGGGGTGTTACAGGGTTTCTGCCTTCCCCATTTCAAATTCAGATGAAATTTAAACATGATGCACACCCTAATGCATGGTCTATCTGGGATGTGACAGGAGAGAACTAAATAATTGATGTGGTGTTTCGTCGATATGCAACTCGTTGCATATTGAGCTCCACTTAACTTGTAGTGTTGTTTGTGCATATTGCCATGCCATGCCTCATTTAAACCGGACATGCATCATACTTGTTTGTGCATCATGCCATGTTTATGTGATGGTTGTTTACTATGTTGTTTGTTTGTTTCGGGTTGCTTCTCTCGTTAGCTTGGTTTCCTTCGAGTTGTGAGGATTCGTTCGACTTCATCCGTTTGTCTTCTTCATGGACTCGTTCTTCTTCCTTGCGGGTTTTCAGGCAAGATGACCATACCCTCGAAATCACTTCTATCTTTGCTTGCTAGATGCTCGCTCTTTTGCTATGCCTATGCTACGATGCCTACCACTTGCTATATCATGCCTCCCACATTGCCATGTCAAACCTCTAACCATCCTTTCCTAGCAAACCGTTGATTGGCTATGTTACCGTTTTGCTCAGCCCCTCTTATAGCGTTGTTAGTTGCAGGTGAAGATGAAATTTGTTCCCTGTTGGAACATGGAGATGTTGTTCCTTGTTGGAACATGTTTACTTGTTGGGATATCACAATATATCTTATTTAATTCATGCATCTATATACTTGGTAAAGGGTGGAAGGCTCGGCCTTATGCCTGGTGTTTTGTTCCACTCTTGCCGCCCTAGTTTCCGTCATACCGGTGTTATGTTCCCGGATTTTGCGTTCCTTACGGTTGGGTGATTTATGGGACCCCTTGACAGTTCGCTTTGAATAAGACTCCTCCAAAGAGGCCCAACTTTGGTTTTACCATTTGCCACCTAAGCCTTTTTCTCTTGGGTTCTGCGGACTCAAGGGTCATCTTTATTTTAACCCCGGACCAGTGCTCCTTGAGTCTTGGCCCAAACCAGCGATGTCCGGCGCCCCACAGGCAATCAGGGTTTATGCCAACCCGACGTCTGGCTCATCCGGTGTGCCACGAGACCGAGATATGTGCAGCTCCTATCAGGATTTGTCGGCACATCCGGCGGCTTTGCTGGTCTTGTTTTATTCTGTCGAAATGTCTTGTAGTCCGGGATTCGAGACTGATCGGTCTTCGGTAGAAGGAATATCCTTCGTTGACCGTGAGAGCTTATAATGGGCTAAGTTGGGACACCCCTACAGGTATTATCTTTCAAAGCCGTGCCCATGATTATGAGGCAGATGGGAATTTGTTAATGTCGGTTGTAGAAAACCGAAGTTGATCTTAATTAAAATACACCAACGGCGTGTGTAGCCGTGATGGTCTCTTCTCGTGGTCAGGAAGTGAACACGGTGTTGGAGTTATGTTTGGCGTAAGTAGTTTCAGGATCACTTCTTGATCATAGTTGTTCGACCGTGCTTTTGCCTTCTCTTCTCGCTCTCATTTGCGTATGTAGCCACCATATATGCTAGTAAACTACTGCAGCTCCACCTCACTACCCTGTCCTACCTTTAAGCTTAAATAGTCTTGATCTCGCGGGTGTGAGATTCTGAGTCCCGTGGCTCACAGATACTTCAAAACCAGTTTGTAGGTGTCGATGAAACCGTGCGGTGGCCTTTTGAGCTCAAGGAGGAGCTTGATGAAGATATCGTTCATTGTGTTATTTCTTTTGATTGATCGATAGTGGAGCCAGTTGGGACGATCGGGGATCTGTGTAGCATTTGGGGTAGTCTTCTTTTATTTTGGTTCCGTAGTCGGACCTTGATTGTACCTGTGTGATGTAATGTTTTACTCATGTATTGTGTGAAGTGGCGATTGTAAGCCAACTATGTATCCCTTTCCTTATGTATTACATGGGTTGTGTGAAGATTACCTCACTTGCGACATTGCTTTCAATGCGGTTATGCCTCTAAGTCGTGCCGACACGTGGGAGATATAGCCGCATCGAGGCGTTACAAGTTGGTAATCGAGCCTTCCCGACTTAGGAGCCCCTACTTGATTGTTTCTTTGCGTTGTTGAGTCTAGAGCGGAAAATGTTTTGAGTCTTAGGATTATATATATCGGAGAGTAGGATTCTTTTACTCCTCGGTCCTTAAATCGCTCTGGTGAGGTATCTGGCGTAGAGTTTTGACTTTTCTCTTCTCAAATTTCACTAAAATTTTTTTTAGGATCACGCTGGTATCTTGGAATCGTTCCGATGGTTTTGTGGCGAGAACATTGTTCTTGGTGCCTCGACATTTAGGGGTTGTGGCGGTGTCCGGGAGTTGAGCTCCGAGGTGTTGTCGTCACAATTTTATCGTTGCAGATTCTGGAATACACGAGTTTTGCCGACATCGAAATCTCTTTTGTGCAGTTGTTGGTGAGATAACCTGATAGCCCGATCTTGTGGCGAGTCTTGAGTATTGCCATGACTCGCATAACGGATGTTTTTCAAGGTCGAGGTACCACGATTTCGAGGATTTCTTGGTTATGTGTTGACGGATGGATACAATTTGGATCTAGGTATTGTTAGTTTGGGTGATATATTTTGTGTCCCTGTATCCCCAACACCAGATTGCATAACCGGAAAGTTTCGGGAGTTTATAGGTGGGAATTCTAGTAGCTTACGGGATATTCTTTCCGACGGATGTATGATTTGAGATTGGGGTTCAACGTCTAGTGGTCCGCCCATGCACGGTCGATTCACGATGGTCGCGAGGCGTCTTAAAGAATCCTTGGCTATGCTGATTCGGGGCGTCTTGTTTGTCATTCGTGGCGTCCGCTATCGTCGTGTCGTGTGGGCCCCACCACTAACACTTTGGGCGAAATCTCTATCATGTGTTTGTTCGGCTCATTCTTGAAGCCAATCCTTTGTTTTGTTTTGTTTTGTGGTATTCGAGTTGCTTCAATGCCAAGTGTTGATTCAGACCTTTCCTAATTGGTGTTCTCATATTGCTATGTGAATACTAATCCTTCTTGATCACTTGAGCTTGTCATGTTAATTCTTTTCCAACCGTGTGCTTCTCTTCAAGTGAATCTGATCATTCCAACATTCGCAAGATAAATTCTAAGCTTTTTTTCTCAACGGTGTTCGTTTCATCCGACCCAAGTTGTTTTGATTTCCGCCCTCCCACCCTTTTTCTTCAAGGACTCAGATTTCTTAATCAAGTATCCATTTTTTTGAGTGAAGTTTCTTCATTCCTTTCCTTTAATGTTTTATCCGGTGATTTCTCATGAAGACGCTAAGGAAGTTTCAACCTTATCATTGTTCCATTCTAATTTTCTTCTCTGGTGGATTTAAGTCAAGTTTTCAGTGTTGATCGTATTCTTTTCATCATTTCAAATGCTTTCTCATGTCGGTGCATCTCTTAATCATCCACTCCTCGCTATTCAATTGTTCCGGAGTGATGAAGATATCTCAGAAGATTCGTGTTTCCATTCTTAATCCGTTCAAGTTATTTCGAGTTTGTTATCTCATTCAAGCCATTTAATCCAACCGGTGCAATCTTTATTTCAAACAATTGTTCAACGGTGGTTCTTTTGAGTGGGCCCTAACCCACATGTTTTTTTTCCCAGGATCTTACCTAACTCTTCTAATTTTTCAAGAGCTATTCCCAAATTCATTGCAAAGTTTGACGTAAGAATGAGTTATCATCAGTCAAATGTCTTTCTCCAGGATCTTTCAAATTCTTTCATTGTTGGTTCAACCTTCCTAATTTTCATTCCGGAGTGCTTCAATAATTCATGGTGATGTTCTCGTCGTCATTCTGGAATTTTGAAGACCGAAGAAGAATTTCTCTTAAATCTTGCTCCATTCTCTTCAAGATTCATGGTTCTAGCTTGATGCCATCCTCTCATAATTGTCTTGATGGTGAGAATTCTTTTCATCCATCCGGAGCAATTCAGGAGTCTTTTCAGTTTGATTCTTCGGAGCCCATCATCTCAGAATTATTCATTCAAGCGTTCAACTCTTGTTTTCCAAATCTCACCGGTGCATCGTCGAAATATCCTCTAATCAGTTCATGATCTCTCCGTTCTCTTGTATCTAAATTCTCTCAAGTATCTTCGTTCATTTCTAATTCCTTACGGCGATTCGTTCTTTTTCTTCGTTCATTTTCAATTCTTATGGTGGTTCATTCAAGATTTCACTTCCTTCATTATCATATCAATTCATTTGTTGTTTCCAAATCCCACCGGTGGTTCCATCAATACCTTCTCAAGTTTGCGCTATATCTCTATCTGTAATCATTTTTCAATGAGAATAAGTGGTATGCCTAATCCATTGCTTGTCATCTATTTAATTGGTGAAGGATCAGCATAATGTTATTCTTATTCTTGTTCCATCGAGTAAATTCAATTCCTTATTCCGGAGGTTCATCAAAATTCTTGATTTCATTTGTTCATCTTTCTTTCCGGAGTTCCAAGTTTTTCTCGGCTATATCATTTCAAAGCTTCATCTTAACACTGCAAGGTTTCACCTTGTATTTGCAACTTCTCTTTCTGTTATCATCCTTTTCTTACCGGAGTTCTTCATGGAGGCTCTACATGATGGTTCGTCAAGGATTCTTTTAATTATTAATTGTTCTTCAAGATTTCTCTCGGAGTTATGATCCGCCAAGCCATACTTCAAAATTGAACATGGTGCTCAACACATGTTTTGTCTTGAGGAGTTCAAGTATTCTTCTTTTGCATTCCGAAGTGCAATTCCTTCTACCTTATCTTTTGAGGTGGTGTTATGTCATTTTGACAGTTCATTCATGTTTCATGATGCACTTGTTGTCAAGAATGAGATATTTAAAACCATCAATCTCTTCATTGGAGTTATCTTGGACTATATTTCACCTAAAGCTTTCCCTAAGGATTGTTGCTATTTATGGTGCTTATAAATGACCCAAGTTCTTCATTTGTCCTCTCGGTGAAATAAGTTTCTCGTCTCCTTGTTGATATAAATCCAATCTACTGTTTCCGTTAGTGGCGGGTTGTCACCTCATAATTTTGAGATGTGTTTCCATAAGCCCACTACAAGCTTACTCTTTTCGGCGTTTGTTTTCCAACAACTCCGTCAAATTCTTCTTTGCAAGGATGTTTCTTTCAAATTCATTTGTGGTAGAAGTTGACATATTTCTTCTTCATTCTGTTATTCCAATGATCTATCTTCTATTCTTTCTTCCGGAGGCTTTGTGATGTTACTCTCGTCGACCCATCACCTCATTTTGCAAATATCATGTTATTTTCCTTGCTTATCCGTTTAACCGGAGTGTCATGTTTCCATTCGAGTTCTCTCATCTTATCAAGTTTGCCTGCTTCCTCAACCGGAGAGCTGTCTGAAATCTTTCTTACCCCTTGTGCCATTCTTTCAATAGTTCCGGAGGCAGTGTGTTGTTGATTTCATCAACTATCATCCCATCTTCTCAAGTTCATGTTATATCCCTTCCATGCTCAATCGGAGTGCTGCCCGAATTCTTCCTCTCTCATCTTGTTTTAAACGGAGTGGTTGCGAATTCTATCTTGTCCATTAAACTCTCGATTCATGCCTTTTCAACCTTCAAGCCCTCGTAATGTTCCTTGTTCCTCTTTTCTAACGGATTGTTTGCATTCTCGTTCATCTTCGTTGTTTTCTTTCTTTCATTTTGCTCAACCTCTCAAGGTTCTTTGGTTTCACTCGTTTGTCAAAGAAGCAACTTAGTTTTACCTCTTATCTTCCTTTTCCTTTTCCCTCCGGTGCCATCCTAGATCTCAGGACGAGATCCTCTCGTAGTGGTGGAGTGTTGTAACACCCCGGATACAACTTTCCATATTAAGTAACTCCGACTCTTGCCTTTTAGGAGATGCTATATGATTTTTCCTTCGTGGTTGGGTTTTGTCTGTTGTTTTGCTTTTTGTTCATGTCTTGCATTTCATCTCATGGCATCATCTGCATTTCATCCGCATGTTTTCAAAACTTGCATCCGTTCGAGTTCGTCGGTTCTCTCCGATTATCCGTTCGAGTCCGGATACACTTGCACGCCTTGCACCTCCGAAATATTATTTTATAAGTGGCATAATAATGTTCTCGGAATGGGTTGCAACTTGTCGTGCGGTCTTATTATAGTGTAGACAGGCCGCTTTGCCAAGTTTTATCGCATTGGAGCCCGTTTGATAGCCCTACCGTTAAACTTATAGCGGCACCCTTGCGGTTTATTAAATCAGACGTTTGGCCTCCGAAACTGCCGTCGGGCTACACTTCTCTTCTCTCCCTCAGCCCAAGTCCTATCTTCACAGCCCACCTAGTCCAGCCTCCTTCCCTCTTCATTTCGGAGTTGTCCGATCGACCGCGGTCCGAAACCCTCTCTGCACAGTGCATCGAACCCCCTCTTGCGTGCGTCCGAAACCTGCCCCGAACCTAACCAGCTCAGTCATCTCCGTTGGATTCGGATCATCCCCAAACATCTAGTAAACATCTGCGTTTGTTTGTTGGACTCCCTAAGCCATTTATCTTGATGGTCCGATTACGATCGGAGGGCCAAACCTATTCTAATCTCCCTCTTTCCTTATATATATACTCCTAGTCTAAATTAGGCCAAACCCTAACTTCTAGGAAGTCATCCCATCCATCCACCCATTCCCGAGCCGCGCCACTCCCCCTCCCACCTCGGGATCTCCTCCCGATCAAACTCTCCCAGACCAAGCCCCTTGTTTTGCGTCCCGACCAACCATCCCCGGCCTCTGCTCGATCCACCCATCCAGCCTCGAGACTCCTCGCTTCGCCTCCCGGCGGCAACCAGGAGCCCGAGCTCCATCTCCCTCGCCCTCTCCGGCTCTCCCTTGTCCTTCTTCCCTCCGTTTCCCTCCCCATCATCTCATCTCTTTCTTCCTCGGCTTCTTCTCGCAGGGACCGAAAGGAGTCAGCCATAGCCACCGCCCGTTCGTCACCTACTTCTTTGGATCCGGCGGTTCGGCTTGTCCCCTTGGATCGCGTCGTCCGCTGACCCGAGCCGCTGCCTTCCCTCGTTCCCCATGCGGACCACCCAAGGCTGTCCCGACCCCCTGCTGCCTCGGCGCCCGCGGGACCTCGCCGGACCACCGGCGTCAACCTCCCGAGGTTCCCGTGCAGTGCCTTCCCTTTCTTCTCCTTCCTCCTCCTGCAGTTCTTCTTCCCGGCTCTCAACCTCCCGTCTCTCTTTCTCTCGAACCCTCTCTCTGTTTTTCAGCGAAGCTCTGTCGCCGTTGCTCTTCCGAGTCCTGCCTGCGCGGAGGATCTTCGCTGCCGCGGATCCGCCATCCCGTGCCTCCCCGCCTTGGATCCGACCACCTCCACCGGCCCTCGTCGCCCGCCAAGTTCCTCGCCCGCCTCTGCTTCCCTGCTCCAAATCGAGCGCGAGCACGCCGCGCTGCTTCTTCTCGTCGAGAAGCGAGCAGCGGCTCGCTCGTTCGGCGTTAACCGTGCCCTGCCCAGCTCCAGCGCCGCGTGAGCCACAAGCAGCCGGCCCAGCAGCCCTGCCGCCTAAGCGCCTCCTCCACCGAACCGGGCCTTGGCCGGGTGAGCAACCCCGCCCACATGCCTTTGTTAGGCCAGCACTGTAATTCGGCCCGATATGTTTTTTTCCTGGATCTGCGAATTTACTAATTATCCAGAGAATATCAGTTTTGCAGAAAACCCCTTGTTCTTCATGCATTTAATAACTCACAAATGGTGCATCGGATTAAAATGTTTTATATATGTAATATGCTTAGAAAATTGTGTAGATTAATAATATGCCACTTTCATCCCATGTTAAAATGTTTTAACTTGCTGTTTATTTAAATTTGCTAATATGCCATGCTAAAATGATTTATTTCATAACTAAATAACCGTAGCTCGGATTTAAATAATTTATATAGGTAAATGGGGTAGAAAAATGCCTAGTTTAACATGGTCCACTTTATGTTGCTGTTTAACAACTCTAAAATTGTGGTTAGGGCAGAACAGTACCTAATCCATAACTATGCACATGAGGATTTTCCGGAATTGTTGTTTGTTGTTTCCGGCCTCATTTAAACTTGCCTAAATAGGTAGTTTAATTATGCTTCACCTCTTGCCATGTTAACAACATTTAATATGGTTGAGTACCTAATCGGGAGAGAACTAAATAATTGATGTGGTGTTTCGTCGATATGCAACTCGTTGCATATTGAGCTCCACTTAACTTGTAGTGTTGTTTGTGCATATTGCCATGCCATGCCTCATTTAAACCGGACATGCATCATACTTGTTTGTGCATCATGCCATGTTTATGTGATGGTTGTTTACTATGTTGTTTGTTTGTTTCCGGGTTGCTTCTCTCGTTAGCTTCGGTTTTCCTTCCAGAGTTGTGAGGATTCGTTCGACTTCATCCGTTTGTCTTCTTCATGGACTCGTTCTTCTTCCTTGCGGGTTTTCAGGCAAGATGACCATACCCTCGAAATCACTTCTATCTTTGCTTGCTAGATGCTCGCTCTTTTGCTATGCCTATGCTACGATGCCTACCACTTGCTATATCATGCCTCCCACATTGCCATGTCAAACCTCTAACCATCCTTTCCTAGCAAACCGTTGATTGGCTATGTTACCGTTTTGCTCAGCCCTCTTATAGCGTTGTTAGTTGCGGTGAAGATGAAATTTGTTCCTGTTGGAACATGGAGATGTTGTTCCTTGTTGGAACATGTTTACTTGTTGGGATATCACAATATATCTTATTTAATTCATGCATCTATATACTTGGTAAAGGGTGGAAGGCTCGGCCTTATGCAGTGTTTTGTTCCACTCTTGCCGCCTAGTTTCCGTCATACGGTGTTATGTTCCCGGATTTTGCGTTCCTTACGGTTGGGTGATTTATGGGACCCCCTTGACGGTTCGCTTTGAATAAGACTCCTCCAAAGAAGGTCCAACTTTGGTTTTACCATTTGCCACCTAAGCCTTTTTCTCTTGGGTTCTGCAGACTCAAGGGTCATCTTTATTTTAACCCCGGACCAGTGCTCCTTGAGTCTGGCCCAAACCAGCGATGTCCGGCGCCCCACAGGCAATCGGGGTTTATGCCAACCCGACGTCTGGCTCATCCGGTGTGCCACGAGACCGAGATATGTGCAGCTCCTATCAGGTTTGTCGGCACATCCGGGCGGCTTTGCTGGTCTTGTTTTATTCTGTCGAAATGTCTTGTAGTCAGGGATTCCGAGACTGATCGGGTCTTCGGTAGAAGGAATATCCTTCGTTGACCGTGAGAGCTTATAATGGGCTAAGTTGGGACACCCTGCGGGTATTATCTTTGAAAGCCGTGCCCGCGGTTATGAGGCAGATGGGAATTTGTTAATGTCGGTTGTAGAAAACCCGAAGTTGATCTTAATTAAAATACACCAACGGCGTGTGTAACCGTGATGGTCTCTTCTCGTGGTCCGGGAAGTGAACTCTGTGTTGGAGTTATGTTTGGCGTAAGTAGTTTCAGGATCACTTCTTGATCATAGTTGTTCGACCGTGCTTTTGCCTTCTCTTCTCGCTCTCATTTGCGTATGTAGCCACCATATATGCTAGTAAACTACTGCAGCTCCACCTCACTACCTGTCCTACCTTTAAGCTTAAATAGTCTTGATCTCGGGGTGTGAGATTGCTGAGTCCCGTGGCTCACAGATACTTCAAAACCAGTTTGCAGGTGTCGATGAAACCGTGCAGGTGACGCACCCGAGCTCAAGGAGGAGCTTGATGAAGATATCGTTCATTGTGTTATTTCTTTTCAGTTGATCAGTAGTGGAGCCCAGTTGGGACGATCGGGGATCTGTGTAGCATTTGGGGTAGTCTTCTTTTATTTTGGTTCCGTAGTCGGACCTTGATTGTACCTGTGTGATGTAATGTTTTACTCATGTATTGTGTGAAGTGGCGATTGTAAGCCAACTATGTATCCCTTTCCCTTATGTATTACATGGGTTGTGTGAAGATTACCTCACTTGCGACATTGCTTTCAATGCGGTTATGCCTCTAAGTCGTGCTTCGACATGTGGGAGATATAGCTGCATCGAGGCGTTCTGAGCATGGCTTCGCGCCTTGTGAGGCGGAACCACGGAGGTTCGGAGGAGAAGTAGTGGCGCAGCAAGGCCACGAGGGCTTCACCCCAACATGGGCCTCACAATAGTAGGCGAAGATTGCGAGAAGAAGGGCGGAGTTGGGATGGAGGTGCGAGCTTGAATGTTGTAGTGACGGAGGACGGAGAAGAAGAACTCAGAAAAGGGAGGCACTAGACCAGCAATGATGGCGCTCACGAAGAACGGGTAGAAGGTACCCCCCGACCCTCCGGGGCGGCAGAGCCGGCCTTGAAAACCTCCGTTCCGTTGATGCCCTGCGCCTCCGATATCCGGCGCGCAGTGGCTTCGCCCGACACATTTAGGCGGGTCCAAGGCAGGAGAGTACCAAGCTCGGCCAGGGCTTGGCGGCGCCATGACCGCTAGGGGCACGGGCGGAGTGGATATGAAGGTCTTGGAAGAAGAGAGAGAGGCACAAGAAAGGGATCGAGCAGCAAGCTGGAGGAAGTAAAGGAGGCAAGGAAGATGCGCTCTGTTATCAACCCACGCGTTCTTGAGGCGCAGGTCCAATCAACCGCCACGCGTCGCCCAAGGCCGAGCTGTTAGGGCCCGCGATGCTTGCTTGCCCTTCGCCTCTCTGCGGCCAAGTTGGGCGCGCCGTGAGCACGGGGGCTCTGTCGGCGTTAAGGAGCAGGGGTCCCAGACTTGCACTGCGGCCTGCGGCGTGGCTCGAAGGAGGCCCAGCACGGCCCATCTTCATCAACGCAAGCTCAAGACCCTCGCGAGGGGCCAAGCCTCGCGGGGCGGACGACAAGGAGCTTCCTTAGGCACGGCCTCGTCAGGTTGGCTCATGAGGAGGCGGAGAGTTCAAGGTAGGGTACCTCGCAAGGTGCCCATGACGCAAGCCATGACGACCAAGGGCACCAGTCGGGCGCCAGCCCGCGCAGTGTCCTCCTTTCCTCTTTGGTGCAAAGGGAGCAAGCGCAGGCGAGAGCATCAAGCAAAGGCGTCCGTTTTGGTGCAACAAGACCAAGACCAGCCCAACAGCTGGAAGGGAGTCATCGTGGAGCCCAAGCAGGCGTCATCACCAGAGCCTTTGGCAGGCGAGGACCAACTTTAGTCAGGATAAGTGTACCCGCTGTTCCTCTTCAAAATGTCCAATTGTTGGTGCCCTTCCCGCTCAATATTTGGGAAGAGGCCCAGGGCCTTCGCCTATAAATAGGAGTAGCCACACTCAGAGCGGGCGGCATCTTAGAGAGAGGGCATCTAGGGACGGAGAGGTGATCCGAGATCCGAATCCTCATCAAGAAACCAGTAGCTAGAGCGACTGAACACCACCTAGCAATTCATCGCACCCGCCAAGAATAGACCCTCACGAGGCTGTTCTCCCTTGTATTTTTCCTCATCAGCCCAAGAGGCAATCCACCACACCATACACTGGAGTAGGGTATTACACCACAGTGGTGGCCCGAACCAGTATAAATCTCGTGTCTCTTGTGCTGTTCCGTTTAGTAGTTTAGGTCCCTGCAATTCGGCGAGGTGCGAGACGTTGGAAGGTTGGATCTCCACGCGCACCCCAGTGTTCGAACCTCAAGGGTCTGCCGGAACCCGAAATCCGACAAGGTGGCCTGGCCAGGTGGGCTGCCAGGTACAGTGTCCTCTCTCTCTGATTTTCTATTTAGTTTCTGTTTTTCTATTTTGCATGTTTGTTTGAATTTCGTTAATGGACCAAATCAATTTTGTAAATGCTGAGAACTTCTGTAGATGCTGGAATAATTATTCCAGGGCCCCACACAAAAGTTTCAGAATTATTGGGGCTAGGGAATTATTTATAGAAATTTATAGCCCCAATTCAAATACGTCCTGCAAAAATGTAAACCATTTTTGGTAGAGGCTTCCACCTCAATCCAGAAATGACGAAAATCTTTAAAGGTCATTTCGAGTTCATTGAAAAAGATATTATTTTGACCCTAGTTGAATTCATTTGGTGCTAGGGTTTGAACATCCTCATTTCATGTTTAAGCAAAATTTAAGCATGATGCACACATGGAGCTAGACTAGTGCAATACCAGAAGCTAGGGATGTGACACTCGCGCGCGGGCGAGCGTCTGCCAACCGCGGGCCAGAGCTATGTTGCCTACGGCGGAGACCTCGACCATGACCCAAGAAGTCCGGTTGCAGCAACCTTCTGCCTGTAGCCGCAACCTTCTGCCTGCAGCCAGGGCCCCCCTGGACGGGAGGCCGGCAGCTCGTCGGGAAAGAAGCGGGGAAGCTGGAGCCAGCTGCCGGTTGGATCCTCCAACCAGACAACGAACTCCGGCAACACCTCTGCCGAGTGGAAGCCCGACCGGGGAGGCCGCACAACCACGGCGTGTCTCCCTTCGTCGATGGGGCTGCCGCGACCGGAGCGAGCCCTGCCACGCGCAGCGACACCCCCCCGGGAACGGGGGGCTACGGCGGGGGTCACGATATGCTTGCGGGGACGGCCGCATCCACGCTTGGGCGCCGGGGAGCCGGGCCCCTCCCGAGGGGCCATGCCCTTTTCCGTGGTGGAGAACCTCTTCGACGGCGCCATTGCTACTAGCGGTGGAGCAAGGAGAAAGAAGCAAGCAAACTGGGAAGAGATGGGCGACGGGGCCCCTGCCCCCTCCCCATTCAATCGGCGCCTCCCACGATCACACGTAATGATGGTTTTCCTTGCATGTCGCAGGGACTTGTCAAGTCGGGTAGTTGTCGAGGCAGCGTGGGGAAGTGGAGACGCCCACGTCCAATCAGCCGCCACGCGTCAACTGAGGCCGCGGGCTTTTGGGGCCCGCGGCGCTCCGCACTTGACCTTTGGCTTCGCCTCGAAGACAATCCCGAGCGCGCCTTGGGCCCGGGGGCTACTGTCAGCATTCTGGGAACGGGGGTCCCCAGACTTGCCTGACTGCGGCGCATGGCGTGGCTATGCTAGCAGGCCTGTACGGCCCATCTTCATCAACAAGGCATTCAAGACCCTCGCGAGGGGCCAAGCATCGCGAGGCGGGCGACACAAGACCTCCTCAGGAGCAGCCTAACCAGGTTGCCTCGCGAGGAGCGGAGAGATCAAGGCAGGGCAAACCTCATGAGGTTCTTGTGACGTGAGCCATGACGATCAATACCAGGCGGGCGCCAGCCGCGCAGTGTCCTTGTTTCCCCTTTGGTGCCAAGGGAGCAAGCGCAGGCGCAGAGTACCGAGGCGTCAAGCAAAGGTTTCCATATCGGTGCAACGAGACCAAGACCAGCAGGACGGCAAGACGGAGGTCACCATGGAGCCCAAGCTGGCGTCACCACCAGAGCCTTTTGCAGGCGAAGACTACTTTTGTCAGGATAAGTTGTACTAGCTATCCCCTTTCAAATTGGCCGTTGTTGGCTCCCTTCCCGCTCAATATTTGGGAAGAGGACTAGGGCCTATATAATAGGACTAGCCACCACAGTAGATGGATGGGATCTTGAGCCAACCCTTAGCCACTCACCGAGCACAAGAACACCTTAACCTGAGGAGGCTGTTCTTCCCCTTGTACTGTTCACCATTAGCCCAAGAGGCAATCCACCACCACCACACTGGAGTAGGGTATTACACCACAACAGTGGCCCGAACCAATATAAATCTTGGGTATTTTGTGTTGTGAGTTCGTCAAGTTCGTCCACGAGATCTTAGCAAACCTAGGGCGTGGATCGGTAGGAGGGAAAGAACTTCGCGCGCACCCCAGAGTTCGAACCTTAAGGGTTTTGCCGGAACCCGTGATCCGACAGTGATTGAGCCCGTACAACGGGCCTCTACACCTGGTATGAATCCTTTAAAGGTAGCCTTGTGGGCTTAATTATCGAGGGGTTAATGCCCATTTTGCGCGTTGTATCCTGATAGAGCAGGTTCAGGCTGTCCATGAGGACTCGCGTGAGGTGGAATCCATCCATTATTGGGTAAAGGACCAGTGCGGCTGAAGATACTGGTCGGATGGTCTCTGCGATCAAAAGTGATTGGACAGGAAGATCATGGGTTGAATTTTGGGGCAACTGGCTCCATTGCATAGACGTCCCTGAGCGCGCGCTTGTGTTCCCTCTTCGGGATGTGGGTAGCGTATATCATGTTCACCATTTTGACCTGAGGGGGAAACTTCTTCTGTCCCCCTATGTTCGGTGGCCGAGGCTCCTCGTCATCGTCCTCGCTTTGCGACCCCTTCTCCTTGTTGTCGGCATTTAACTTGCTGGCCTGTTTAAAAACCCAACAATCTCTGTTGGTATGGTTGGATGGTTTTTCTGGGGTGCCATGGATCTGGCACGGACGATCGAGTATGCGGTCCAAGCTGGATGAGCCCGAATTGTTCTTTTTGAACGGCTTCTTCCGCTGGCCAGACTTGGAGCCACTAAATCAAGCGTTGACCACCGTGATATCGGTATTATCACTGTTGTTTCGACGCTTGTGCCTATTGCGTCGAGGCTTGCCGTTGCTGTACCCGGCTTCCGCAGTGCCAGGGTCGCTTACATTGTTGTTGCTACGGGCTAGCCAGCTATCTTCGCACGTGCAAAAGCGGGTCATAAGTGCCGTAAGGGCTGCCATGTACTTCGGCTTTTCTTGGCTGAGGTGTCGGGAGAGCCATTCATCTTGGATGCTGTGTTTAAAGGCCGCCAGGGCTTCGACATCCGGAGAGTCGACGATCTGGTTCTTTTTGGTTAAGAACCTAGTCCTGAATTTCCTAGCTGACTATCTGGGCTGTTGAATTATGTGACTTAAGTCACCGGTATCCAGAGGTCGAACATGTACCTTGGAAGTTGTCAAGGAACGCCTCTTCCAAGTCCTGCTAGCTGCCGATGGAGTTTTCGGGCAGACTGTTCAACCAGTACCGGGCTGGTCCTTTGAGTTTTAGTGGGAGGCATTTGATGGTATGGAGATCATCGCCACTGGCCAAATGAATGTGAAGAAGAAAATCCTCGATCCATACCGCGAGGTCTGTTGTCCCATCGTCTGATTCGATGTTTACGGGTTTGAACCCTTCTAGGAATTCATGGTCCAGTACCTCGTCAGTGAAGCAAAGGGGGTGTGCGGCGCCTCTGTATCGGGCCACGTCGCGACGTAGCTCGGATGGAGTCCATCTGCGGTTCTCGGCTGGGGCACGAGTATGATTGTTGCCTCCGGCTAGATAGCCATTGTCGCGTGTTGGGGCGCGTCCCCGTGATCCATAGATCGATCTATTCTGACCTGCTCTACTGTCCAAGCCCTGCCGCAGGTCGTAGGTATGTCCCCGGGCTATTTTATCTCTGCCTTTACGGTGAGGTGGGGCGGGCTGGTGTTCGGCTTGAGTTGCCGCTTTGTCCCGACCAGGTGGTGGTCGGTCAGCCGCATTGCGTGATTATGGTACAGGTTCCAGCGCCTCATCATTGAACTGAGGTAGTAATTTACGCTTCGGGTAGCTTTTGGCTGGGCGCTTGAGGCCGTATTCCTCAGCTTCCAGGACATCAGTCCATCTATCGTTTTAGCAGATCTTGATTAGCTTGAAGCTACTGCTGCTTCTTTTTCAGGCTCTTTGGAGTGGCTATTAGCCGGCGCTTAAAGTGCTCGTGCTCGAGAGGTTCCTCAAGCACGATAAAATCCTCATTGCCGAGGCTCCCTCGGAGAGCGGAAGATAATTACTATCCTCCGAGACTTCGTGTATTGCCTGTTCATCAGGGCTAACTTGCCCATCTTCCCGATCGTCCTGTTCGGCAGTTTCTTCATCGGGGTCTTCTCTGTCTTCGGCACCGTCCGGAGTATTATCGTCTCCTTTGCTGGTATTGCTGTTTTTTCCACGACGTGACTTAGAGCGGCGCCACTGACGCCAGTGTTTTGGTTGTGTCTCAAGAGGTTTATCCTCGACTGGATCTTCTTTGTCATGGTCGTTGGTTCTTTTAGGTGTGTCCACCATGTACACGTCACACGAAGAAGTAGCCGTCCAGCATCCGGTAAACGGCGGGTTTTGGCCCTGCTCCTCATCGGCATCGTCGTCCATACCGTCGATGTCTTCGGAGCCGTAATCGAGCATGTCGGTTAAGTCCTTGACAGTGGCTATGAAGTGGGCGATGGGTGGGAAGCGAAATTCTCCTTCATCAGCCTCCAGTTAGAACCGGATATAATTCGGCTGTGAGTCCCCCGCTAAGGATAGATTTTTTTAATGAGTTTAGCACGTCGCCTAAAGGCGATTGCCGGAAGACGTCCGCGGAGCTGAATTCAACAATCGACGACTGATCAAGCTCGACATACGTGGACGCACATGGTCCAGAACCTGTAGCAGGAGATGAGTCCATGGTTCCTGTGAAACAGATGTCACTCGAAGTTAGGTCTGTGTGCGGCTCCAACGCCGCTGAGTCTGCGGCTTCCATGGCGGGGTTGAGCTTCCCGTCCTCGGATGGCGCAAGCTGCTCCAGATCTAAGGCCAGAGCAGTTACAGGTGCTTGTTCCTGGATATGGTCTGATGACAGATTAAAGTCGTGTTCATCATGGTGACAGGGAGCAACTAGCGTGGTCTCGAATCCGTCGAAGATCAAGTCTCCACGGATATCCACTACAAAAAAAGACACATCTGTGACATTTTGGGCCAAACGAAAATCTTTTCTGTCATACTTATGACACTTCTATGACGAGAATTGTGACAAAACCCGGTATCATCATAGATGTGGTGGGGTCCTACTTCCATGAAAAAAAATCATGACAGAAAATGGGCTTTTCATCCTGGGCGGGCCGGAGACGCAGTTGCATGACATTCTTTGGGCCGTCCATGACGGAAAAACCATGGTAGAAGCGATGGCACGGAAAATACCGGGGAGTCCCCGGTTACGGTAGGTGGTCGGGGGCCGAGCGATGCGCGTTTCTCTCGTACGTACGCATGTGTGTGCGAGGCGTTGGGCTCTAACTAAAACCGAGTAAGGCGTTGGGCTCTAACTGAACCCGAGCGATTGCAATGCGAGCTACGTTCATCGAACCCGGCGATCGATCGATGGCTGTTAATCGAACCCGATCGGCGATTCGCCGCTCTGCTGCTAAATGAAGCCGATCGATGCTGCCTCTGGATGAGCAGTGAGCATTGCTTGGGGGTTTGGATGAGCAGTTCCGGTGGGGTGGATGAACAGGACCCGATGGCGTTGCCTCTGGATGAGCTATGGCGTTCTTTGGGGGTTTGGATGAACAGTTCGGTGGGGTGGATGAACAAGACCCCAATCATTCGAGCGGTTGGGGCTGGGTGAACAGGACCCGTGGAGGCAGGATGAATAGGACCACCCATGGAGGCGGGATGAGCGATGAGACGGTGGAGGGCTGGATGAATAGTTGCCCGTGGATGGGTGGTTGAACAGGAGCCCGTGGAGAGGGCTGGTTGAATAATAGCCGGTGGAGTAGCGCGCGATGGAGGCTGGATTATGAGCGCCCGTAGATGAGCGATCGCGGTGGAGGCTGGAGGAGGTCGACGGTGGATGAGCGATGGCCCGTGGAGGTGGAGAATTCGACGGTGGAGATGAACGGTATCTCGTGGAGTCCCGTTTTGTGGTACGCCACACCCCTCCCGATGAACAGGACCCCCGTTTTGACCTAGCGCTCCAACACAAGTCCGTTTCCTCTGTTTTGTGGTACGCCACACCCCTATCGATCAACATGACCCCCATTTCGATCGTAGGAGGTCCGTTTCCTCCGTTTTGTGGTACGCCAGACCCCTCCCGATGAACAGGATCCCGTTTCAAATGTGGCCGGTTGAACACAAGGCCGTTTCCTCCATTCTGCGGTACGCCAGGCCTCGTTTCCATCGGCTGTTCCGTCCAAGCCCTCCCGATGAACACGACGACGCATTTCATTCCGACCCAGCTGGTTAGCTCCCCATGAACACGACGCCGACGTTGTTTCTCCGTTTTGACCCAGCCATGTACACGAGCCCTGGCCGTACATATGCACGAGTAGGCATTCGAGACCCTGCCCGTATGTACGTATGTGGTCGTATTTTCTTTCTTACTGCAGCCCTTTATGCGTGCGTGTACATGCTACGTGCGCGCCTCTACTATGACACGTGCGCGCCTCTACATCGACCAGTATGTACGTACACATTCGCGACCAGAATGACAACGCTACGTATGCTTCGACCAGGTGGGTCCCGACCATCAGGCATTTCCTTGCCTGCGAAGATGTAGCTGGTGGGTCCCAGCAGTCAGGGGGGAAAATCGTTTTTTTTCAGACGCACTTCCTTGCGTGCGAAGATGTAGCTGGTGGGTCCCCGCAGTTAGGGGGAAATGTTTTTTTCCTGAAATATGGTGGCCCGTCCGGTGGGTCCCCTCTGTCAGGTGGAGGAATAATTATTTTGCGCGTAATAAGGAGGCACTTCCTTGCTGCGGCCGTGGACCCAGCTGTCAGCCTCTCCACGTACAATCCATGTCCGATGGAAGCCATTCCTTGACCACAATGACCACGCCGTGCCGAGAGCACCAGGGCGGTGGACGACTGCGAGGCCTAGGAAGGGGACGACACGGAGTCGGGGAAGACGCGGTAGTGGAAGCCCACGCGGAGAGGAGTACGAGGGTTCACTGGTTCGGCTGTGGTGTGAGGCTGCCGTCGCCGCGGAATAACAAGGGGTGTGGGTGAGTAGAAGGATGGCCTGGCCAGCGGTGGGAGTAGTAGGGGGCGGTGAGGCCTCAGCGGCATCCTGACCGTCCACGGGAGGCGGAGCAGCAGCGGCACGACCGGTGCTGCTTTGGTAGCTGGAGCAAGAAGACCAGATGTTGAAGAAGCACTACGGCCGTTGGATGGACATCGTCGGTCACTAGAGCTAGAATCGTTCATATTGACTAAGTTGACAAAGCACTCCGTCCCGTCAACTTAGTAGGCCTGAGTCAGCTTCGAAGCAGTGCGCCCGGATGTCGGGGAGGAATCATTTTTGGGTGGGTGAAGCTAGAATATCCGAGATTGAAGAAGAAGCACGACATCCGTTGGATGGACATCCAACCTCCACTGCTACTAGAACCGTGTGTTGACTATAAGTTGACAAAGCCTTGCATACGCGTCAACTCTCTTTTTTTAGCGGACGCGTCAACTTAGTAAGGCCACAAGTGTGTGGCAGAGAACTTATAGCCCATTTGTGATTTGTAAGAATGTGGAGCAAAATTTTGAATTCTAATGGAATTTACTACAACCCATTTACAGTTTTTTAAAAGTAGAGCCCATTTCAACCAACCGTTCAAAACAGAATTCAATAAAATTTCCCACATTTTGATGGGATCCGAAATATTTTTATTCTGAAATTTCTAGTCAGATTAAATACAATTTAAATATAAATTTATATTACGTAAAAATCCAACGAAACATTGCATGCGCAAACAATTAAGAAATTCAAATTTTCAATATCCAAAAAATATTTTATAAAGTAATTACGGGTTTGGTGCATTTTTATAATTCTTGCCCAGTTTTATAATTACATCCCATTTATTATTTCTTAAAGCCCATTTTCTTGTTAAGCCTAATGCATCCCTCCTTGGAAAGATTTGTAGCCAGTGAGCGAGAATAACAACTTGACCTTGCAGGTATTCCTAAAAGAAGTATAGCTGGGCTAGCCATTTTCAGCTGAAAAAATTAATATCTGGGCTGGATATCGGCTTTGGGCTAGACAGGGCCAAAGCCCGCCCGATTAATAGCTGCAGCGATGTTTTCGTTGTTGTTCGGAGGAGAAAAATTAATATCTGGGCTAAACATCGCTCAAGAAAAACTCTGCAGTGCTCACACCTCAAAAACACAAATACTGCTCGAGCTGCTTGGTCCCAGCTGTCGGCCGCTTCTTGTGCAATTCTCTCGTTTATTGACTATATATGTTCAAAGGTGTGGGACCGTGATGTCAGGAAACCAGGAGGAAGAAAAAAATTATAGTTTTATATAGTAATAAGGAGGCACTTGCTGTCATCCTCTCCAAGTAAAGTCATCTCCTCATTCTCATGTCCGTTGAGTCTGACTGCCCTGGCCCACCCAGACCGCCTCCCTCGCCCGCACGCGTTCTCCGCCCGAAACGGTCAGTGCCGCCTGCCCCGCTTCTCGGTGCATGCGATTGCTCCGCCTTCAAATGACACAAGTGCCGTCCGTCCGTCCCTCCGCCGCCCACCGTTGCTATATAAACTGTTGCGCCGGCCATAGCCGCAGTCATCCACATCCATTCCTATTCTCCTGTCCACACCACTACTGCCCACCATGGCTTCCTCGCGCTCCAGCGCTCTTCGGGACGGCCGGACGACGGACCACAAGGAGATGGTAGCCATTGCTGTCGACTGGCTGGCCGGCAGGAAGCCGGAGGACGACAACGTCCCAATGGAGATCATGGTAGTCGACGATCCGGCGTGAACCCCCTCCTCCGCGCCATCCTCGCCGGTGCATTGCACCATGACCATCGACGAGGCCCGTGCACAATATATGGACACGGTGAGGTAGAAGCTTGAGGAGCAGTTCGGGGGCGGCGGCGCGCACCTACAACCACCATCTCCTCCGGGAGCACACAGCAGCGGAGGAGCAGATCGCCAGCGTAGTGGGCGGGCGAGGCGCTGCTCGACTCGTACCGCTCCGCCCGCGAGGGCCGCCTCGAGCGCTGGTGGTACCGCGTGTGGGTGGCGGAGGCTGCGGCCGCCTACAAAGAGGGTGATGAAGCGGCCGAGGCGTTGTTTGGCGAGACCGAGGATGAGGCAGAGGACAATGCCGGCTCCGACGAGTCCCCGCTCCGCTGGCGTCGACGAGGCCCTGCTCCGCCAAGGCACCGCGGCACCAACAACGAGGTTTAGGACACCGCCGGCTCTGCCGAGGCCCCACCCTACTGGCAACGAGGGGGAGGATTTTCCCCCGCTCCGCCGAGGCGTCGCCCGCTGGCAACGAGACAGAGGACATCGCCGGCTCCGCCGAGGCCCCGCCCCGCTGCCAACGAGGCCGCGCCACATAGAAAACGAGGAAGGGTAGAACACGGTAGGTCGCCGCCGCTCGGGTCCAAGTAAGGCCACCGCTGCTACCCTCCGGTTGCTGGCACTGAGCTGTACATCATGGAGCAATTCTATGATTACAGGCTGATTGAAGAGTGCTCCATTGTTGAGAAAGCTCATGAGATACAATCATTTGCTAGAGAACTTGAGCACTTCAGTTGTATGCGAAGTAAAAAGGAATAGAAGGAGTACAAAGAGTTTGAGCAGATTTTTAGCGTTCCTGTACATTGCAATCACAGCGATTCACATGTCATAGAGAACATTCAAAACAATCGATGATTATGCATCTGAGCTATTCAAATGTCAGAGCCAATATTTACTTCACAACTAAACAATAAAGAAAATATGGATCGACGCTCCTAACAGCAAAGGACGTCCCATTCAAAAATATCAAACACATGTCTTCTTGCTAAAATCAATTAGCAAAATTTGACAAGGTTTTCCCATTCCAAAATATCAAATGCCTACGATTCTGGAATGGGCAGGGTTTGCCATCAGTTCGTACATTTACATGGCTCCTCGTGCTAAATAAACCAGCTGTTCTTTTTGTGCAGTTCCACCAAAATCAACCAAATTCGCGCGTAGCTTGTATGATTTCACCCTTAGATGTTGCAATTCCTTGAACCTATCGGCACCTCCTTTCTTGTGGTGGAAATGAATGATTCGATGTATTCATGAACATTTTGTGCAGTTCCCATTGAAATCAAGCTGAGCACCCCTGTTTGCACAAATACAAAAAAGTGATTAGTATAAAGCAAACTGTACTATGAATTGACAGTCTAAACAGGCACCTACATGGTCCATGTAGAGCACACTTTTACAAAAATGTAAATCACCGGAAAGAATCCTAGAACAACATTGTGCTCGCGCATCATAGCAAGAAAATGGAGATTTGTCAGTCCTTCTGAGCTGAAGTTAGTTTGGTCTTGTGGGGGTAATGTAACCATCCCTCAACTGCTCCTTCTGATGAGAAGATAGACATGGCTTCTTCATCCTGGCATAATCGGAACCAGTCACTTCACGTACTCCATATTGTTCTTCAGAGGAGGATGATCCTGTTGTGCAAAGACAAGAGGATAACTAAATGCTAGCATCCCTGTTTGCTCGAAAAAAAGGAAAGGAAATATTTAAAACAGCACAGATGAAGCACTTCTCAAGGACAATACCACTTTTTGATGACAACACCTAAACAGTAGCACAACACCAATAGAGATGACCGAGCTCAATCATATAGATGAAATCAGTGGGCGAGTACCAACCTTTGTCAAGAGGCTTATTGTGTAGAGCATACAGATGAAGCACTTCTCCGGAACCATCTGTTGCTATCTACTGTGGTGGTCGTGCTTACTATATACTCCTCGATTAGATTAATGTTTCCAACATCTTCTTGTGCACTTCCACTAAAATATATGGTATCTTCAAAGAAGATCCCTGTTTGCACAAGTAGAGATAATTACGTATTACATTAAGAGTGGCATCAAATAAGTGGCAAAACAATTGCTCGTTCCAGCCATAGCAATATATTAAGATGCAAAACTATATCGTTACTTGTTTCATCACAGTTCCAGTGCTTCATTACAGCACTAGGAGTTGATTTTTGTTTTTCTTCCGCTTGTTCTTCCCCTTCATCACTTGGTTCAATAATAGACAAGCTTCGCCTTCAATGTAAGAATTGGCATGTCAATTAGGTTGCACAAGTATAGCACTAAACAATGACATTAATTTTACGATGAAAGTGGCAAAATACAGAATAGCAGTTGTGAAATACCCTTATCTTACCTCAATGGGATATTACAGTGCACATACAGATTGGAAGTCTTGTCTCCATTTGTGCAATTAACTAAAATCAAGCAACATTAATTAACAAGTAGCACAACATATGAAAGCACACTGCAGAATCGTGTGAAAGAAGGCTAGTACTGACCTCTCATGACGCGGAATTCAAACAACTCATAAGAAGAAGATCTTAACCAAATTTGCCAACACGGATAGGAAGTAAGATCTCTTGTGCAGTTCCACTAAGATCAAGCAATCAAGCAACGTTGTCGGTGTGACATTTTGGTTGAACTGCACAAAACACTCTTAAAACAAAAGTGTTTTGTGCAGTGCAACAAAAGGTCACAATGGCAACGAGGTGAAGTAGATACCCCTGTTTACACAGAGGTGAAAAGGAAACAACTAGTGGTCAATAACGGTGGATGATACAGAAGCCAACAGAAAGAAGCAACATTATCTAAATGGGAAAGAAAGTAGACAGTAGAATTTCTCAAATGGTGGCATTGATTAATATTAACAGAGAGATTATATTAACAATAAAATTCGTTAAACATGTAATTTTCTTTTAACTATGGCGTTGCATCATTTTTCTAGCGGCATTATTAGAGGGTGTTTGTTTACAGGGACATTTTGGTGGAGGGACTAAAAAAACTCCGTGTCAGTCCCATCTAAACTAAACAGGAGGGACTTTTAGGGACTAAAGTGGGCATTTGGGACTAAAGAAAGAAGACCCGAGGAGTCTTTTGGGATTTTTCAACAATTTCCCCTTGCCACGCATCGCACCTTGTCTCTATTAGTTCACTACTAGGGGTAACATGGTCTTTTAGCATGTCATTTAATAACCTCTAGTCCATGTTTAGTCCCTGGAACCAAGCAGGTAGGGACTAGGGAGTTTTTAACCAAACATGGCCTTAGATTTACAACAGCTAAAGAGTTGCAGGAGACGGTGGGCCTTTTGGCACCATGTGCATCTAGCGATGTACTCGGGTGATGCATAGTCTGTTGCAACAAAGAACAAACAACCAAGGAGCATATTTGTGTTGGTCCCAGTTTTGTTATCTTTAGACACCTTTCCCTACGTGAGCGCAACAAATCTAGTCCTGCTCAAACTCTACAGCCTTGTCCCCAAAACAAAAGATCAGTTCGTTACAGATGTGCGTACTACGTTTGTCATTGTTTTCCCATTTCGACCAACGTAGGTGCTGGATAGCTAGTCTGTACTAGTACTTTCCCCACTTCCTTTCCTCTGTGAACCACGTCCTAGATTTATGCTATAAAACTTTCCCCACTACTTTCCCCCATTCCTGTCCTCTTTGAACCACGTCTTAGATTCATGCAATACAACTTTCCCCACAACTTTCCCCCTTCCTTTCCTTTTTGAACCACATCCTAGATTCATTCTATACAACATTTCCCACTACTTTCCCCCATTCCTTTCCTCTTTGAACCACGTCCTAGATTCATGGTATACAACTTTCCCCACTACTTTCTGTTTGATCCAACACCTAGATTCGAGTGCGAGAAGCGGAAAAAGCCCACATGCAGCTAGAGCAATGCATGTGGAATAAATAAATTATACCTTAAGGTTCTTGGGGTGTGGTTCGGTGGGCGACGAAGGCGTTCGACCCACACTATGTCTGTGGCGAAGAAGAAGGGGTGGAGGCCCTCCAGCTGCCGCTGGGTGAAAGTGAACAGCTCTTGTTGGTAGTGGATTCACTCCCTTGCCGACAGCGACAGCGTTAAGCCTCCTTCCCTTCCCGGCGGACGGCTCTTTGACCAGCAGTGAGGGGAGAGAGAGGCCAGCGAAGTCTTGTTTAGATCTGGAGAGGGTGAGAGAGTGTGAAGGGAGCAACTACAAGCAGACAAGCAGTGAGGGGGGAGAGAGAGAGGCCAACGAAGTCTTGTTTAGATCTGGAGAGGATGAGAGAGGGTGAAGAGAGAAATTACAAGCGCTGAGGCTCCAGTGTGTATATATATACTGGAGAGAGTGTGAAGAGCGCAAACCCTAGAAAACAAGCGCCGAGGCTGCAGCTTATACTTGATGAGGTGATTATACGGTCACTACGAGATCGTATAGCTCCGTATCCATCCATTTTGACCAGTCAAAGAATCCTCCTGGCAGAAATTATGCTCAAGTGTAGTTATCGAACCCGAGACCTCAAGTTTGATGAGCGAACAGGCTAACCAGCTACACAACCCTCCCGTTATGTTCAACGAGAGGAAAATAACCTTTTATACATTCCTGCATTCATGTGACAAGCATGCCGTTTTTTTTTGTATGTGGGAGTCATTGGGATTTAAATCATAATCATGTCATGTGGCTTTGGTGGTAAGACTATCCACAGTGGTGCAGAAATAATGCAGCCTTAGTCACCTTACCTCTCTCCACGTAGTACGTTGGGTCCCACAAGTCAGAGGGTGAAATGAACAAATTAATATGAAAAATTAAAAGCGCCAGCGGTGTATCTTACCTCACACATCTCACTACTGCTCGGGAACACTGTCCAATTGATCCCTCTGTTCGCTCACGTACTATTTTAAGTGAATCCTTATTATAACATGCACACTATTTTGGGCACTTGTATTCGACCTAAGTCAGTGTGCCACCGTATCTCGTACGACTCCCTCCGTCTAGGTGTAATAAGTCACGTTAGAAGGTGCAGCGGGACCAAGGTGCAAGCAGATTGGAGGAGAAGGAGAAACTTGACCGGTCATTCCTCCAATCAAAGCCCTGATTTCTGTCTCTAAATGCAACAATTAATCCAAACAACTAAGAGATGCCTCTTCTCTTCTTGTACATACTCCATTTGTATCTCACTTCCTGTGGCTTCGCACTCGCACGATTTTCCTATTCTATGAACCTGTGGGTGCGTGTGCATGTTCATGGGTGTGTTTAACAGCTTGTGTGCGTTAGAGAGAGAGCGATAGATCGACCTACTCCTACAGAGAGATGGTGTGTAGTGTACGATTTTAGCCTCGAGAGTCGGTGCATCCTCTCGTTTCCGGGCTTCCGGTAGGGACAGGCGGACAGCTGCCATGCCCGCTCCTGACTAGCCTGGCCCACCCAAAGCTCCTCCATCGCCCGCGTGGGCTTCCTGCCTGAAACGGTCAGCGCCGCTCCAAAGAATCGGTGCCGCATTCATGCCCGGGCAGAGCGGACGCGACCTCTCACTAGCGCCTGCGTTGAAGGGAGAAGCGGATTCAAGAGTGATGGTTGCTTCATCTGTCCAACTTACTGTTGGGTCTATGTGATTTGACGGCTCATTGGTCATTATTACTAAGGTGGTAGGACTGCTGGATGTCCCACGCTTTCGGCGAAAGTAGGTACTACTACATTACAATTTTCTCCATTCTTACGGCGGAGGAGTGCAAGAGCAGTGAAAAAACGCTGGCTCAGTGATTACATGGCCCACCTCACACTGTCGCCATATTTTTTGGACACCGTGCGACACCTAACTCTTTACATAGTACTACTTGTATAGTACGTACTGTAATTTATCAGCGAGATAGTACAATGCTATGAAGCTTCCAGCTTCTGTTACATGTATCTTGCGTCCAAGGTTGCCCATTGCAACATTTCGTCAAACACAAAGGAGACTAACATGCATGCTATTGCATCTCAATGATTGACAGATCATAGGAATTATGTACTCCCTCCGTTCCAAAATAATCGTGTCAACTTTATGCTACAACAGAGAAAAATGAGTGAATCTACAGTCTAAAATACGTCTATGTACATCATTGTTTGGAGTATGTACTAGTAGTTCATATTGAAATCTACTAAAGGACATATATATTCCAAACAATATGATAATTTGTCTAACCAAGGTAGTAGGGACGAGGAGTAAATGGAGGGAGTACTAGTATAATTTTCTCCTCGTCCTGCGAGCCACCGTGCGCGTGGGCGAGGGAGCGGGCGTAAGGCATACAGTACTACTACTCATGCAGTCCCTAGCCATTCAAACAGAGGCAGCTAAAGAAAAAAAAACGATCCATGCAGTCCCTAGCCCTTGAACCGTAAACCCTAACCAGGCTTTAATTTGCTGGCAACGTCGGCGCTTCCTAAGAAATGAAGTTTGCAACCCTTTGACCATCGGATCATTTTGTGCAGTTTCACCAAAATCGAGATGAGCATCCACATGGCAAAGAAATTGAAGAAGCGTGATTAGAATAAGATTCTCGGGACTAGTTGATGAGACATAAACTCATCACAAATACAGTATGTAGAAGCCGTAGAGGTATGTGCGGGGAAAAGAAGTAGAAAATATCCACATGGAGTGATGTGGGCAGGCTGGAGCGATGGTGCAAGCCGGTGTAAAGGGAGTTGTACACAGTGATGTCGGGGCGTAGCTCAACCTAGAGTAGGGCGGCGGGAGGAGGCAACTACCCATGTCGCGCAGTGAGCAATGGACGAAGGCAACCTCACCGGCTTTGTGAGAGAGAATGGCAGGGACCCTGATCGGGGCATGCCGACAGTGGGTTTTCACCGTCGGCGACTGTCGGTGTCAAAACCGGCGGATCTCGGGTAGGGGGTCCCGAACTGTGCGTCTAAGGCGGATGGTAACAGGAGGCGGGGGACACGATGTTTACCCAAGTTCGGGCCCTCTCGATGGAGGTAATACCCTACTTCCTGCTTGATTGATCTTGATGATATGAGTATTACAAGAGTTGATCTACCACGAGATCGTAGAGGCTAAACCCTAAAATCTAGCCTATGGTACGATTGTTGTTCTTGTCCTATGGACTCAACCCTCCGGTTTATATGGACACCGGAGGGGGCTAGGGTTACACGTAGTTGGTTACAAGGGAGGAGATCTACATATCCGTATTGCCAAGCTTGCCTTCCACACCAAGGAGAGTCCCATCCGTACACGGGACGAAGTCTTCAATCTTGTATCTTCATAGTCCAATAGTCCGGCCAAAGGATATAGTCCGGCTGTCCAGAGACCCCCTAATCCAGGACTCCCTCAGTAGCCCCTGAACCAGGCTTCAATGATGATGAGTCCGGCGCGCAGATTGTCTTCAGCATTGCAAGGCGGGTTCCTCCTCCAAATACACCATAGAAGATTTTGAACACAAGGATAGTGTCCGGCTCTGCAAAACAAATTCCACATACCACCGTAGAGAGAATAATACTCCCACAAATCTAATCTGTTGACGCATTTTGCAGCATGACATCACACCACGACCTGGTCATTATTCGAACCGTTGTTCACAACCAGCCACAACACGTATTGCGAGGCAGTTTCCTTGGCACATCTTGTCGAAGCAGAGATCGTGTCCCCTTATTACGAGATTCTCATCAATACGGATGCGGGTAACCCAACCGCGCCATCAATTATGACGCTTGGGGAATAAGCGGCTTTACCAGGAGAGTGGGGAGGCGCATCGCCTCTTCCGCCCTTATAAAGGGACAAGGATTTCCTCTTTTCACCCATGCATTCTTCCTGATTCATTCCCTTCTGCTCAAGCTCCAGCGCGCCTCCTCTCTGCCCACAAAAGGTCTTCAGAAGATGTCCGGATCCAGAGCAGGAGGCAAATGGATGGCCTCTACCGTCCAAGAGAAGGATATCAAAAAGCTTCGGAAGGCCGGGTATCTGGCCAAGAAAATCAGCCACCGTCTCCCGACGGCGGGACAGATCGTCCCTACTCCGGAACCCCACGAGAGGGTTGTATTCCTCCCTCACTTTGTCCGCGGGCTAGGGTTTCCCTTTCACCCGTTCGTTCACGGCATCATGTATTATTATGGGATCGATCTTCACGATCTGTCCCCTAATTCCTTCCTTGACATCTCGACATTCATTGTCGTGTGCGAGGCTTTTCTCCGCATTTCACCGCACTTTGGTTTATGGCTGAAGATTTTTAACGTGAAGCCCAAGGTGGTGGGTGGTGAGCACGCCGAGTGTGGGGGCGCCATGGTGAGCAAGATGCCCAGCGTCATATGGCCAACGGGAACCTTTAATGATTCTGTCAAGGAGTGGCAACAGGAGTGGTTTTATGTAACTGAGCCTCGCGGCACAGAGTGGGCCACCTCTCCCGAGTTCTGATCCGGCGCCCCCCTGCGGCTTACATCCTGGGTTAAGAAAGGCCTAGACTGGTCCTCGTCTAGCGAATTGTCGATGCTCCAGACGCGCGTTGAAGATATGGGAGACAAGAACATTGAACTTGTCAATGTGGTCCAGGTGATGCTAGTTCGCCAGACTTGCAATTTATGGGAATGTGATCCGGCAGGCACCAAACCTTGCGAGAACTTTTCGGCTCCTCGCACAAGGACATCTGGAATGTGCTTTTGAAGTCCAGCAAATCACGGCCGGACTCCGCCGAGGACCGTGGGTACCAACTGTCTCGCCCGGCAAGTTCGGTGAGTTATCAAACTTTTCTGTCCGCGTAACCCAAAGGAAGCGCTTAACGTGTTTTATAAAATTCTCCCAGGGCTGAACGAAGAAGGCGGAGCGGATCCATTATCCCGCCCCGCTGCCCGAAGAACCGGCCATCCCACTTCTAACGAAGATGTTGGTCCCGGCGGCTTACAAGGTGCCGAAGAAGACGGTCGAGAAGGAGGCCAAAAAGACCAGCGGCGGCCTTCGTCGCCGCGGCACTTCGGACACAATATCCGAAGGCTCCAATGCCCATCCCGCCTCCGGAGAGGACGAGGAGGAGGAAGATAAATCCCCTGCGGGGGAAGAAAGAAGAGGACGGCCGCCGTACAGTTGGAATCCGAGCTGCCCAAAAGGGGAAAGGCTCCTCTCCTGGAGGAGTCCACTACCGCCGCCGACAGCGGCCCGGCATGGGATCCCAGGGCCCAGCCCCTGGTGAACTCGTAAGTGTACAAAATCCGAGTACGTTTTAGGCGTCCGGACTCATCGTGACTTAGTATTTCAACCTAAGCCATACTTTTTGCAGTTCGGCGAGGTCCTGTACCAAACAATCCTCATCAGAGGACTTGTTGAGATCAAATGCTATGGAGAGCGGGACGCCCCAAAAGGCCCCTTCCTCCAAACAGGTGCATAACACTGAGGCTCCATCCCAGAAAGACCCCAGCCAAGGAGGGAAGGAAGAAACCGTGAAGGCGGCGCCTAGAGGTCAAATGTCAGGGGCCGGACACGTGGGGGAAAAGATTCCCATGGGGGCTGACGGCAGGGGCGATCTTGAGTTTGGCTCCCAGCCGGATGCGATTTCAGAGACCTATATGGCTCCAGCATCAAGCAAGCAGCCTCCTTCGACTGGAGGAGGCGTGCCTGTTCCATCGGCGACCTCTGTCTATCCAGAAGTGTCGGATGCTTTGTTGGTGGCGTTGAAAGACGCCTCCATCGTTGATGAACACCGTGCCCTTATGGGTGCGGTGATTGAGAAGATTCAGTCAACTGAGAGTGGACTGAACAAAGCCTGTATCAGCCTTATAAAAGGCTTTGAGGTATGTTTTATGAGTTGTCAAAGAGTGTCATAGTATAGATAGTAGCCCCTGATACTCTGTTCGGTGAAAGAAAGAACCAGACAGAGGATTGAATTTTAAGGTTGCAGGAAGACTCATTGAATGGCATCTATTTCTCTTCTGGTATAAGCGAGGTTATACATAACAGTTGCTTCTTCTCATCTCGGAGATCTCGAGCTGAATCAAAATGCAGGCGGGCCTAAAGAACTTGGCCAATTGAAAATGCAGTTGAGGGATTAACAAGGTATGCACAAGTCTTGTTCACGTTTACTGCGAATCAATTCTCACTATGAACTGAGCTTTATGACTTGCGCTAGGGATTGTGACCGAAGTCGAAGCCCTTAAGAAGGCTGTGGCCGAGGCCGAGAAAAAGGCGGCCACTGAGTAGGCTCTTCATGAGAAGCACGAGGCCAGGGTTATTAAAGCTGAGCAGGAGCTACAAGAGGCCGTGAGGAAATGCGAGACCTTGGAGCATAGTTTAACGGAGAAGGAAGCCGAACTGACCAAGGCGCAGCAGGCCATGAGCAATGGGCGGGAGGAAACCCAAAGCACCCTGTAGGAGATCCAAGAGGCGAGAAAGATCGCGGCTGGTAAGGCTTTTTCCCTGTAGAGTAAGTATTTGGAGGGAAAACTTATGTTTCTAATTTTGAATTCAGATTTCTCAGGGGTATTTGCCGAGCTACCTCGCAGCATATCAGATGCCGCTCAATTATACCGAGCCGAAGAAAGGAAAACTGCAGATAACTCTTCTGGTCGTAGTATTTGGCACCGAATTATCTGGTGCCTTGTACCGATCAGCTGAAACGGCTGGTCGAACTGCATAAGGCAGCTGAACTAGCCATGAAAGATTTGGTTATCCGGCTATGGCCTGCCGAGCCGATTCCAAGCAGCTACTTCGGGCTCGTGAAGCGGCTCGTAAGAGCTTGCCCTCGACTTGACGTCATTAAGCGGTCGGTCTGCATAGAAGGTGCGTGAATGGCCTTCGCCCACGCAAAGATGCACTGGGGGAAGATGGATGCCGAAAAGCTGATGACCGAAGGACCGCTAGAGGGGAAGGAGCACCACAAGCCCGAATTATATTATGAGAGTGTCCTGAAAGGATCCTACCTTGCAGCGCGGCTATGCCCCAAGGACATTATATTTCCATGAGTGCCAATTATGTTGTCCTTTGTAGTGTTTGAACAAGGTCATTTATTTGTCGCCTGTTATATAAAAGTTTACCCTCATGTGCGGCCGTTTTATATGTTTAAACCTGAGAGTTGGCTAGTCGTCGGCTTCTGCCCCCACGTAAGAAGTACGGGGGTGTTCGGGATAAACCTGAGCACTCTTTATCCCAATTTTGGGTCCTTCGAAGGAGGTGCTCAGCACAATGAACCAGGCAATCGGACTATAGGGCTTTATCACTCTCACTTAGCCATAGGAGTTTTAGTATTGTCAGCGCAGCCCCTGGTGTTCGGAAGACCGTACTAGGGGCTTTGTAAGCACCTAATCGGAGAAAGAACCGATCCATCGCACGCTGCATTGGTTATGGCATTATGCCGGAGAAATCCTTAAAGATTTTGTGATCTCTCGAACAGCTGACCAGCTCTCGCCATATCATGACAGTCAGTTTTCGGCTTTCTCTACTGAGGTGCTCGTCCGGAAGAACCGGGACACAATCGCAATAGTTCTCCCAGTGCTACCTTAGCCTATATAGCAGAACGTAAGGTACGAAAACAAGGGAGCCGGGCAAACCCAACTATTGACCCAAGACATGATTCGGAGCTGATGCATATAATGCTATAGGTTCGGGGTGCCGAGCTTCCATGAAGGTATTCGAACTTTACTGCCGTGTTATGGGTAAAATGAAGCCCCTGGCATATTTTAAGGCATATCGCTGTGTACGGATGCCACTTGACAGAATGATTTCAATAAGAAACTACAGCAAGTAAACGTCATATAAATCCATATGTTGTATTTGAATAGTACGTCTATGCGTATGAGTACAAGTAATGTGATAAAAAAGGAATATGATTGCGGAACCTGCTGAGACCAGGGGGAAGCGGCTGAGTGCGGATCCGTAATATAGCCGGACGGTCAGAGCGGGGAATGTCTAAGGATTCCTTACGCATTCAAGCTGCCTCCGTGTAGCCCGTCCTAGTCGGTGCAAAGGTGAACCTCGAAGGAAATGTAAGAAATATTTATGTCTTGGGAGGCGGTTGAGCAGCGAGTTCGGCCTGTCACAGCCTTCACCGCGAAGTTTAGTTGAGCCTGGGCGGGCTGGGATATCCTTCCGTGAAGTAGTTGAGAGTACCTTGATGGTGTCCGGAGGCACGGGCGTCGGCTCGAGGTTCGCTACGAGTGCTGCTCGTTGTTTACGCTGCTAAAGCGTTGGTGTACATGTTGGTGCCGAGGGAAGGTTCAGCCTTGCCATTAACCGTGATGACGCCACGTGGACCGGGCATCTTGAGCTTACGATAGGCATAATGTGGTACCACGTTGAATCTAGCAAATGTGGTTCGTCCGAGTAGTGCTTGGCAATTACTGCGGAAAGGGACGATTTCGAAGATTAACTCTTCGATACGGTAATTTTCTGGTGATCCGAAGACTACCTCAAGGGTAATGGAGCCCGTACAGCGAGCCTCCTCACTTGGTATAATGCCTCTGAAAGTGGCTTTAGTCGGTTTGATTGCCGAATGATCGATGCCCATCTTGCGCACTGTATCTTGGTAAAGCAGATTTAGACTGCTACCGCCGTCCATAAGGACTGGAGTGAGGTGGTAACCGTCTATTATTGGGTCGAGGACTAGTGCGGCCGGATTGCCCTGATTGGCGTTAACCGGACGAGCCGTGCGGTTGAAGGTGACCGGCCCTAGTTTATATTGTGGGACGACTAGTTCTGTTGAGTTGCCATCCCTAAGGATGCGTATCCGGTCCGAGTTGGTAATTTGGGTGGTATTTACCACATTCACCGATTGAATATGCGGGGGAAATTTCTTTTGCCCTTCTGTGTTCGGTTGTCTGGGCTCTTCGTCGCTATCTTCGCTTTGAGACCCCCTTTGTCGTTGGCGCCTGCCCTGCCGGCTTGTTTGAAGACCCAGCATTCTCTGTTGGTATGGGTGGCTGGCGTTTCTGGGGTGCCATGAATTTGGCATTGGCGATCGAGTATGCGGTCCAGACTGGATGGACCCGTATTTTTATGTTTGGGTGGCCCATTCCGCTGACCGGACTTGAGCCCCTGAACCCGGCATTAACTGCCGTGTGTTCGGCGTTTCCACCATATTTGCAGCGCTTGTGTTTTTTGCGCCATGCTATCCCTGGCTTCTGACATGCCAGGTTTGCTTGTTGTATTGGTACTACGAGCCAACCAGCTATCTTTGCCCGCACAAAAGTAGGTCATAAGTGTCGTGAGGGCTGCCATGGATTTTGGCTTCTCTTGGCCGAGGTGCCGGGCGAGCCACTCGTCATGGATGTTATGCTTGAATGCTGCTAAGGCCTCAGCATCCGGACAGTCGACTATTTGGTTTTTCTTGGTTAGGAACCGGGTCCAGAATTTCTGGCGATTCCCAGCTCTTGAGTTATGTCACTTAAATAAATCGACATCCGGCCGCGCATCGATGCCACAGAAATTGTGCAGGAATGCCTCGCGAGCTCTCCGGTTTCCGATGGAGTTTGCCGGCAAGCTATTGAACCAGTGCCGAGCCGACCCTTTGAGTTTTAGCGGGAGATATTTGATGGCATGTAGGTCATCCCCGCGGGCCATGTGAATGTGGAGGAAGAAGTCTTCTATCCATACCGCGGGGTCTATAGTACCATCGTATGATTCAATGTTTACGGGTTTAAACCCTTCCAGGAATTCATGATCCATTACTTCATCAGTGAAGCATATATAGGGGGTGTGCGGCGCTTCTGTGCCGGGCTATATCACGACGCAGTTCATACAAATATTGTATGCCGTGTTCGGCTCGGCTGGATTTACTTTTAGTGTATCCAGTGTGACGATCATCGTCACGTGTTGGTGCGCGCCCCCGTGATCCGTAGATCGATCTTGCATGTTTTTCCTTGTTTTCCAATACACCTCGCAGGTTCCACGTGTTGCCCCGGGCCTTGGTATTTTTGTTTGATTGGCGGCAGGGTGCGGGCTGGACTTCGGGCTGAAATGCCTCTCTGTCTCGGCCACGAGGTGGCCGATCAGCTGCATCATACGCTGGTGATGTAGGTTTTAATGCTTCCTCCTCTAGTTGAGGTAGCAACCTGTGCTTTGGATAACTATTGGTTGGGCGTTCGAGTTCGTATTCCTCGGTCGCAAGGACTTCGGTCCATCTGTCTGCTAGCAAATCTTGATCAGCTCGAAGCTGTTGTTTCTTTTTCTTCAGGCTAATTGTTGTGGCTATAAGCCGATGGTTGAAGCGCCCCTGCTTGATGGGATCCTCAGGCACGATAAATTCTTCGTCGCCGAGGCTCACCTCGTCTTCGGAGAGAGGCATGTAATTGTCATCCTCCGTTTCAACATCTGCTGCCTTTTCTGGAAGGCTAGCTTGTTCATCCTCCTGCTCTAAATCTGGCTGGAGGGAATTGTCATCGTCTTCGGCACTATCCGGAGTGTTATTGTCTCTTGTGGCGGTATCATTGCTTTTTCTATGGTGGGACTTAGAGCGGCGCCGCTGACGACGGTGCTTGGGTTGCTTCTTGGAGGGGACGTCATCCGCTGTCTTATCGCCATCGCCTTCTTTGGGGTTATCCACCATATATATATCATATGATGAGGTGGCGGTCCAGCGCCCTGTGGGCTGTGGTTCCTGTTCGTCTCCTGCATTGTCGTCCATACCGTTGATGTCTCCGGAGTCGAAGTCGAGCATGTCGGTTAAATGGTCGATAGTGGCTACTAAGTGGGTGGTGGGTGGGCAGCGAATTTCTTCGTCGTCCGCATCCCATTCTAGCCGGACATAGTTCAGCCAAGGTTCTCCTGACAAGGAGAGAGACCTTAATGAATTTAGCACATCGCCAAAAGGCGAGTGTTGAAATATATCCGCGGAGGTAAACTCCATGATCGGCGCCCAATGGGATTCGATAGGTACGGACGCAGGCGGCTCGGAGTCCGTGGACGAAGATGAATTCAGTGGTCCAGCGACACGGCTCTCATAAGGGGTGAAGTCAGTATCCGTCTCTATCGCCGCTGAGAGTGCGGCCTCCATGGCAGGGTCTATCCACCCGTCCTCGGATGGCGCAATTTGCTCCGGATTAAAGGCCGGAGTAGTTGCAGGTGTGATCTCCCGAACACTGTCCGACGGCAGAGCTAAATCATGCTCGTCGTGATCGTGCGGCACACCTGGCATGGTCTCGAATCCGTCGAAGATCAAGTCTCCGCGGATGTCGGCAGTGTAGTTCAAGTTTCCGAACCTGACCTGGTGGCCATGGGCGTAGCTCTCGATCTTCTCTAGATGGCCAAGCGAGTTGGCCCGCAGTGCGAAGCCGCCGAATACGAAGATCTGTCCGGGGAGGAAAACCTCACCCTGGACCGCATTGTTACCGATGATCGAAGGAGCCATCAAGCCTTATGGTGACGACACAGTGGTACTCTCAATGAAAGCACCAATGTCGGTGTCAAAACCGGCGGATCTCAGGTAGGGGGTCCCGAACTATGCATCTAAGGCGGACGGTAACAGGAGGCGGGGGACACGATGTTTACCCAGGTTTGGGCCCTCTCGATGGAGGTAATACCCTACTTCATGCTTGATTGATCTTGATGATATGAGTATTACAAGAGTTGATCTACCACGAGATCATAGAGGCTAAACCCTAAAAGCTACCCTTTGGTATGATTGTTGTTCTTGTCCTACGGACTAAACGATCTAGTTTATATAGACACCGAAGGGGGCTAGGGTTACACAGAGTCGGTTACAATGGAGGAGATCTACATATCCGTATTGCCAAGCTTGCCTTCCACGCCAAGGAGAGTCCCATCCGGACACGGGACGAAGTCTTCAATCTTGTATCTTCATAGTCCAACAGTCCGGCCAAGGATATAGTCTGGCTGTCTGGAGACCCCCTAATCCAGGACTCCCTCAGCTACGGCGACCGCATCTACACTAAGCATCCACCCTTCCCCTGGCGGACGTGATCCGCCGGGATGTTAGAGATGTGGCCACAGTGGTTTTGTGCGAGAGAGTGTGAAAACTAAAGAGAGCAACCCCAACAAGCAACCGTGTAGGCTCGTCCTGCCTATGTATCTAGTGGAGCAGTTTCCTTTTCTCTCCATATGAACCTATTTATATTGCATATGTGCCACTGTAGAAAAAAAACTTTATTTATAAATGACGCGGCACCTACTACTCGTTCTCCTATAAACCTTGCGCTTGGCATCTCCAAACTATTAACCTTGCGATTGGCTCTTCGCCTCTTCGGGAAGTCGAGCAATAATGGTACTACAGTAAATATCGTTCTGGCTATATGAGACCAAATGAATTGCTACATGTCCACCACGTGGCGAGGGTCGAGGAGCGAGGGACTACATACGGAGCAAAATGAGTGAATCTACAATCTAAAATACGTCTATGTACATCAGTGTTTGGAGTATGTACTAGTAGTTCATATTGAAATCTACTAAAGGACTTATATCCCAAAAAATATGATAATCTCTCTAACCAAGGTAGTAGGGACGAGGAGTAAACGGAGGGAGTACTAGTAAAATTTTCTCCTCGTCCTGCGAGCCACACACAGGGCATGGCGGTAATGATCGTCTCATCATATCTACTTTTCCAAACACTTTTGCCCTTGTTTTGGACTCTAGCTTGTATGATTTGGATGGAACTAAACCGGATGGCGCTATTTTCAGCAGAATTGCCATGATGTTGTTTCGTCAGAAAACAAAAGTTCTCGGAATGACCTGAAACTCCACGGAACATCTAGTCAAAATAATAAAAATCCTTGCCAAAGATGAAGACCAGGGGCCCACACCTGTCCCACGAGGTGGGGCGCCCCCCCAGGGCGCGCCCTACCTCGTGGGCCCCCTGGAGGTCCTCCGACGCCAACTCCAACTCTATATATTTGCTTTCAGGGAGAAAAAAATCAAGATGAAGAAATCATCATGTTTTACGATACGGAGCCGCCGCCAAGCCCTAAAACCTCTCGGGAGGGCTGATCTGGAGTCCGTTCGGGGCTCCGGAGAAGGGGATTCGTCGCCGTCGTCATCATCAACCATCCTCCATCACCAATTTCATGATGCTCACCGCCGTGCGTGAGTAATTCCATCGTAGGCTTGCTGGACGGTGATGGGTTGGATGAGATTTATCATGTAATCGGGTTAGTTTTGTTGGGTTTGATCCTAGTATCCACTATGTTACGAGATTGATGTTGCTATGACTTTGCTATGCTTAATGCTTGTCATTAGGGCCCGAGTGCCATGATTTCAGATCTGAACCTATTATGTTTTCACGAATATATGTGAGTTCTTGATCCTATCTTGCAAGTCTATAGTCACCTATTATGTGTTATGATCCGACAACCCCGAAGTGACAATAATCGGGATACTTCTCGGTGATGACCATAGTTTGAGGAGTTCATGTATTCACTATATGCTAATGCTTTGTTCGGTTCTCTATTAAAGGAGGCCTTAATATCCCTTAGTTTCCATTAGGACCCGCTGCCACGGCGGGTAGGACAAAAGATGTCATGCAAGTTCTTTTTCATAAGCACGTATGACTATATTCGGAATACATGCCTACATTACATTGATGAATTGGAGCTAGTTCTATGTCACCCTATGTTATGATTGTTACATGATGAACCGCATCCGGCATAATTATCCATCACCGACCCAATGCCTATGAGCTTTCCATATACTGGTTTACGCTTATTTAATTTCATGTTGTTACTGTTACAATTATTACAAAACACCAAAAATATTACTTTTGCTTTCATTACTCTTTTGTTACTGCTACCACTACTATCATACTACTTTGCTACTAAATACCTTGCTGCAGATATTAAGTTATCCAGGTGTGGCTGAACTAACAACTCAGTTGCTAATACTTGAGAATATTCTTTGGCTCCCCTTGTGTCGAATAAATAAATTTGGGTTGAATACTCTACCCTCGAAAGTTGTTGCGATCCCCTACACTTGTGGGTTATCAAGACTAATTTCTGGAGCTGTTGCCGGAGAGCATAGCTCTATTCTTTGAGTCACTTGGGATTTATATCTGCTGGACACTATGAAGAATTTGAAAGACGCTAAGACAAAAATTTATCCCTCGACTACGAGGGGAGGTAAGGAACTGCCATCTAGCTCTGCACTTGATTCACCTTCTGTTATGAGTAAGCTTGCGACACCTAAACCTGCTACGCTATTAGATTACGATATGTCGCATGTTATTGATGATGCCACTACGCTATGCATGATACTTATGACGAAACTACTTCTATGCTTGATACTACTGTGCCCCTTAGTGAATTTCTTTATGAACAATTGCTAGGGCTAGAGAGAAAGAAATTATTGAAACTGATAATGTTGATGAAATTGATGATGAAGATATGCTTGTTATTCCTGAGGGTTATGTTTTTGATATGGAAACGAACTTAAGAGGCTATTAGTTAAATTGAGTAAAGAATCTCTTATAGATAGAATGAAACCTGACCCTGCTTTTGCTACTTCACCTATTTGTGTTCCCGATAAGGATTAGGAATTCTCTGTTGATCCTGATATAATCACTTTGGTTGAATCTGATCCTTTTCATGGCTATGAATCTGAAACTGTTGTGGCACATCTTACTAAATTAAATGATATAGCCACCCTGTTCCCTAATGATGAGAGAACTCGTTACTTATATATCCTTAAAATATTTCCGTTCTCATTAAAGAGTGATGCTAAGATATGGTTTAATTCTCTTGATCCTGGTTGTGTGCCTAGTCCCTAGGATATGATTTATTACTTCTCTACTAAATATTTCCCTACTCATAAGAAACAAGCTGCATTAAAGGAAATATACAACTTTGTGCAAATTGAAGAAGAGAGTCTCCCACAAGCTTGGGGAGGTTTCTCAAGTTACTTAATGCTTTGCCTCATCATCCTCTTAAGAAAAATGAAATACTTGATATCTTTTATAATAGACTAACCGATGCTTCCAGAGATTACCTGGATAGTTGTGTTGGTTCTGTTTTCAGGGAAAGAACACTGGATGAAGCTGAAATTCTATTGAATAATATGTTGACAAATGAAAATAATTGGGAACTTCCTGAGCTAGCTCCTGAGCCAGCTCCTGCTCCAACTACTGAGCCTATTCCTAAACCAACTCTGAAGAAGAGGGGCGTTCTATTTCTCAGTCTTGAAGATATGCAAGAGGCAAAGAAATCTATGAAATAAAAAGGTACTAAAGCTGAAGATGTTAAGAATTTACCTCCTATTGAAGAAATACATGGTCTTAATTTACCGCCTGTTGAAGAAACATATGATCTTAATCCATTACCTATTGAAGAAACGCATGGTCTTGATAACCCGACACAGGTAGTAAAGGTAAATTCTCTCTATAGATTTGATGAAGGTGATATTCCTCACTATAAGTCTGCTAGACAATGCTTGGATGAGTTTGATAATTTTATTGTCAAACAAGAAAATTTTAATGCTTATTTTGGTAGACAATTAAAACAAAATACCTATATGATTAAACACTTGGGTGATTATATGTCTAATGTTAGATGTGAACTTAAACTCATTAGCAAACATGCTTCTATGGTTACCACTCAAGTAGAACAAGTACTTAAGGCTCAAAATGATTTGCTCACTGAAATGAATAGTAAGAAAAATGATTATGCTGTTAGAGTGGCTACTAGAACTGGTAGAATGACTCAGGAACCTTTGTATCCTGAAGGCCACCCTAAGAGAATTGAGAAAGATTCTCAGAGAAATAATACTGGTGTGCCTAGTTCTTCTAAAAGGAAGAAAAAGAAAAATGATAGGACTTTGCAAACTTCTAGTGAACCTATTGCTGAACCACATGAGAATCCAAATGATATATCTATTTCGATCTTTGAAACACAATCTGTAATGAACATGAACCTAGCGAAAATGTTAATGATGTTGTTCATGATGATGCTCAACCTAGTAATGATAATGATGTAGAAGTTGAACATGCTGTTGATCTTGATAACCCACAATCAAAGAATCAACATTATGATAATAGAGACTTTGTTCCTAGGAAACATGGTAAAGAAAGGGAACCATGGGTTCAGAAACCCATGCCTTTTCCTCCCAAACCATCCAAGAAAAAGGATGATGAGGATTTTGAGCGCTTTGCTGAAATGATTAGACCTATCTTTTTGCGTATGCGATTAACTGATGTGCTCAAAACAAATCCTTATGCTAAGTATATGAAGGATATCATTACCAATAAGAGGAAGATACCGGAAGCTGAAAATTCCACCATGCTTGCTAATTATACTTTTAAGGGTGGAATACCAAAGAAACTTGGAGATCCAGGAGTACCCACTATACCATGCTCCATTAAAAGAAATTATGTTAAAACTGCTTTATGTTATCTTGGAGCCGGTGTTAGTGTTATGCCTCTCTCTTTATATCGTAGACTTGATTTGAATAAGTTGACACCTACTGAAATATCTTTGCAAATGGCTGATAAATCAACTGCTATACCTGTCGGTATTTGTGAGGATGTGCCTGTTGTGGTTGCAAACGTTACTATTTTAACGGACTCTGTTATTCTTGATATTCCCGAGGACGATAGTATGTCTATTATTCTTGGAAGACCCTTTTTGAATACTGCAGGGGCTGTCATTGATTGCACCAAAGGCAATGTCACTTTTCATGTTAATGGTAATAAGCATACGGTACACTTTCCGAGGAAACAACCTCAAGTTCATTGTATCAATTCTATTGGAAAAATTCCGTCGATTATATTTGGAGGTTTTGAATTTCCTCTTCCCACTGTCAAGAAGGAATATGATATTCTTATACAGGGGATGTGCATATCCCCGTTGAGGTAACATAGTGTTATTTGAAATCTCTCCGGTTCCATGTTATTCGAAATGAGTTTGTTAACAAGACTTGATCAACCTTGTTAGTGGATTCCTTTTGATGATCATGAGACGGATGAAACTAGAAGGCACAGCCTTCTGTACCCTCTTTATACTTTCTGTAATTTAGTTGAAATAAAGTAAAATAGTATTTTTCTGTCTGTTTCCTGATTTATCTGGGCAATATAAAAATACCCTGAAAATAAAAGTCCTCCAAATGCCATGCCAATTTAATATTATTTTTTCGGGAATATTTGAGGATTTATGGTGCAAAAATTACCACGGGGAGCTGCCACAGCCACGAGGTGGAGGCGCGCCCTACCCCTGGCGCGCCCCTGCCTCGTGGGCCCAGGGTGGCCCTCCTCCACTTATTCCTGCACCCATCCTCTTCTTCTTCCTCCCACAAACACGAATATCTGGCTCAAGCACGAGTTCCATCTCACTTTGCAGTGATTTTCGATCTCCTTGCTCAAAGCACCTCTCACAAAACTGCTTGAGGAGATTGTTCCTTGGTATGTGACTCCTCCATTGGTCCAATTAGTTTCTGTTCTAGTGCTTTATTCTTTGCAAATTTGTGCTGCATAGGTGACCATGTTCTTGAGCTTGCATGTCAAATTTATATGGTTCCAAGTAGTTCTAATGCTTGATTAAGGCTCTAGGCACTTGTAGGAGTAGTTGCTATCAATTTTATTGAAGTTGGTTCACTTTTGTTTGAAGTTACTAAAAATTTCAGAATATTTCATAAAATGATGAAGAGACTTTTGAGGGGCTCGTCGAGCCGAAGCTCGAAGGAAAAACAAAATGAAGAAGCACAGAGGCCCAAATATAATTTGCCTCGCACCGCGGAGGTCCGGCCGTGTGAATGGCCTTTCGATGACTTCTTGAGACAAGCCGGGGTTTATGAGGATTTTTATTCGTTGACTGAGAATGCTGGCCTCACCGACTTCCTCCGCGACCAACGTCATCAGTATCTCTTACTCACTAATACTTTTGTGCAAAACTTCTACTATTATCCTAAGGAATCACCTCCTTCAGTAGAGTTTCATATATATGACGTTGTTAAGAAGATGCCATTAGCTGAATTTTGCAAGGTTTGCAAAATACCGTCTGAGGGCACCTTAGAAGAACCACATCGTAAGGATGTGGAAGAATTTATTAACACCATCACTGTGGGGGAAACCAGGAAGGTTTCCGATGCAAGAATCACTAGCATACATTTTCCTGTTTTACGCTACTTTGCCTTATTTGCTAGTCGTTGCTTGATTGGTCGCGGAAACTGTGGAATCCTTAGTGTTCCTGATATTATCATTTTGTTCCATGGTTTATACCTCGATAACTCTGTTAGTATGGGCAGAATTATTGCTAAATGGTTAAGTTTGAACCGTACTAAAGGCCCCATCTTTGGAGGTATTTATGCTTCGCACCTAGCTGCACATTTTAACATACCCATTAGGCTTTATGAGAAAGAACAAAAATTGTTGCCTAGTGCTCATTTAGATTATAAGAGTATGCTAGCACATGACTTTATTGTTAAGGGCAAGGAAGGGGAGCTTAAATATAAATTGTACTTTGATAAACATCACCCTGAGACTATTACTTTGCCTGCTCCTTCTTTGTTTAACTTGTCTAAAGGTCTTTATCTCGTTCCGTGGGCGGCCGTTCAAGCCTATCGAATCCTGCACCAGCCCCGGGCCGAACCTGTCTGAGCCTCCACGCCATCTGTTTATTCTTGGGATCCGGAGGTGGCTGCCAGCCGAGGCGATCGAGTCCTCTTCATCCAAGATCGACCCCAGCTACACCTACGGATATCCGCCAGGCCATCCCTGGCAATAAACTAACTTAGGCCAAAAACCTAAGCTTGGGGGAGTACGTATTTCCCACCGACATTACATTTATGTTCACACACACTCATTACTAAATGTCGGTGCTCATACTTTTTCACTGTAATATCCATGCTAGTTTATTTTCTTTTTCCTGCTTTCTTCTTGTGTGTTTGATAAACTTTAAGAAAACAACAAAAAAATTAGTGTAGCTTCTAGTTAGTTTACTTTTCCTACTGTAGTAGTAATAATTAAAAAGAAAACCTAAAAATATTTCCTGTTCTTCTTTTGCTTGTTGGGAGCTTTCTCGTGTAAATAGGTTTATTTCCTCTCTTTTCTTTGGGGATCGATAGGAGAAGACCATGATTAAATTGTTGAACTGGCTCTTATATGCATTATTGTTGATTTAACTAAGAGCCCATATTGCCTTGTCTTCTCCTACTTATTGAATGGTCGCAGATTCCAGCTTAGTCCAATGCACGTGCACTCTTATTATTATCCACATCGTTCGGTCGTGCAAGTGAAAGGCAATAATGATGATATATGATGAATTGATTGGGATAAGCGAAGCTAGTATGAACTCGACCTCTCTTGTTTTTGTAAATATGATGAGTTCATCATTCTTGATTCAGCTTATTATGAATAAACATGTTTGCAATGACAATTAGAGATAATAGTTGCTTATGCCATGCTTGATTAGCTATCAGTTATAATGGTTTACCTTGCGTGCCAACATGCTATTAAAATGGTTGTGATGTGGTATGATGGGGTGGTATCCTCCTTTGAATGATTTAAGTGACTTGACTTGGCACATGTTCACACATGTAGTTGAAACAAATCGACATAGCCTTCACGATATTTATGTTCATGGTGGATTATATCCTACTCATGCTTGCATCTAATGTTTATTAATTTTAATGCATGTTCATGACTGTTGTCGCTCTCTAGTTGGTGGCTTCCCAGTCTCTTGCTAGCCTTTACTTGTACTAAGCGGGAATACTGCTTGTGCATCCAATCCCTTAAACCCCAAAGTTATTCCAGATGAGTCCACTATACCTTCCTATATGCGGTATTTACCTGCCGTTCCAAGTAAATTTGTATGTGCCAAACTCTAAACCTTCAAATAAGCATTCTGTTTTGTATGCTCGAATAGCTCATGTATCAACTAAGGCTGCCCTTATCTCCCATGTTAGGCGGGTTATTCTCAAGAGGAGTGGACTCCGCTCCTCACTCACGAGAACATGGCTGGTCACCGGGATGCCCAGTCCCATGCTTTATGCAAACTAAATCAAAATAATTACAAACAAAACTCCCCCTGGGACCTGATGTTAGTTGGAGGCACTCGTTGTTTCGAGCGAGCCATGGATTGATGCTTGTTGGTGGAGGGGGAGTATAAAGTTTACCATTCTGTTTGGAAACCGCCTATAATGTGTGTAGCATGGAAGATATCGCCATCTCTTAGTTGCTATGTTGACAATGAAAGTATGCCGCTCAAAATATTATTTATCTCTATTTCAAAACCGAGCTCTGGCACCTCTACAAATCCCTGCTTCCCTCTGCGAAGGGCCTATCTATTTACTTTTGTGTTGAGTCATCACCCTATTATTAAAAGCACTAGCTGGATAGCACAATTGTCATTTGCATCTATTACTATTAATTCATATTGGGTATGACTATGATTGGATCTCTTTTACCATGAATTACAATGTCTAGTCAGTCCTTAATCTTTAAAGGTGCTCTGCATTTATGTTTTGCGGTCTCAGAAAGGGCTAGCGAGATACCATCTTGTTATATCATATTGTGATTGTTTTGAGAAAGTGTTGTCATCCGAGATTTATTATTATGACTCGCTAGTTGATTATGCCATTGATATGAGTAAACATGAGACCTGAGAATTATTGCAAATGTGGTTAGTTATAATCTTTGCTGAAAACCTGAATGCTGGCTTTACATATTCACAACGACAAGAGCAAACAGAGTTTGTAAAAGTTTTTCTTTTTCTCTTTCAGTTTATCAACTGAATTGCTTGAGGACAAACAAAGGTTTAAGCTTGGGGGAGTTGATACGTCTCCATCGTATCTACTTTTCCAAACACATTTGCCCTTGTTTTGTACTCTAGCTTGTATGATTTGGACGGAACTAACTCGGACTGACGCTGTTTTCAGAAGAATTGCCATGATGTTGTTTTATGTGCAGAAAACAGAAGTTCTTGGAATGACATGAAACTCCACGGAACATCTAGTCAAAAATAATAAAAAATCCTTTCCAAAGATGAAGACCAGGGGGCCCACACCCTGTCCACGAGGGTGGGGGGCGCGCCCCCTACCTTGTGGGCCCCCTGGAGCTCCTCCGACGGCAACTCCAATTCTATATATTTGCTTTCGAGGAGAAAAAAATCAAGAAGAAGAAATCATCGCGTTTTACGATACGGAGCAGCTGCCAAGCCCTAAAACCTCTCGGGAGGGCTGATCTGGAGTCCGTTCGGGGCTTCGGAGAGGGGGATTCGTCGTCGTCGTCATCATAAACCATCCTCCATCACCAATTTCATGATGCTCACCGCCGTGCGTGAGTAATTCCATCGTAGGCTTGCTGGACGGTGATGGGTTGGATGATATTTATCATGTAATCGAGTTAGTTTTGTTAGGGTTTGATCCCTCGTATCCACTGCGTGAGTAATTCCATCGTAGGCTTGCTGGACGGTGATGGGTTGGATGATATTTATCATGTAATCGAGTTAGTTTTGTTAGGGTTTGATCCCTCGTATCCACTATGTTCTGAGATTGATGTTGCTATGACTTTGGTATGCTTAATGCTTGTCACTAGGGCCCGAGTGCCATGATTTCAGATCTGAACCTATTATGTTTTCATGAATATATGTGAGTTCTTGATCCTATCTTGCAAGTTTATAGTCACCTATTATGTGTTATGATCCGACAACCCCGAAATGACAATAATCGGGATACTTCTCGGTGATGACCATAGTTTGAGGAGTTCATTTATTCACTATGTGCTAATGCTTTGTTCCGGTTCTCTATTAAAAGGAGGCCTTAATATCCCTTAGTTTCCATTAGGACCCCGCTGCCACATGAGGGTAGGACAAAAGATGTCATGCAAGTTCTTTTCTATAAGCACATATGACTACATTCGGAATACATGCCTACATTACATTAATGAATTGGAGCTAGTTCTGTGTCACCCTATGTTATGAATGTTACATGATGAACCGCATCCGGCATAATTATCCATCACCGATCCTATGACTACGAGCTTTCCATATACTGGTTTACGCTTATTTACTTTCCCGTTATTACTGTTACAATTATTACAAAACAGCAAAAATATTACTTTTGCTTGCATTACTCTTTCGTTACTGTTACCACTACTATCATACTACTTTGCTACTAAATACCTTGCTGCAGATATTAAGTTATCCAGGTGTGGCTGAACTAACAACTCAGTTGCTCATACTTGATAATATTCTTTGGCTCCCCTTGTGTAGAATCAATAAATTTGGGTTGAATACTCTACCCTCGAAAGCTGTTGCGATCCCCTACACTTGTGGGTTATCAGCGAGGGAGTGGGAGTAAGGCGTGGTAAGCAAGCTTCACCTCATCCTGCAAGCCACCGCGGTCGTGGGCGGGGGAGATGGCGTACTAAGCAAGCTTCTCCTCATTCTGCGAGTTGACGGGACACATCAAAAGTACTCTAGTGTATAGAGCCTTGCCTCTAAGGTAGGCCCCACATGGTTTGCCTCTTTTTTAACATAACGCGTCAAGTCACAATTTTTTTGTTCACCCGTGGTTGACGATCCTCCCTCCATCTAGTGGACAACCAGTACACGTGTCAAGTTACCACATGGGCTGCCTTTTCGTACAGAAATGAGCTCCGCCGTGTACCCACGCGGGTGTGGTTGGGAAAGAGACGGGAGTACGTGCGCCGTGCGTGCACCTCTTCTCTTCGTGCACGTCCCCACCTACGTGGGTGTGTGTGAGAGATACAAACCTGGAAAAATGGCTTGTGCGTTCGTGAGTGTTTTTTGTTTTTTTGGGGGGAGGTTGATTTCATGAATGTATTTGTGGGAATATGTTTCGATGACATCTCAAACAAAATTTTGCATGCAATGTGTGTGAAATGGAGGCCTATCCATATCATATATAGAGGGTCTGGCGATCCACGAGAAGAGAGGGAGGGGTCATAAATATCGATAGAGTGGAGGAGAGGATCAAGTGGGTGGGTGCGAGATCGATGAAGAGAGCCATCGACATTGTGTGTGTATGCAAGTCAAAGATATTGGGCGACTGACCTAGCTACCAGAACGTCAGAGGGCATAGGTCAAGTTTGTGTGTGGCAGGGAGACATGACTAGAGCGCTCGATGTATCGGTGTGTGTGTGTGTGTGTGTGTGTGTGTGTGTGTGTGTGTGTGTGTGTGTGTGTGTGTGTGTGTGTGTGTGTGTGTGGGGGGGGGGGGGGAGGGTAGGCAGAGGCCTAACATAGAATGACTCGTATATGTGTTGAGAAGGAGAGACCCAGCTATGTCTTGAGGGAGATCGGTCAACATCCATACGTAACTGAAGGACGGAAAATAGGATGGGATAGAGAGAGATAGGAGAGAGAGAGGGAGAGAGAGAGGGGTAGAGTGTTGGATGGGTGATGGAGTTGCTTCTCGAAGATGGTGGGAGAGGCCCATTAGACAAACTAAGGGTGGAACTGCAATATTATCAATAATAGTGGGGATGTGTTTCTGTGTGTTCCTGTGCGTGATAGATCTGTCGGGACACATCCATGGATGATGAAGGGGAACCATGTGTTTGGTAAGAAAACCTAACTAGATCGGTAGATCAATTGTTGTTTGTCGGAGGAAGGGAGAGACATAACTAATGGTGTAGATCGATCAACGCATGGGGAAAAACGAGTTATAAGGACCTAGCTAGCTATATGTATAGCGGGAGACGGTCGGTGTACGTCCATTTGTTAGAGGCAAATAAGGCCCGACGAGACGGATAGACAGAGAGAATGGAGCTAGGAGGTGGTGCGAGAGGCCCAGCTACTAGCTAGATAGGGGGAGGAGTGTGTGGTTGTGAGATCGATGAAAAGAGGGGCGAGAGTTTACACGTGAGTGGGACCGTATGAGAGACACGAGGCAAGGACACATAAAGGAGGAGATTGAAGGTGCGTGTGTATGTTGTAGGCAGACATCGCTGGAGAGGTTTATCGATCGGTGTGTGTCGGAAAGGAGTTGTGGAGACTATGGGAGAATGACCTAAAGAAGAAGAAAAAATGAATGTGCATGATGGATAGAATGCTGAGGGAGGGGGAGGGCGAGGAGGGCGTGTGCATGCACGAGAGAAAGTTAGTGGTAGCTACAAATGTTAGAGGATTGTGTGGGTGTAAGAGACTAACAAAGATCATAATTTGATATGAAAGTGGATTCATATATTTGAATAGGAGATCATAGTGTTTTAAACATATGCATGCATGAATATCGCGGTGATACGCGTGTTGTGGTTTTGCACATGTTATACCATAATGTGATAATGCATGGCATTTGCAACTCACAGCTAAATGTCGAACAATTTAAACCATACTATACATTGAAAAGTCTCACATTTTATTTCAATTTGTGATAACGTGTGGCGTTTGCAGCTTACAACTAAATATCGAACAATCTAAACAATACTATATATCGAACATTCTCACATTTTATTTGAATTTGTGGTAATGTGTGGTGTTTGCAACTCACATCTAAATACTTGTAGGCGTAGGGGGCGGGGCACCATACATAATGTGATAAACACATTATACATATGAGACATGGTTTAGTTTGTGAAGATCTAGCTAGAGCTTGAAATGTACTATGATTTGAAATCAACATAAGGTGGATTCCAAAAACCGAATTCGAGTTCATATAGTACACATAGTTCATATGTGACTCGAGACTAATCATGTGGTGTGCTGTGAAGATAATACACAAACTATGGTTTAACTTGAAAATAATGACGATTGTAGATCTTATTAAAACAGAGAAACAAATTCAAATGCTTTGACTTCACAACAATCATTATTGTAGATCTTATTCAAATAGGGAAACGAATTCAAATTTAGTTCATATTGACGCAGTAGTATATACGTTTGGAATGCACTAAAACGTTCATTTGAGTACTAGGTTGCATGCATTATACACGTAGCAAAATATTTTAATTGAACATAACATGAATTAAAAGTTCTGAATGACATTTGTAGTGCAAATTGATTTGGTACAGTACACGTTAGGCTTGTCCGCAAATTTCAACCCGCGCCTTGTTAGCCTGAAATATTTAAGATATATCTTTGTCTCGTTGTGCTCCGACAACTCCCTCCATCTCAACCCGTGCCTTGCTATTCTAAAATTACAACGCGCGTGAAAACTCCCACCTCCTGTGAAATCCCGACACGCGAAATGCCCCTGATTCCCCTGAACCGAAAGAACCGCCTCAAATCGGTGGGGATACTTTCGTAACTTACCCCACATCTCGGACAAGCACGTCCCTACGCCATGGTTCTCCACTCCCATCCCATCCGCCCACCCATTCGTACACTGTGGCCGGGAAAACCCGCGAAGCCCCACACCCTCCTCCGTCCGCCACCCAGCCGGAGCCTCTTCTCTGATGACGCCGTCCATAGCAAAACCTCGACGTTCCTCATCCACCGTACGGGATGAGGATCTGTTGTCGATCTGGTCGTGCCACCGGTTCAGCCACCCAGTCCTCCACCTCCAAGCAGTTTCCTCGATGTTCCCTCGTCTTTCGCGCCACCTCCATTCCCACACCGCCGTCTTCACCTACACCACCGGAAGGGCATCAGCATCACCGTTTCCTCGGATGAAGCTGCGGCCTAATCGGCGCCACCAAAGAGGTTGTACACTAATCGCTGCAGTTTCTTCTTGATTCAATCTCACGGTGCTGCCGGCGCTCGGTCCCGAGCCGACACGACGCGGCTCCATCCACCGCGGCGTCGCCGGCCACTTCCTCCACGGCGTCGCTCCCTCGGTGGCGACGTCCACATCAGTAGGAGCTGCTGCTGCTTTAGCTCTCGCTCACACTGCTTCTCTGCTCTTGCTCTTGGTCCCCTGCCTGGTCTGCTCGGGGGGGGCTAGAGGGATCCACAGAGAAAAATCTTGGCACGGGGGAGGGTGGGGTGCTAGAGGGATGGCCGGGGCGGCGGCGGACCGGCGGTGGGGAGTGTTTTCGGGGTGGGCGGGGCGGCTGTTTGGCTGGTGGTGGCTGGCGGCTCAGGGGGGGTGGAGGTTGAAGATGAACTGCATGCCCTTGATTTCGTATCCAACTGCTGCAAAATCGACTGACCAGAGATGAAAAAGTAAGTCGACTTACGTGTAGCCTCACCTCTAGTGCGTTCAGTTTCGACAGTAAAATTCAGTTTCGACAGCAAAATTCAGTTTCGACAGTTAAGTTCAGTTTTGACAGTTAAATTAAGTTTCAACAGTTAAGTTCAGAGATGAGCGGCTGATGTATACATCTAGCACTTTGTGGTTATGTATTTTATGTCATCTATTGGATATGCTATTAGAATTCCACTCAGGTTAACGTTGTCTCTCTTGTCCTGCTTCAGCCTCGGTGTTGTACAACTCACCGGAGCTGCTCCAACGACGAAAGCCTCCATCATAGAGGAGCAGTACCTCGGGCTCCATCTCCAAACGCCTAAGATCTTCTTCCCCTCCTCCGACAGCCAAGATATCCGGAGCATCCTCACCGGCCAACCCAATCACGCTGAGATCGACATGGCTTCGCCAAAGAGGTTGTACACTTCTTGTGGTTTGACTTAATCTCACCATACTTGTTTGCATCCTGTGATCTTCCAATTCTTGTGAACCAAACACCCAGATTGGCAGAAATCCTATATTTTTAAATTCTCTATTTTGCACGTGCATTCCTATCCTATTCCTGTCTATTTCCTATCACTGCATTGTTAGAATCCTCAAATTCAAACAAGCCCTTACACAATTACTTCTGGTACACCTATGTGTCAAAGAAAACCTTGTGTGGTTTGTCCTGCTCCTGCGGTGCTGTGTTCCACCCCATCTCAGCTTCTCCAATGACGGAAGGGTTCACCACAGCAGGGATCCGCTCTCCAGACGGTCTTTCGCCGCCTCAGATCTTCTTCCCCGCCACCGGCAGCCACGACAACTGCATTACCATCATCAACTGAGCAGATGACCTTGAGGACTACATGGGTCTGCAAGAGAGGTCGCACTCTTCTGAGCAGATGACATGCTACTTTATCGTCGTGTTCAGCTATTAGACACCGCCTCAGGTCCAAACTTATGCTGAAACTTGAGTTTTTAAATGGTTGTGGGGTACATATTGGGGCAGTAATCAATACTATCTGGTTAATCTCGGGTGTCTACTATGACTTTCATGTTGGGTGCAAACAAACATTAATGGTTCCATTATCTGTATTTTTTAACTAAAGCTATTATCTGCCTGCTATCATTGGTTTTGGGTCTATCCACAGTTTGCTACCATCACTTTGGATTTGTGCATGCACTCCTTACATAATCTCACTATGTTTTATTCCTATGGATGTCAATTATTGTACACAACGGAACTGTACATGTAGAGCAAAAGAGACGAGCCTTGCATGGCAATAAAATTTCATGTAGACGTCGCTCCATGGTGGGCGCAAAGGCAGCCCCCCTCCACCCATTTCGGATCGTAATCAAGAGGAAGATAACTGTTCTGAGGGGGATTCAGAAGCAGAAGACCACTCCTATTTACCCCATGAGGTCTTCGCTCTAACTTGGCATGCTGATGTTGGTTATATCATGCATATGGTGCCTTGCATTGCTTACTTTATACATCAAATATGTCAACTGCTTAGTTTATACATGCTTCGTGTGAATGCCATCTGTATAGTTTATTCATCGTTTATGTGAATTATGCAATGCCATCTTGTTTAGCCAGGCATCATATATGTGAATTTTGCAATCCCATCCTGCTTAGCCAGTCATCTTATATGTGAATTATATCAGGCCATCCTTTTTTTCCGTTACGTATTACATTTGTCAACAATGTTAGTACATTCAACTACTCTTCTTGTGCATCAGCCATTTGACACGGTGATGGAAAATTCTAGAGTGAAAATAAGGTGTTCAGAGCAGACTATGCTATCTGACGAAGCGCATATGTCGCTGGTTACAGATAGCTCCTCAGAGGAGGATTCAGAGATAAATGACCAGTCCTATCCCCCCCCCCCCCGATGTGCATGCTCTAACTTGGCAGGGTTATGTTGCTCATGTCGTGCGTATGGTATCTTGCATTGCTATGTCATTTTCTTAGTTTAGACATGATTTGTGTGAATGCACCTGTTTAGTGTCTAACTACTATATACGTGAATTATGTAACGCCATCTTTTTGCAAGACATTATATATGTGAATTATGCAATGCTATCTTGTTGCAAGGCATTATATATGTGAATCATGCAATGCCATGTTGTTTAGCCAAGCGTCATATATGTGAATTATATCATGCCGTCCTTTTTTTGTATTTCTCATTGCTTTTGTCGACAATGTTTGTATATTTAACTGCTCTTCCCGTGCATCAGCCATTTGAATTACTGATGGAGAAATCTGGAGTGAAAACAAGGTCTTCAGAGTAGACAATGCTACCTGGTGAAGCAGATATGTTGCTAGTTACAGATAGCTCTTCAGAGGAGGATTCAGAGGCAGATGACCAGTCCTATTATCCCCCTGAGGTGTAAGCTCAAACTTGGCAGGGTTATATTACTCATATCATGCATATGTTGTATTGCAATGCTTAGTTTTTACATCATATACACGATGTTGAATGCCATCTCCTTAGTTGACACATCATATATGCGATTGCCCTCTGCTCCCTTCCTTACTATATAAATCATATATTTGAATTATATCATGCCATGATGTTTACATAGACAGCATGCATCTGAATTATGGCATGCCAACCCATTTTCTAAAGACATAATATAGTTATATCATCTCATCCTGTTCACATAGTCATCATATTTTTAATTATGTCATTCTATGCGTGAATTATATCATGCCATCATGTTTCCATCGACGACATGTTTGTGATTTATGGCATGCCAACCACTTTAATAGACACATCGTATAGTTATATCATGTCATCATGTTTACATAGTAATCATATTTTGAAGTATGTCATTCTATCCTGTTTAGTTAGCCATCATACATGTGAAATTGTGTCATGCTATCCTGTTTAATTAGCCATCATATATTTGAAATTATGTCCTGCTATTCTGTTTGGTTAGACAACATAAATGTGAATTATTTCATGCCATGTTTTCTTCCCTACTATCCATTGCACCTGTCTATTTTACAATGTCTGTACATTCAATTACTTTTCTTGTTTATCAGCCATTTCAATTGGAGGGGTGATGGCGATATCTGTGGGAGTAAAACGCGGTCTTGAGAAAAGATCGTGCTACCTGTCGATGGAGATAGAACCACGGTTGTACTTGCCCAAGAACCAGCCCCACCACACATAACCTGACTCACACATATTGTACCCCTACCCAGCTTGGACAGAGAACCAGCTACACCCCTTCTAACCCCAACCCCAAAGCAGATAGTAACCCAGTTCCGTTGACACAACACCGTCTCCACCACAGAGCACCCAAACACGAGCAGTTAGTAAGGCAACTGCAGTGCCCAAAGCACGAGGACCACCACCCAAACCCCAAGTCAACGCTAAAGCGTAAGAAGAATTGTTCTCGTGTCAGTTCCGTAGCTATGGTTCATACTACTTTGCTATTGCATCACAGTATTTACTCATACCAACTAATTTCAAATTTGAAGGATGCAATTGAAACTCCAATGGCGCAACAGGTATGTTTTAAACTTGCTTCTTTAACGTGTTTGCTGTTGTAACTTGCTCTACGTTGATTTCAGTTTCAATTGAATAAACAGTTATGTTCTCATGACATGCACATTACAAGTGTTGTTATTGCTGTGTAGTTTCCCACACTTATATTCTGTCTATGCTGCTTTGTCTTAAATAGATATGATTCGAACTGTATCTATCTTGATTTGGCAACATAAAATAGAATGATATAGACCATACAGTGACCATATTACATAGATATATGTTTGTTTCATGCTGTTATTCTGTTCATCTTACTATTGAACTGGTTTACCAAAATGAGTTTCATATACTACCTTGTAAACCTGTGATGTGTTTGCTTGTTTCTCCTTTAGAACGCGGATAAAATATTGGAGAAGAGTACCCCGTTATGCGATGGTAAAGGAAGTAATGCAGATCAGGTTCAAGATAGTGAGACATCCCTATTGTTCTCCAGGAAAGCTGATAAACACTATATTGAAGACACTGAGACAACCCCAAAGTCCTCTCCTGATGTAGTATTCGAGTTACTCGCTACTATTGTTGGCACCAGCTCTTCGTACTCGCTGCCTGAATCAGTTCGGCTTCTTGAGTCTCAACTTCAAGTTGAAAGACATCGATCAGATGTTATGCGACAGGAAGCCGAAGGACTGAGGAAGTCCCTGCAGAATTGACATGCATACTTTCTGGTGCAACAGCAAGTGCTGGAGGATTTAAGCGCCAAACAAGAGAAAGTTAATAAGCTTGCTAAGCATCTTGCCAGCATTATGGGTACCAAGGATATTGTTTCTTGAGCTCTTCTGGAGTGGCTTCAGTTCTGGACTTGTTTTGCTACGACGTTTTTATGTTGTTTTGTTCCCTATATTTACACTGGTGGCGAACTTTGATGCCCAATGGATGTAATATGTGTAATAGCCGTGATAGCCTAGCGTAAGTTAATTGCTTATTTATTTCCGTTGTCTTGTTTATTTGTTTTCTTGTAGTCATTGCAGTTCTTTTTCCGCGGTTTTCTAGTGGCCGGAATAACCTATTTTTCTAAACTAGGCCACATTAAGAATGGGATACATATTTACTCTAGGCCTCCTACGGGCCGTAGAAACAATGGTCCTTCTAAGGGCCGTAGACACAATGGGCCTTCTACGGGGCGTAGACACAATGGGCCTTCTACGGGGCGTAGACACAATGGGCCTTCTACGGGCCGTATCACGAATGGGCCTTCTACGGGCCGTATGATCGGTTGGCCAAACATGGGCAAATAACAGACCACATTATGGCCATAAATGGGCTAGAGTTGAAATCGTCCATTCATGAGCCGACCATAATGGGTCGTCGTTAATAGGCCGTATTTGATGACGCTATGAAAACGGCCCAACGTTTTAACGGGCCACAAACGGGCCGACTGTAACCACGGGCTGTATTTGGCCCACAAGCTGAAAATGATAGTAGCGGGCCGAAAGTAAACGAATGCTGGAAATGAGCCCAAGAATAAATGGGCCCTAAGAAGGTCAGAAGATAACATGGGCTGGAAACGGCCCAACGAATAATGGGCCGTTAATGGGTATAAAGTGATACACTGTTCATTACGGGCCAGTTTTACCACGGGCCATTAATGGGCCGAGGGTTACTAAGGGCCTCATATGGGCCAAAAGACGTCATGCGCCATACATGGGCCGGAAGTTAAAACAGGCTGGAATTATATTGGACGGCCCAGATGACGCTACTGGGCCTAATTCGGATAGGCTATAAACGGGCCCTGGGTTAGCGGGCTGTAAATGGGCTATATGCGAACATGCCGTTAACAGGCTTGCCGTGGGCCGGCCCGCCACCTTTTGAGCAAGTCAAACAGGCCGGCCTCTGTTGGGCCGTGCCATGTGTCGACGTATCATTGGCACTTTGGGTCCAATGAGTGGATGACATCTGTCCCAACGGTGAGCTGACACGTGTTTGCTCCAGCCAATGATGAATTTACACGTGGAAAATCCCCATTGGTCGGGGCTGTTAAATGGTTATCGGATCCAAAACCGGACCCAATAGCTTAACGGCGTTCCGTTACGGTGGATGCCACGTGTCGGTCACCCTTGACGAAAGCACTTCTATGACGCGTGATTTATCGTCATGGAAGTGGACCCTTCCGTGATGATAATTTTGGTAATGTCATGGAACACTTCTATGACAGCACAGGTATGACTATCTTTATTCTATCATAAATTTGTCATGGATGTACATGCATGAAAGAAAACGTGACCTACTGTGACAAACACGTATCATCACGGAAGTGTATTTTTTTTTTGTAGTGATCCATGACGTAGTTCAAGCTTCCAAACCTGGCCTGATGGCCAGAGGCGTAGTCTTTGATCTGCTCCAGATGGCCAAATACAAAGATCTATCCGGGGAGGAAGACTTCCCCTTGGACACCATAGCTGTAGATGATTGAGGGAGCCATCAAACCTTTTGACGACACCACCGTGGAACTCTCAATGAAAGCACCAATGTCGGTGTCAAAACCGGCAGATCTCGGGTAGGGGGTCCCGAACTATGCGTCTAAGGTCGATGGTAACAGGAGACATGGGACATAATGTTTATCTAGGTTCGGGCCCTCTCTATGGAGGTAATACCCTACTTCCTGCTTGATTTAGCTTGATGAATATGAGTATTACAAGAGTTGATTTACCACCAGATCGTAATGGCTAAAACCCTAGAAGTCTAGCATGTATGACTATGATTATGATCCTCCTCTGTACAGACTAAGCCCTCCGGTTTATATAGACACCGGAGGGGACTAGGGTTGTACAAAGTGGTCGGTTATAGAGAAAGGAATCTTCATACGTGGATGCCAAGCTTGCCTTCCACGCCTAGGAGAGTCTCATCCGGACACGGGAGAAAGTCTTAGGTTTTTGTATCTTCACGGCACATCAGTCCGGCCCATGTATAACAGGTCGGAAGCCCGAGGACCCCTTAGTCCAGGACTCCCTCAGTCATCATCTGAGATAGTATATGGCCTACAAATTCACTACGAGACTCGGACAGTACAGTCAGCTGCAAGACCGAGTCCGACTGGAAGGTAAATATGACCTCGTAAAGTGTTCAAGATGGCCTTGTTTGGAGAAGTGATCAACACGAGAGTTGTTCGCCTCATTGAGCCGCACAAATTTGATATTTGGGCCATCTTGATCGGAGTTCATATGCAAATTCGACAGCCCATGCAAGAAGGAAGACAGAGTTTGGGCCAGATTCAGACTGAATCCGAGTTGGAATAGAACTAGGACTCTATGACGTGAATTGATGTAATTTTTCTTGTAAGGAAAGCCTAGATGAATCCTTTACTTGTACGGGAAATCCAGCCGCCTCTTATATATGTTGGGTGTGACGGCCGATTGAACAACACCAATCGAACCAATCAATCTGTTACACTTTTGTGTTCATCTATCTTTATCCCCTACCCTTGTATCTTTCTTTCTTGTTCTGCGTTCGTTCTTCGAGTTGGAGGGCAGCGATCCACGAGGATCTAGGGGCGAGAAAATCGACCTAGGATAGCCCATAGCTGCCGCACTCCTTGACGGGGTCCCTCCCGGGCTTGTGGGGTTTCAGTTCTTCAAAAGCGCCCGCTAACTGTCTTGCGTATCGCGTTGTTGGTCGGGTCTCCTTCGACGTGAGCTACGGTGCATCACCCCCGGTGTCGAGGGTAGACATGACGTGTTCGTGTGTCAACAATCTCGTACTACTCCCTCCGTCTAGGTGTAATCAATCCCGTTAGAAGGTGAAGCGGGACCAAGGTGCAAGCAGATTGGAGGAGAAGGAGAAACTTGACCGGTCCTTCCTCCAATCAAAGCCCTGATTTTTTCTCTAAACGCAACAATTAATCCCAACAACTAAGAGATGTCGTTTTAGTTACCATGCAGGGCCACATATTAACTCGCATGCAAGCCGACTTTGATTTCTTGACTGATCAATGCGTAGTTGCGCTCCATGCATTGGGTTTCCGGGGGAGATAACAAGGCAGAGTAAGTGTTTGGTTACATTGCTTAGTTCCAAACACCTAACCTTGCCCGGCTAGGCTATAAACTGTTCTTGCTAAGGATCCAAACGCTCCCTAAGTAAGTCGCACAATATTCCTATTCTATGAACCTGTGTGTGCGTGTGCGTGCGTGTTTAACAACATGTGTGTGTTAGAGAGAGCGACACATCGACCTACTCCTACAGAGAGATGGTGTGTAGTGTACAATTTAACCGCGAGAGTCGGTGCATCCTCTTTCGGGCATCCGGTCGGGACAGGCGGACCGCTGCCACGCCCGCTCCTGACCAGCCTGGCCCACCTAAAGCCCCTCCATCGCTCGCATGTGCTTCCCGCCTGAAACGTTCAGCGCCGCTCCAAAGAATCGGTGCCGCATTCATGCCAGGGGAGAGCGGACGCGACCTCTCACTGGCGCCTGCGTTGAAGAGAGAAGCGGGTTCAAGAGTGATGGTTGTTTCGTCCGTCCAACTTACTCCTGGGTGTATGTGATTTGACGGCTCATTGGTCATTATTACTGACATGGTAGGACTGCTGGATGTCCCACTCTTTCGGCGAAAGGAGGTACTATTAGATTACAATTTTCTCCATTCTTACAGCAGAGGAGTGCGAGGGTAGTGAAAACATGCAGGATCAGTGATTACATGGCCCACCTCACATTATCACCATAATTTCTGGACACCGTGCGACACCTAACTCTTTACATAGTACTACTAGTATAGTACGTACTGTAACTTATCAGCTAGATAAATTTGTACAATGATATGAAACTTCCAGCTTCTGTTTCATGTATCTTGCGTCCATGGTTGCCCGTTGCAACATTTCATCAAATACAAATGAGACTAACATGCATGCTATCGCATCTCAGTGGTTGACATATCATAACCAATGTGTCCTCCCTCCGTGCCAAAATAAGTGCCTCAACTTTATGCAAACTTTACTACAAAGTTGTACTACTACTAAAGTTGACACTTATTTTGGAACAGAGACAACTAAAGAAAAAACGATCCATGCAGTCCCTAGCCCCGTAAACCCTGCTTTAATTTGCTGGCAACGTTGGAGCTTCCGAAGAAATGAAGTTTGCAACCCTTTGACCATCGGATCATTATTGCAGTTTCACCAAAATCGAGATGAGCATCCGTGTGGCAAAGAAATTGAAGAAGCGTGATTGGAATAAGATTATTGGGACTAGTTAATGAGACATAAACTCATCACAAATACAGTACGTAGAAGCCAGTAGAGGTATGTGCAGGGCATAGAAGTAGAGAAATATCCACATGGAGTGATGTGGGCAGCTGGAGCAGTGGTGCAAGCCGGCTGTAAAGGGAGTTGTACCTGAGGGATGTTGGGATGTAGCTCAACCTAGAGGAGAGCGGCGGGAGGCGGCAACTGCCCATGTCGCGGCAGTGAGAAAGGGATGAAGGCAACCTCACCGGCTTTGTGAGAGAGAACGGCGGGGACCCCTGATCGGGACGTGCCGACAATGGGTTTTCGCTGTCGGCGTTGGCGACAGCATCTATACTAAGCATCCACCCCTTCCCCCGGCGGACGTGATCCGCCGGGATGTTAGAGATGTGGCCACAGTCGCTTTGTGCGAGAGAGTGTGAAGAGAGCAACCCCAACAAGCAACCGTGTAGGCTCATCCTGCCTATGTATATAGTGGAGCGGTTTCCTTTCCTCTCCATCTGAACCTATTTATATTGCAACGTGCCACTGAAGAAAAAAACTTTATTTATAAATGACGCGGCACCTACTACTCCTTCTCCTATAAACCTTGCGCTTAGCATCTCCAAAATATTAACCATGCAATTGGCTCTTCGCCTCTTCGGGAAGTCGAGCAATAATATTACTGCAGTATATATTGTTCTAGCTAGATGAGACCAAATGAATTGCTGCACATCCACCACGTGGGCGAGGGTCGAGGGGCGAGGGAGAGTGCGTACTATTACATCTGTTTGAATATTGACTACATACGGAGAAAATGAGTGAATCTACACTCTAAAATACGTCTATATACATCAGTGTTTGGAGTATGTACTAGTAGTTCATATTGAATCTACTAAAGGACATATATTCCAAACAATATGATAATCTCTCTAACCAAGGTAGGGATGAGGAGTAAAACAAGGGAGTAGTAAAAATTTCTCGTCATCCTCCGAGCCACCGCCCGCGTGGGCGAGGGAGCGGGCGTAAGGCGTAGTACTACTACCTCCGTCCTGGTTTATAGGTCACCTTTGGAGTTCATGCCAAATTCTTAGCAAATATTTAGCTAAGAAAATGTTAATGCATGTCAACAAAAAATATATCGTTGGATTCGTATTTCAATATAGTTTTCAATGATATAATTTTTGGTAACATGCATGAACGTTTTGTTAGTTCAATCTATAGTCAAAATTTGACACAATATACAATGGGGACCAATAAACCAATATAGTACAATGAGTAGCAGTAGGCAAGCTTCACTTTGTCCTGCGAGCCACCGCGCCCATGGGCGGGCGAGATGGTGTAGTAAGCAAGCTTCTCCTCCTTCTACGAGTTGACGGGACACATCAAAAGTAATACGTACAGAGCATCTCAAGTGTATAGAACCTTGCCTCTAAGGTAGGCCCCACATGGTTTCCTCTTTTTTAACATAACGCGTCAAGTCACAATTTGTTTGTCCACCCGTGGTAGACGATCCTCCATCAAGTGGACAACCAATACACATGTCAAATTACCATGTGGGCTGGCTTTTCGTACAGAAATGAGCTCCACCGTGTACCCACACGGGTGTGATTGGGAAAGAGACGGGAGTACGTGCGCCGTGCGTGCACCTCTTCTTTTCGTGCACGTCCCCCACCTACGTGGGTGTGTGTGAGAGAGATACAAACTTAGACAGATGGTGTGTGCGTTCGTGAGTGTTTTTTTCGGGGGGGGGGGTGATTTCGTGAATGTATCTCTGGGAATATGTGTCGATGACATCTCAAACAAAATTTTGCATGCAATGTGTGTGAAATAGAGGCCTATACATATCTCATATATAGAGGGGGCGATCCACGAGAAGAGAGGGAGGGTTCATAGATATCGATAGAGTCGAAGAGAGGATCAAGTGGGTGGGTGCGACTTGTGAGATCGATGAAGAGAGCCATCGAATTTTGTGTGTGCAAGTCAAAGATATAGGGCGACTGACCAAACGGAACGTCAGAGGGCACATGGCAAGTTTGTGTGTGGCAGGGAGACATGACTAGAGCACCCGATGTATCGGTGTGTGTGTGTGGGGGGGGGTGGGGGTGGGGGGAGGGGGTGGCAGAGGCCTAACTAGAGAGGTAGAACGACTCGTATATGTGTTGACAAGGAGAGACCCAGCTATGTCTTGAGGGAGAGCGGTCGACATCCATACATGACTGAAGGACGGGAAATAGGTTGGGACAGAGAGAGAGAGAGAGGAGAGAGAGGGAGAAGGGTAGAGTGCTATATGGGTGATGGAGTTGCTTCTCGAATATGGTGGGAGAGGCCTACTAGACAAACTGAGGGTAGAACTGCAATATTATCAATAAGAGTGGCGATGTGTTTCTGTGTGTGCATGTGCGTGATAGATCTGTTGGGACGCATGCATGGATGATGAAGGGGAACTATGTGTTTGGTAAGCAAACCTAACAAGATCAGTAGATAAATTGTTGTTTGTCGGAAGAAGGGAGAGACATAACTAATGAGGTAGATCGGTTGACGCGTGGGGAAAAACGAATTATAAGGGCCTAGCTAGCTATATGTATAGCGGGAGATTGGTTGTTGTACATCCATTTGTTAGAGGCAAATAAGGCCCAGCGAGACGGATAGAGAGAGAGAATGGAGCTAGGACTTGGTGCGAGAGGCCTTGCTACTAGCTAGATCGGGGGAGGAGTGTGCGGTTGTGAGATCGACGAAAAGAGGGGCGAGAGTTTACACGTGTGTGGGACCGTATGAGAGATACGAGGCATGGACACAAAAAGGAGGAGATGGAAGGTGCGTGTGTATGTTGTAGGCAGACATCGCTGGAGAGGTTTATCGATCAGTGTGTGTCGGAAAGGAGTTGTGGAGACTGTGGGAGAACGACCTAAAGAAAAAAAATGAATGTGCGTGATGGATAGAATGCCGAGGGAGCGGGAGGGCGAGGGGGGCGTGTTCTGATGTGCGTGCACGAGAGGAAGTTAGTGCTAGCTACAAAGGTTAGAGGATTTTGTGGGTGTAAGAGACTAACAAAGATCATAATTTGATATGAAAGCGGATTCATATATTTGAATAGGAGATCATAGTGTTATAAACATATGCATGCATGAATATAGCGGTGATACGCGTGCTGTGGTTTTGCACATGTTATACCATAATGTGATAATGCATGGCGTTTGCATCTCACAGCTAAATGTCGAACAATCTTAACCATACTATGCATCGAACAATCTCACATTTTATTTGAATTTGTGATAATGTGTGGCGTTTGCAGCTTACAACTAAATATCAAACAACCTAAACAATACTATATATCGAACAATTTCACATTTTATTTGAATTTGTGGTAATGTGTGGTGTTTGCAACTCACATCTAAATACTTGTAGGCGTAGGGGGTAGTGCACCATTCATTATGTAATAAACACTTTATACATATGAGACATGGTTTAGATTATGAAGATCTAGCTAGAGCTTGAAATGTACTGTGATTTAAAACAACATAAAGTGGATTCAAAAAATCCAGTTCTAGTTCATATAGTACACATAGTTCATATCTAACTCGAGTGTAATCATGTGGTGTGCTGTGAAGATAATACACAAACGATGGTTTAACTTGACAATAATGATGATTGTAGATCTTATTAATATAGAGAAACAGATTCAAATGGTTTGGCTTCACAACAATCATTATTGTAGATCTTATTCGAATAGAGAAACGAATTCAAATTTAGTTCGTATTGAAGCGGTAGTATATACGTTTGGAATGCACTAAAACGTTCATTAGAGTAGCAGGTTGCATGCATTATACACGTAGCGAAATAGTTAATTTAACATAACATGAGTTCAAAGGTTTGAATGACATTTGTAGTGCGAATTGATTTCGTACAGTACACGGGATTAGACTCTCTTGTGTGATGAGAATTGATTTCTTTTTGTTTTGTTGTTGACAGAAGTACGAATTGATTTGGTACAATACATGTTAGGCTTGTCCGGAAATTTCAACCCGCGGCTTGTTACCCCGAAATATTTAAGATGTATCTTTGTCTCGTTGTGCTCCGACAACTCCCTCCATCTCAACCCGCGCCTTGCTATTCCAAAATTACAATGCGCGCGGAAACTCCCACATCATGTGAAATCCCGACAAGTGAAATGCCCGTGATACCCCTGAACTGAAAGAACCGCCTAGGTCAAATCGGTGGGGGTACTTTCGTAACTTACCCCACATTTCGGACAAGCGCGTCCCTAAGAAATGATTCCCCACTCCCATCCCATCCGCCCACCCATTCGTACACCGAGGCCGCGAAAACCCGCGAAGCCCCACACCCTCCTCCGTCTGCCACCTAGCCGGAGCCTCTTCCCCGATGACGTCGTCCACAACAACACCTCGTCGTCCCTCATCCACCATACTGGATGAGGATCCGTCGTTGATCTCATCGTCCCGCCGGTTCAGCTACCCCGTCCTCCACCTCCAAGGAGTTGCACCGATGTTCCCCTCGTCTTTCGTGCCACCTCCATTCCCACACCGCCGTCTTCACCTACACCACCGAAAGAGCATAATCATCACCATTTCCTCGGATGAAGTTGAGGCCTAATCAGTGCCACCAAAGAGGTTGTACACTAATCGCCGCATTTTCTTCTTGATTCGATCTCACGGTGCTGTCGGCGCTCGGTCCCGAGCCGACACAGCGTGGCTCCATCCAAGGCAGCGTCGCCGGCCACTTCCTCCACGGCGTCGCTCCCTCAGCGGCGACATCCACATCAGTAGGAGCTTCTGCTTTATCTCTCGCTCGCGCTGCTGCTCTGCTCTTGCTCTCGGTCCCCTGCTTGGTCTGCTCTTGCTATTGCTCTTGCTCTTGCTCTTGCTCTTGCGGCTACTCTCGCTCTTGCTCTTGCTTGCGATGCTGCTCGATTGCTACACTTGATCGCGTGGGAGGGGGGCTCGCCGGAGAGGTACCCCAGTATCTATCTTAGGGTTCAGGGTGGGGGCGGTGGTCGCCGGCGGTGGTGGGGCGGTGGCGTGGTGGAGATCGCCAGAGAAAAAGCTCGGCACAGGGGGCCTAGAGGGATGGCCGAGGCGGCGACAGACTGGTGGTGGGAGTGGTTTCGAGGCGCGGACGGGCGGCGCCCGTCGGCATGCGGCGGGAGGGCAGTTTGGCCGGTGGTGGCTAGCGGCTCAGGGTAGCCTCACATGATGCTGCTACACGACCAGCTGCCCCGGCTCTCGCACGCGCTGCTGCTGCTACTGCTTTTCTGCTACTAGTGCATTCAGTTTCAATAGTAAAATTCAGTTTCCATAGAAAAATTCAGTTTAGACAGTTAAGTTCAGTTTTGACATATAAATTCAGTTTCAATAGTTAAGTTCAGATATGAGCGGCTGATGTATTTTACATCTAGCACTTTGTGGTTATGTATTTTGCACGTGCATTCCTATCCTATTCTTGTCTATTTCCTATCCCTGCATGGTTAGAATCCTCAAATTCAAACAAGCCCTTACATAATTACTTCTGTTATAGATGTGTGCAAAGAAAACCTTGTGTGGTTTGTCCTGCTCCTGCTGCACTGTGTTCCAACCCAGCTCAGCTACTCCAACGACGGAAGGGTTCACCACAGCAGGGATCCACTCTCTAGACTATCTTTCGCCGCCTTAGATCTTCTTCCCCGCCGCCGGCAGCCACGGCAACTACATTACCATCATCTACTGAGCGGTTGACCTTGAGGACTACACGGGTCCGCAAGAGAGGTCACACTCTTCCGTGTATGCTTACGTTATGCATCGCTTAATATTACATGCTACTTTATTGTCCTGTTCACCGATTAGACTCCGAGTCAGGTCCAAGCTAATGGTCAAACTTGAGTTTTTAAATGGTGTGTGGTGCATATCGGGGCTGCAATCAATAGTATCTATCTACTGTCTGGTTAATCTCTGGTGTCTACTATGAGTTTCATGTTGGGTGGGAAACAAACAGTAAAGAAGCCATTATCTGTATTTTTTAACTGAAGCCATTATCTGCGTGCTATCATTGTTTTGGGTCTATGCACAGGTTGCTACCATCACTCTGGATTTCTGCATGCACTCCTTACATAATCTCACTATGTTTTATTCCTATGCATGTCAGTTATTGTACACAATGGAACTGAACATGTAGAGAAAAAGAGACGAGCCTTGCGTGGCAATAAAATTTCATGCAGACGTCACTTCATGGTAGGCGCAAAGGCAGCCCCCCCTCCACCCATTTCAGATCATAATCGAGAGGAAGATATCTGTTCTGAGGGGGATTCAGAAGGAGAAGACCACTCCTATTTACCCCCTGAGGTCTTCGCTCTAACTTGGCATGCTGATGTTGGTTATATCATGCATATGGTGCCTTGCATTGCTTACTTATACATCAAATATGTCATCCCCTTAGTTTAGACATGCTTTGTGTGAATGTCATCTATTTAGTTTATTCATCGTTTATGTGAATTCTGCAACGCCATCTTGTTTTGCCAGGCATCGTATATGTGAATTTTGCAATGCCATCCTGCTTATCCAGTCAACTTATATGTGAATTATATCAGGCATCCTTTTTTTTCATTACGTATTACATTTCTCAACAATGTTAGTACATTCAACTACTCTTTGTGTGCACCAACCATTTGACATGGTGATGGAAAATTCTGGAGTGAAAACAAGGTCTTTAGAGAAGACTATGCTATCTGACCAGTCCTATTTCCCCCAAGGTGTATGCTCTAAGTTGGTAGGGTTATGTTGCTCATATCGTGCGTATGGTGTCTTGCATTACTATGTCATTTGATTAGTTTAGACATGATTTGTTTGAATGCCACCTGTTTAGTGTCTAATTACCATATATGTGAATTATGCATTGCCATCTTGTGGCACGACATTATATATGTGAATTATGCAATGCTATCTTGTTGCAAAGGCATTATATATGTGAATTATCCAATGCCATGCTGTTTAGCCAATCATCATGTATGTGAATTATATCATGCTATCAATTTTTGTATTACGTGTTCCATTTGTCGACAACATTTGTATATTCAACTACTCTTCTTGTGCATCAGCCATTTGAAGCGGTGATGGAAGTATCTGGAGTGAAAACAAGGTATTCAGAGCAGACAATGCTACCTACTGAAGCAGACATCTTGCTACTTACAGAGAGCTCCTAAGTGGAGGATTCAGAGATTGATGACCAGTCCTATTTCCCCCCTGAGGTCTATGCTCAAACTTGGCAGGGTTATATTACCTATGTCATGCATGTTGTCTTGCATTGTTTAGTTTTTACATCATATATGGATTGTCATCTGCTTACTTGCTTACTATATAAATCGTATATTTGAATTATATCATGCCATCATGTTTACATACACAACATGTATCTGAATTATGGCATGGCAACCCATTTAATAAAGACATCATATAGTTATATCATCTCATTTTGTTTAGTGTTTACAGTCATCATATTTTGAATTATGTCATTCTATCCATGAATTATATCATGCTATCATGTTTCCATTGGCGGCATGTATGTGAATTATGGCATCCCAACCTATTTAATAAACACATTATATACATATATCATGTCATCCTGTTTACATAGTCATCATATTTTGAACTATGTCTTTCCATCTTTTTTAGTTATCCATCATAATGTGAAATTGTGTTATGCTATCATGTTTAGTTAGCCATCATACATGTGAAATTCTGTCATGCTAACCTATTTGGCTAGACAACATAAATGTGAATTATTTCATGCCCTCTTTTATTCCCCACTATCCATTGCACGTGTCTTATCATACGGTGTGTGTACATTCAATTACTTTTCTTGTTTATTGGCCATTTGAATTGCAGAGGATGATGTCAGTATCTAAGGGAGTAACAACACAGTCTTCAGAAAAGATAGTGCTACCAGTTGATGCAGATAGAACCACGGTTGTACTTGCCCAAGAACCGGGCCCACCACACATAACCCAGACTCCCGTAGATTGTAACCCTACCCAGTTGGACAGAGAACCAGCTACTCCCCTTCTAACCCCAACTCCGGCAGATAGTAACCTAGTTCCAGTTGACACATCACTGTCTCCACCACAAAGCACCCAAACACGACCAGTTAGTAAGGGAACTGCAGTGCCCAAAGCACGAGGACCACCACTCCGAATCCTAACTCAACGCTTAAAGGAGAAGAAGAATTGTACTCGGGTCAGGTTCTGTAGCTATGGTTCATATTTCTTTGCTCTTGCATCACTGTATTTACTCATACCAACTATTTTCAAATTTGAACGATGGAATTCAAACTCCAATGGCGCAACAGGTATGTTTTAAACCTTTTTCTTTAACTGGTTTGCTGTTGTAACTTGATCTATGTTGATTTCAGTTTCAATTGAATAAACAATTATGTTCTCATGTCATGCACATTACAACAGTTGTTATTGCTCTATAGTTTCCCACACTTATATTCTGTCTATTCTGCTTTGTCTTGAACAAATATTATTTGAAATGTGTCTCTATCTTGATTTGGCAACAAAACTAGAATGATATAGACAATAAAGTGACCATGGTACATAGATATATGTTTGTTTCATGCTGTTATCCTGTCCACTTTACTACTGAACTGATTTACCAAAATGAGTTTCATATACAACGTGGTAAACCTGTGATGTGTCTACTTGTTTCTCTTTTAGAATGCGGACAAAATACTGGAGAACAGTACCTCGTTATGCAATAGTAAAGGAAGTAATGCAGATAAGGTTCAAGATAGTGAGACATCCCTGTTTGTGTCCAAGAAAGCTGATAAAAACTATCTTGACGACAGTGAGAGAACCCAAAAGTCATGTCTTGATGTAGTGTTCGAGTTACTGGCCATTACTACTGGCACAAGCTCTTCGAACTCGCTGCCTGAATCAGTTCGTCTTCTTGAGTCTCAACTTCAAGTTGAAAGACATCGATCAGATGTCTTTGCGACGGAAGTCAAGGATTGAGGAAGTGCTGCAGAATTCATATGCATACTTTACGGTGCAACGACAAGCTTGGAGGATTTAAGCGCCAAACAAGAGAAAGTTAATAAGCTTGCTAAGCATCTTGCCAGCATTATGGGTACGCATGATATTGTTTCTTGAGATCTTCTTAAGCGGTTTCAGTTCTGGACTTGTTTTGTTGTGGCGTTTATTTGCACTGGTCGCCAACATGACAACTAGTGTATATGATATGCTGCTTTGTTCCCTATATTTGCACTGGTGGCGAACTTTGATGCCCAGTGGATGTAATATGTGTAATAGCTATGATAGCCTAGCATAAGTTGCTTGCTTATTTATTTCCTTGTTGTCTTGTTTATTTGTTTGCTTGTAGTCAGTGTAGTTCTTTTTCCGCGGTTTTCTAGTGGCCGCAATAACCTATTTTTTAAAACTAGGCCACAATAACCATGGGCTACATATTTACTGTAGTTACCATGGGCCTCCTACGGGCCGTAGAAAGAACGGGCCTTCTATGGGCCGTAGAAAGAATGGGCCTTCTACGGGTCATAGCATCAATGGGCCTTCTACGGGCCATAGCATCAATGGGCCTTCTACGTGTCGTATGATCGATAGGCCAAACATGGGCCAACAATAGACCACATTAAGGGTCGTAAATGGGCTAGATTTTGTCGGATTTCGGGTTCTAGCAAAACCCTTGAGGTTCGAACACTGGGGTGCGCATGAAGATCTCTCCTCCCCCTAGCTCACACTCATCGTGATCTCAAAGCTCAGCGCGTCCAACTCACAGAATGAGAGACACAAGGTTTATACTGGTTCGGTCCACCAATGTGGTGTAATACCCTACTCCAGTGTGGTGTGGTGGATTGCCTCTTGGGCTGAGGATGAATAGTTACAAGGGAAGAACAACCTCCTGAGGAGAGGTGATCTTGTGCTTGGTAAGCTTGTGAGGTGGCTGGTGGTCTTAATGATCCGTCCCCCTGCAAAGCTGGTGGCTAGTCCTATTTAGAGAGGCCCTGGTCCTCTTCCCAAATATTGAGCGGGAAGGGATCCCACAAGGCCAAATTTGAAGGGAGACAACTAGTACAAGTTATCATGACTAAAGGTGGTCTTCGCCTGCCAAAGGCTCTGGTGGTGACGCCGTCTTGGGCTCCACGGTGACCTCCGTCCTGCCGTCCTGTTGGTCTTGGTCTCGTCGCATCGATATGGAAACCTTTGCCTGATGCCTCGGGACTCCTCACCTGCGCTTGCCTCTTTAGCACCAAAGAGGAAATGAGGACACTACACGCGCTGGCACCCGCCAGGCCCCGGTTGTCATGGCTTACGTCACGGGAACCTCGCGAGGTGTCCCTGGCCTTGATCTCTCCGCCCCTCGCGAGCCAGCCTGGTGAGGCTGCCCCCGAGGAGGTCTTGCATCTTCCGCCTCGCAAGGCCTGCCCCCTCGTGAGGGGTCTTGAGTGTTTGCTGTTGAAGATGGGCCTTACAGGGCTGCAGGTGGAGCCACGCCGTGGGCCGCAGGTAGTCAAGTTTGGGGAGCCCCGTTCCCAGGACGCCGACAGTAGCCCCCGGGCCCAAGGCGCGCTCGGACTTGGCTTCGAGGCGAAGCCAAGGGGCAGGTGTGGAGCGCCGCGGGCCCCAACAGCCTGCGGCCCCGCTTGACGCGTGGCGGTTGATTGGATGTGAGCGTCTCCGCTTTCCCACGCTGCCTCGACAACTGCCTGACTTGACGAGTCCCTGCTGCATGCAGAGAAAAATCATCATTACCTGTGATCGTGGGGATTGCCGGTTGGCCTTCTCCCGCTATAAATGAGGAGGGGGCGGAGCCCCCGTTGCTCATCTCTTCCTGCACTGCTTGCTTCTTCTTCCTTGCTTCATTGCTAGTAGCGACACCCGTGGCGCTTGCGAAGATGTTCTCAGTCGCAGAGAAGGGGAAGGCCCGCCAGGAGGGGCCCTGCTCACCGCCGCCCAAGAGAGGGCGTGGCCGTCCCTGCAAGCACACCGCGACCCCCGCCGCGGCCCCGCGTGGCTGCGTCGGCGCCTCTTCCCTTGGTGGGAGTCACCTATGTTGTGGCAGCCCCGTCAACGTAGGGAGGCGCGCCATGGTTGCGCGGCCTCGCCGGCCGTGCTTCCACTCGGCGGAGGAGCTGCTGGAGTTCGTCGTGTGGTCGGAGAACCCGGCCGGCACCTGGCTTCAGCTCCCATGCTTCTTCGCCGGCGAGCTGCCGGCCACAGGTCCAGGCGGGCTCTGGCTGCAGGCTGACGACTGTTGCAGCAAGGCTTCGTGGGTCGCGGTCGAGGTCTCCGTCTCGGGGAGCGCAACCCTGGCCCGCGGCTGGCAGACGTTTGCCCGTGCGTGCGGCCTGGGCCGGCGGTGCACCCTCCACTTCAAGTACGATGGCAACGCGCCCATCTATGTGAGGGTGTTCGGGGAAGATGGTCGCCGCGTCGGTTGCTGCCCTGAGGACAACAACGGCGGTGTGGTGCTCAGCCTCGGCGATGGCCGTGACGAGGGAGAATGCGGGCTTGTCCTCGGCGACGGCCATGGCTCGCCCAGCTACGGCAACTCTTATTCCGGCTACAGCTCCAGCAGCGGCGGCTACGACCTGCCGCCGCGCCCGCTTCGAGGGCGGCAGCGGGTCATCTCATCGCCGCGCCCCAGTGAAGCGCGAGGAGGGGTCTGGCTGACCGTAGGAGAGCGCCATGAGCCCATCCTCGCGAACTGCTACAGGCGCACGCGCCACTTTTGTTTCATTCTTCCTTTTCTTCCTACATTAAGAGAGAGAGACAAGTATGGGGCCCCACACCCTGTCCACGAGGGTGGGGGCGCGCCCCCTCTAGGGCGCCCCTCACCTCGTGGGCCCCTGATGGCTCTCGATGCCCATCTTCTGCTATATGAGGTCTTTAAATCGTCGAGAAAAAAAATCAGAAGCAACCTTTCGGGACGAAACTCCGCCGCCACGAGGCGGAACCAATCTAGGGCTCTGGCAGAGCTATTCTGCTGGGGACACTTCCCTCCAGGAGGGGGAAATCATCACCAACGTCATCACCAACGCTCCTCTCATCGGGAGAGGGCAATCTCCATCAACATCTTCACCAGAACCATCTCCTCTCAAAACCCTAGTTCATCTCTTGTATTCAATTCTTGTCTCCAAGTCCGGGATTGGTACTAGTAGGTAGCTAGTAGTGTTGATTACTCCTTGTAGTTGATGCTAGTTGGTTTATTTGGTGGAAGATCATGTGTTCAGATCCTATATGCATATTAATACCCCTCGGATTATGAACATGAATATGCTTTGTGAGTAGTTACGTTTGTTCCTGAGGACATGGGAGAAGTCTTGCTATTAGTAGTCATGTGAATTTGGTATTCGTTCGATATTTTGATGAGATGTATGTTGTCTAGCCTCTAGTGGTGTTATGTGAACGTTGACTACATAACACTTCACCATTATTTGGGACAAGAGGAAGGCATTGGGAAGTAATAAGTAGATGATGGGTTGCTAGAGTGACAGAAGCTTAAACCCTAGTTTATGCGTTGCTTCATAAGGGGCGGATTTGGATCCATATGTTTCAAGCTATGGTTAGGTTTACCTTAATACTTTTGTCGTAGTTGCAGATGCTTGCAATAGAGGTTAATCATAAGTGGGATGTTAGTTCAAGTAAGAACAGCACCCAAGCAACGGTCCAACCACATATCAAATTATCAAAGCACCGAACACGAATCATATGAACGTGATGAAAACTGGCTTGATGATATTCCCATGTGTCCTCGGGAGCGCTTTTCCTATTATAGGAGTTTGTCCAGGCTTGTCCTTTGCTACAAAAAGGATTGGGCCACCTTGCTGCACTTTATTTACTTTTGTTAATTGTTCCTTGTTACAAATTATCCTATCACAAAACTATCTGTTACCACTTATTTCAGTACTTGCAGAGAATACCTTGCTGAAAACCGCTTATCATTTCCTTCTGCTCCTCGTTGGGTTCGACACTCTTACTTATCGAAAGGACTACGATAGATCCCCTATACTTGTGGGTCATCAAGACTCTTTTCTGGCGCCGTTGCCGGGGAGTGAAGCACCTTTGGTAGGTGGAATTTGGTAAGGAAAAATTTATATAGTGTGCTGAAATTTACTGACAGTTGTTACTATGGAAAGTAATCCTTTGAGGGGCTTGTTCGGGTATCTTCATCCCGACCAGTAGAGCAAAGATTTGCTCCTCAACCTAATGAACCTACTGAAAATGAATATTAAAATATTCCCTTTGAATTTCCTTCGGGTATGATGGAAAAACTACTAGCTAATACTTTTGCAGGAGATGGAACCAAGCATCCTGATGAACACTTAATATATGTGGATGAGGTTTGTGGATTATCTAAGCTTGCAGGTATACCCGATGATGTTGTCAAGAAGAAGGTCTTCACTTTATCTTTGAAGGGAGATGCATTTACATGGTATAGGCTATGTGATGATATGAGATCATGGATCTACAGACGATTGAAATTGGAATTTCATCAGAAATTTTATCCTATGCATCTTGGTCATCGTGATCGCAATTATATATATAATTTTTGGCCTCGCGAAGGAGAAAGCATCGCTCAAGCTTGGGGGAGGCTTAAATCAATGTTATATTCAAGCCCCAATCATGAGCTCTCGAGAGAAATAATTATTCAAAGTTTTTATGCTCGGCTTTCTCATAATAATCAAACCATGCTCGATACTTCTTGTGCTGGCTCTTTTATGATGAAGACTATTGAATTCAGATGGAATTTATTGGATAGAATTAAACGCGACTCTGAAGATTGGGACCTCGACGAAGTTAAGGAGTCAGGTATGACACCTAAGTTTGATTGTGTTAAATATTTTATGGATACCGATATTTTCCATAAGTTTAGCACTAAATATGGACTTGACTCTGAGATAGTAGCTTCTTTCTGTGAATCTTTTGCTACTTACGTTGATCTCCCCAAGGAGAAGTGGTTTAAGTATCATCCTCCTATAGAAGTAAAAGTAGTTGCACCTATTAAAGTTGAAGAAAAGACTGTCACTTATAATGATCCTGTTGTTCCTACCTCTTATGTTGAGAAACCACCCTTCCCTGTTGGAATAAAGATCATGCTAAAGCTTCAACTGTGGTTCGTAAAAGCAAAATTAGAACATATACACCTCCTGAGCAAGTCAAAGTAGAACCTAACATTGCTATTGTTAAAGATCTCTTGTCTGGTAATATTGATGGGCATGTTATTCAATTCTGCTGTGAAACTGCTAGAATTGCTAAACCTGGCGCTAAAGATAAACATAGACCTGTGGTAGGTGTGCCTGTTATTTCTGTTAAAATAGGAGATCATTGTTATCATGGCTTATGTGATATGGGTGCTAGTGCTAGTGTTATACCTTTTAACTTGTATAAAGAAATTAAGCATGAAATTGCACCTGCTGAGTTAGAAGATATTGATGTCACAATTAAACTTGCCAATAGAGATACTATATCGCCAGTGGGAATTGCTAGAGATTTTGATGTCTTGTGTGGGAAAACTAAATATCCTGCTGATTTTCTTGTTCTCAGTTCCCCACAAGATAGCTTTTGTCTCATTATATTTGTTAGACCCTTCTTGAATACTGTTAATACTAAGATAGACTGCGAAAATAATGTTGTTACTATTGGCTTGGATGATATGATTCATGAGTTTAATTTCTCTAAGTTTAGTAAACAACACCGTGAAGAAGAATTTCCTAGTAAGGATGAATTATTTGTCTTTCTTCTATTGCCGTACCTCCTAGTGATCCTCTGGAACGTTATTTGCTAGACCATGAATGATATGTTTATGAATGAAAGAAGGGAAATAGATGAAGTATTGTTTAAACAGGAACCTATTATGAAACATAATTTGCCTGTCGAAATCTTAGGGGATCCTCCTCCACCCAAGGGTGATCCCGTGTTTGAGCTTAAACCGTTGCCTGATAATCTTAAATATGCTTATCTTGATGAAAAGAAAATATATTCTGTTATTATTAGTGCTAACTTTTCATAGCATGAAGAAGAGAGATTATTGAAAACTCTGAAGAAGGACCGTGCTGCTATTGGATATACTCTTGATGATCTTAAGGGCATTAGTCCCACTCTATGTCAACATAAAATAAATTTGGAAGAAGATGCCAAACCGGTTCGTGATCATCAACGAAGGCTTAATCCTAAGATGAAAGAAGTGGTAAGAAAAGAAATACTAAAGCTTTTGGAGGCAGGTATAATTTATCTCGTTGCTGATAGTCAGTGGGTAAGTCATGTTCATTGTGTCCCTAAGAAGGGAGGTGTTACTGTTGTTCCTAATGATAAAGATGAATTGATCCCGCAAAGAATTATTACAGGTTATAGGATGGTAATTGATTTCCTCAAATGAAATAAAGCTACTAAGAAAGATTATTACCCCTTACCTTTTTATCGATCAGATGCTAGAAAGATTATGCAAACATACACATTATTGCTTTCTAGATGGTTATTCTAGTTTCTCTCAAATACCTGTGTCGGCTAAAGATCAATCAAAGACTACTTTTACATGCCCTTTTGGTACTTTTTCTTATAGACGTATGCCTTTTGGTTTATGTAATGCACCTGCTACCTTCCAAAGATGCATGATGGCTATATTCTCTGACTTTTGTGAAAAGATTTGTGAGGTTTTCATGGACGACTTTTCCGTCTAAGGATCCTCTTTTGATGATTGCTTGAGCAATCTTGATCGAGTTTTGCAGAGATGTGAAGAAACTAATCTTGTCTTGAATTGGTAAAAGTGCCACTTTATGGTTAATGAAGGTACTATCTTGGGGCATAAGGTTTCTGAAAGAGGTATTGAAGTTGATAAAGCCAAGGTTGATGCTATTGAAAAGATGCCATGTCCCAAGGACATGAAAGGTATAAGAAGTTTCCTTGGGCACGAATTTTATAGGAGGTTCATTAAGGACTTCTCAAAAATTTCTCAGCCTCTAACTAATTTATTACAAAAAGATATACCATTTGTCTTTGATGATGATTGTGTAGAAGTATTTGAAATACTTAAGAAAGCATTGATTTATGCACCTATTGTTCAGCCACCTGATTGGAATTTACCCTTCAAAATTATGTGTGATGCTAGTGATTATGCTGTAGGTGCTGTTCTTGGGCAAAGAATTGGTAAGAAATTAAATGTTATCCATTATGCTAGTAAGCACTACAAAAAAAGACACATCCATGACATTTTGGGCCGAACGAATTTTTTTCCTGTCATACATATGACACTTCTATGACGATTATTGTGACAAAACCTGGTATCATCATAGATGTGGTGGGATCCTACTTCTATGACAAAAAATCATGACAGAAAATGGGCTTTTCGTCCTGGGCGGGCCGGAGACGCAGCTGCATGACATTCTTTGGGCCGTCCATGACGGAAAAACCGTGGTAGAAGCGAGGGGAGGAAAATTTCAGGAGTTCCGGTTACGGTGGGAGGTCGGGGCCGAAGCGATGCGCGTTTCTCGTACGTCTGCTGCGTGTGTGCGGCGTTGGCTCTAATCGAACCGAAGCGAGGCATAGGGCTCTAATCGAACCCGGCGATTGCCTTTGCGAGCTCGCGTTCTCGAACCCGAGCGATCGATCGATGGTGTTAATGAACCCGATGGAGCAATTCGCCGCTCTGCTGCTAATGAAGCCGATCGATTGGATGAGCGATGGCGTTGCGGGGGTTTGGATGAATAGTGAGTGGTGGCGTTGCCTCTGTATGAACAGGACCCCGTGGTGTGGAGGGATGGATGAACAGTAGATGGTGGATGGGTGGCCGTGGAGGGGTGGTTGAACAGGACCCGTGGTGTGGAGGGCTGGATGAGCAGTAGAAGGTGGAGGGTGGCCGTGGAGGGTGGTTAAGCGATGGCCGGTGGAGTAGCGTGGTGGAGGCTGGATGAGCAGTGAGAAGGTGGAGGGTGGCCGTGGAGGGTGGTTAAGCGATGGCCGGTGGAGTAAGCGCGTGGTGGAGGCTGGATGAGCAGGGCCCGTGGAGGCTGGAGGAGGTCGACGGTGGAGATGAACAATATCCGTGGAGTCCGTTTTGCGATGCCACACCCTCCCGATGAACAGGACCCCGTTTCGACCGTAGCGCTCCAACACAAGTTTGTTTCATCCGTTTTGCGGTACGCCACACCCCTCCCGATCAACAGGACCCCCGTTTCGACCGTAGGAGGTCCGTTTCATCCGTTTTGCGGTACGCCACACCCCTCCCGATCAACAGGACCCCCGTTTCGACCGTAGGAGGTCCGTTTCCTCCGTTTTGCGGTACGCCACACCAGTCCCGATCAACTGGACCCCGTTCCGAGCGTAGGAGGTCTGTTTCCTCCATTGTGCGGTACGCCAGGCCTCGTTTCCATCGCCAATTCCGTCCAAGACGGTTGGCTCCCACACGTTCCGTTGCCTCCTGATGAACACGACGCATTCTGTTGCCTCCCCATAAACACGACGCACTCCGTTGCCTCCCCATGAACACGACGACAATGTTGTTTCTCCGTTCCGACACAGCCATGTACACGAGCCCTGGCCATACGTATGCGCGAGTAGGCGTTCGAGACCCCGCCCGTATGTACACATACGTGGCCGTATTTTCTTTCTTGCACCCTGGCCGCTGTACGTACGTGTACATGCTACGTGCCCGCCTCTACTACGACACATGCATGCCTCTACAACGACCAGTATGTACATACACGTTCGTGACCAGAATGACAACGCTACGTACCCTTTGACCAGGTGGGTCCCGACTGTCAGGCACTTCCTTGCGTGCGAAGATGTAGCTGGTGGGTCCCAGCAGTCAGGGGGCGAATCATTTTTTTTGCCCGGACGCACTTCCTTGCGTGCGAAGATGTAGTCGGTGGGTCCCAGCAGTCAGGGGGGCGAATCATTTTTTTCCCGGACGCACTTCCTTGCGTGCGAAGTTGTACCTGGTGGGTCCCAGCAGTCAGGGGGCGAATCGTTTTTGTTGCCCGGACGCACTACCTTGCGTGTGAGGATGAAGCTGGTGGGTCCCAGCAGTCAGGGGAAAACATTTTTTCCACGAAATACAGTGGCCCGTCCGGTGGGTCCCAGGTGTCAGGTGGAGGAATCATTATTTTCCGCGTAATAAGGAGGCACTTCCTTGCTGCGGCTGTGGACCCAGCTTTTAGCCTCTCCACGTACAGTCCACGTCCGATGGAAGCCATTCCTTGACCACGTTGACCACGCTGCACCGAGAGCACCAAGGCGGTGGACGATGGCGAGGCCTAGGAAGGGGACGACACGGAGCCGGGGAAGACGCGGCAGTGGATGCCCACGCTTAGAGGAGTATGAGGGTTCACTCGTTTGGCTGCGGCGTGAGGCTGCCGTCGCCGCAGAATAACAGGGGGTGTGGGTGCGTAGAGGGATGGCCTGGCCAGCGGTGAGAGTAGTAGGGGGCGGTGAGGCCTCCGCGGCATCACAGCCGGCAACGGGCGGCAGGAGCAGGCGGCACGACCGGCGCTGCTTTGGGCGGCTGCAGCAAGAAGACCAGAGGTTGAAGAAGCACTACAGCCGTTGGATGGACATCGTACGGTCACTAGAGCTAGAATTGTTCATGTATTGACTAAAGTTGACAAAGGCATCCGTCCCAGTCAACTTAGTAGCCCCACAAGTCAGCCTCCCACCAAGGTGGGTCCCAGCTAGCAGGGGGTATTCATTTTTTTGTGCGTAATAAGGAGGCACTTCCGGTGGGTCCGAGCTGACAGCGGGGGGAACGTTTTTTTCGCGAAATACGGTGGCCCGTCCTATGGGTCCCAGCAGTCAGGGGCCAATGTTTTTTTCGCGAAATACTGGTGGACCATCCGGTGGGTCCCTACTGTCAGGTGGAGGAATAATTATTTTCCGCGTGATAAGGTGGCACTTCCTTGCAGCTGCCGTGGACCCAGCTGTCAGCCTCTCCACGTACAATACTCTTTTGATGGAAGTCGGTCGTTGACGACATTGAACACGCCGTACCGAGAGCACCACAGCGGTGGACGATGGCGAGGCCTAGGAAGGGGACGACGCGGAGCCAGGGAAGACGCGGCAGTGGAAGCCCGCGCGGAGAGGAGTACAAGGGTTCACCGGTTCGGTTGCGGTGTGAGGCTGCCGTCGCCGCAGAATAACAGGGGGTGTGGGTGAGTATAGGGATGCCCTGGCCAGCGGTGGGAGTAGTAGGGGCGCTAAGGCCTATGCGGTAGCACAGCCGGCCACGGGAGGCGGGAGCAGGCGGTCCCGCCGGTGCTGCTTTGGCGGCTGGAGCAATAAGATCAGAGATTGAAGAAACACGGTGGCCGTTGGATTGACATCCAACGGTTACATCTGCTAGAATCGTTTGTTGACGTATATAATAACTAAAAAAATCTTGCATACGCGTCAACTAAACAGGCCCACAAGTCAGACCACTCCCTCTTTTTTTTAATAATTTATATATAGCTCATGGCAACTTCTTATGCAATTTATTGCAGTCATTTTTTTGGTTGGCCAGGGCCAATTTCGCATATTTCTGTGGGTTCCAAACTATTTGTAATACCGAAATGTCGATCCAGATTTAAAGTACTTTGAAGATATATTTAAATTAGGTTAATGCCCAGTGAAATAGGAATCTGAAAATGTGAAAAAAATCAGAAATTATAAATTAATTGCCAATTTGTCATCTGTTTTTATATTTACAACCCATTTCATATTACTTTCAAGATTTGCAAGCGTCTTGAAAGAGTTGCAGCCCATCGAGGTGTAGAAAATAAGTAGGCCTCGATTGGGTATTCTTGAGAAAAAATAAACTGGGCTCATTTTCACAAAGAAAAAATAGCTGGGCTGGTCACATGGTGAACATAAAATATAAGCTCGGCTAGACGGGCCACAACCAGTTCAAACCCTGCTCCGTCTCAACAATACCAAACAAAAAAATCTGCTCGAGTAGCTCGTCCCGGTGTCAGCCGATCTTGTGCTATTCTCTTGTCTATTGACTATATACGCTCACAATGTCGTGGGTCCCAGATGTCAGGAAAGCACTAGGAAGAAGCATTTTATTTTTCCATACGCTGACGTGGTGGGCCCCTACTGTCATCTTCTCCATGTACTTCTGCCAATTCCTGTTTGTTGACCATGTTGACAACGCGAGAGGGCGGTGTGGGGACCCCGACTCATAAGTCGAGATCACCGAATGCACGTGTACAGTGATCCCAGAGATCAATGCTCACTGAACACACAGAAGCTGAATAACAAGAGTCTTACATCCATACATACCGTCTTACACAAATTATGACCATTATGGTCAAGTCTTACATAGATAAAGCAATAAGGGCTGAATACCAAATAAACTTAAGAAGCGGAAATCTTCGTTGATAAGTAGAACCCATGCCATCTGCCTTAACCCTCGGGCATTACATTTGACCGAAACATCCTAGTTCGCATGATCGTCTCCAAAGGACTCTTCTTGAACTCCTGTTCTTCCATGCACGCCAATTAAATAACCAAAGGCAAGCCAATGAGTACTTTGAATGTACTACTTAAGCAACCCATGTTTTGGTTCAAGATACAACAATGCATGATATAGGTAAATTTTCGCAGAAAGCTAGTTTTGAGTGCAATGACATGCTGAACAACTTGTAAGACATGCATCAGGAGAATTTAAGTAACCATGAGGACAGGTTACAGATATCAACATAAATAGAGCGGGCATCAACCCAACTCATTCATGTCAAGTCCTTAACTTGACCCAAGTAGATCTTCCCACTTATCCAAACACACACACTGGTTTGCAAAGCACTGGACATAGTTTAAGCAGCACCGCCCAACTGTCCTTGACCGTGGACACGGCTATTCGAATAGTTTTACACTCTGTAGAGGTTGCACACTTTACCCACAAGATCCGGGGAACTTTCATGTCATCCACGACCCGCGGTACCTCAAGTACCCGGGGTAAGCACCCGATCACTATCTTTCCCTAGACGACACTAACAAGGAGTCCACTCGTTGATACACGGCCCTCGTGTATAAGCAAGAGATCGTGGGACTCTGCCCTTTTCACATTATTACGCATACACGAAGGGACCAACGGTGTGTCCGGTGCTCTGTGAAAACAGTCATGGCCGCCCTACCTGGCACGACCCCATCCCGAGAGAGAGCACCAACTCTCCCCCGTCACTAGTAATGCGGGCTCCAAGCTAGTATCAGCCTAGGTAATCAATAATGCCCTTTCCCATACAAGGGTAGAGTGGTTGCACATGTAAGGTTGGGATAGTTGACAAATCTTAAATCTAATCCGCTTTCGGAAACAACACACACACTTGCCCCGGTACACCACTTCGTCATCAAGTGGTTACCCATCTCATTATCTCCCTCGGGCATAAGTGGCACCCGACGGGGTTTTCAAAAAGTCTTTTGAAAATACTTTGTCTCCATCACCATGCATATCCCCGTCCCTTTTTGCGTAGCACTACTTAGCATCCTATCTACCCCCACCGGCATAACCCTCATAAGAAGGTAGGGTCATGCACAATGCAAGTATCAACGAGGAAGTATGGTGGCAAACCATCAAAGTTGTTACCACCTCATCATGATTCCGTTGCAACAACAATATGGTGCTATATGACATGCATAAAAAGTGTTTCATAGGCATGGTCAAAGGGTTGCTTGCCTATTTTAACAAAGTCTTCGAGGTCTTCAAGTCTTCGGGTCCTTCTCCAAGTACTCCGTCTACTTCGCTAACTAACGGCGGAAACAATCACAATAAGCAACACAACAAGGCAAACATAAAAGTGCTCTAAAAATGCAAGTTGGCCTTTTCTAGGATACCTTTGGTCATATGAGGTATGACCAATATGGTTTCAATGGGATTTGATCAATGGATATCTCTGAATATTTCAATATGATGGAATCAAGGGATTGGTGGATTTGCAAGAAGTGTACAGAAATATTATTTTGAAAAATGAGAAAAGGCACCCATTTATCAAAGAATGATTTTAGAAGCATCTAGGAGTTGGTTTCACTGGATTTGGAGTTCAACTGAATTTCCTATGAATTTGCAAAGTTGACAAGTATGAAGAAATGGATCATTATATTGTGTGGCACAGAAAGTATTAATAAAAATGTTCATTATGTAAGTTATGAACTTAGAATAATATAGAAATTTGAATCATGGCATTTGGATCAAAGATTATCTCTCTGTGATTTTCCAAAGTCCATCACAAAAATAGGGAAATGGGGTTTTGTGAAATATGTGAAAGAAAGTATTCTGGAAAAATGTGTAAGGTACTCCTTGAGGTAGAGAATGATTTATGGGGTCACTAGGAATTTGAATCAGCAAATTTGGAGTTAAAATGAATTGATTATGGATTTTAGGAGTTCAAAATAAAAGAAAAAGGAAAGGTTTAGGCTTATACCTAAAACACGCACTAGGCGTGAGATAGCTAGTGGGCCGGCCCAGCTGCTCAGCAGCGTGTGGGAAAAGGCCACGTCGAAGGCATATTAAGCGGAGGCGTCTTTGCTGCGGGGAGGCCGGAATCCGCTTGTGCGTTTCCACTTAAACGTCGTGGCCCACTGGATGGCTCGCTGACATGTGGGACGCCCCCGCAGGGTCATCTTCCTCCTCCCTCTCCCGCGACAGAGGGGAGGGGACGCCTTGGCCGCGCGAGGCCGTCGCTCGCCCCTGGCAGCACAGGCCACCTCTGGCCAAGCTGCGGCCACCGAAGGGGCCACCGGAGGGCGGCGCATCGGGGGAGCTCATCAGAGTCGGCGGGAGATGGCTGGGGCGCGCCCGGCACTGGCCTCGGTGGACGGCTACTCGGGCGGTGATGGGCAGGGTGGCACGGTGCCCCGGCGGACTAGGCGATGGGGGGAAAAGGCTCGCCTGGATTTGGCGGTTCTTCTGGAGGTGAGAGGAGGTGGGGAGGACCTCGTCCTTTCCTGAATCGGAGCGGAGGCCAGCGGCGGCATTCCGGCCATGGGGGGTGCTGGAGGGCACGAGAGGGAGGGGGAGGCTGTCCAGGAGGTGCACGGGAGAGAGAGGGGTCCAACAGAGGCGAGAGAGAGCTCGGGGTATGGATTATATGGAGGAGGCGCCGGTGCTCCTTGGGCAGCGTCCACGGACGCGCTCTGTGAGCTCTGCAAAGGGGGGAGGAGAGAGGTCCAGGAGGGGCCCGACATCTTGCCGTGTTTCGGACGCCGAGGCGATCTCGGGGGACACCACCTCGCCGCCCAAGGCCGTCTTATGCCCTTGGCATGGGTGAGCTACAGTGTGGGAGAGCACTGTAGCATGCTCCAGAGCACTAGCATTGCACGCCATTGCATAAAATATATGCCATGGGCGTGTCCACTTTTGTCTAGGAGCACTGGGGGAGTGCAAACAAAGGTGAGGTAGCCTTGGATGCCCTGGTGAACCACTAGGGGGTTGTTTGGATACCTAGATTATAGGAAACTAGTTTTCCTTAAACCCGATTTCTGTTGTAACAACCTAAAACATTGTTTGGATCCTCTAACTAACTCGTGGATATACTAAACTGGGTCTTCCAAAAACACAAAAAACCAGTTTATACAAAAACGAATAATAGACGTTTTTGTACAAACGCGTTTTCTATGTGCATCTGGAGATCAGCGAAGTCCGACGCGCTGATCATGGTAACCTCCGCCGGCCGCGACAGCAGCTTGACAAAGCCAAAAGACGTCGTTGCCGATCTCGACCAAGCAGCCGGAGCATGCAGGTTGCGATGCTGCACCTAGACCAGCGCCTCCATGGCGGATGCAGACTTGGGCCGGCTGCCGTCGTGTCCATCGGTCGTTTCACAGCCACCGTCGCCGTCCATATGCTCCAGCTTCTACGTCATCGTCACGCCTCCCTAGCATGTGTGTTGTGCTCTGCTGTTACCGGCCAATCGATCCAGCAGCTAGCTAGATGCTACATGCATGCCCGGCTTGAGAATCAATCAAGGTGCTTTACATCGTGTACTCGTGTCTTGCCGTATGTGAGTTGCATGTACGTGCTTCTTTGATGGGAACCTGAGCCAACATGCATGACACCGGCGAACGAAGCCGAGCATGATCAGCAGCAGCAGCGACGACCACCTGGCGGCCTCGGCGATGGCCTCATGAGAGAGCAGTTCTGATGTGGTTGTCCGTCGTTGTGTGTGTAGGTGCCAAGAGCAAGCCGAAGCACCACACCTCCATGTATTGTTTGGGAAGAACTCAAAATCGTGTTTTTCTAATTTTCCCATCCAAACAAGGTACTGGGTATACTTACCTTAACAGAATAACTAACCAAAACTGGTTTTCCTAAAAATCCTCCAAAAACTCGTCTTCTAAAATCTCACATCTAATTCCCTGTATCCAAACAACCCCTAGGAGAGGAGTGGGGTTGAGAGAGAGATGGAAATGGGCTGTCCAGAGGGGTAAATGGGGAGGTTTCACCCCTCAATCATTGACCTGAGATGCAGCCATAGTTACTGGAGGTAGAAGAGGGCCAGGAGAAGCTGTGGTACAAGGTTGAGCCCATGGAGATTAGTGGAAGAGGTCAAAAAATGGAATTTTGGTAAAGTGGCAGAAGGTGTTTGATGCTTGTTTGGATAATACAATGAACTCCATTTGGCATGAGACTCCACAGGGTGAAATGGCACATAGAATTATGGCCTTCCACCAATTTGGAGCTTATTTGGGCAAAGTTGCCAATGCAACTTTTGGAAACCCTAGAAATTAGCAGAAATGAACTTGTGCAGATATAGTTGAGCAAATCACTTCCCCTTGATGAACCACTTGGTGTAGTGGCCTCATTTGGTCATGTGAACATGCTCACCAAAGTTGGGGTCAAGGAGAGAAAGTTGGTAGTACAAAGTTGTTCAAATTTGGTACTGGACAGGAAGGGTTTTGGGGCACTTTGATCAATATAACATTTTCTCCAACTTGTGCCATTTGGTGTAGATGAATGATTAGACCATTTGAGCATGTTCTCAAGGTTTGAGAACATTTGGACATGTTTGGAAATGTAAAGTTGCTCAAACTTCAAAATGGACAAAAATGGTTTTGAGGGGATTTCATGGGGGTATACTATTCTCAATGACATGATATTTGTCAAGATCATCAAACATGTCATATGTGACATGATAGAATTTCCTTGGAATTTTTGGTGAATATTTCATTTGTAAATATTTCAAAAGCTTGAAATATCCAGAAAGGGTTTTTGAGGGATTTGACCAATATTTTGAACATGACCATGTGTTGAAACTCTTATATATGGACAATATATGTCTACTGAGTTTCCTAGGTTTTCCCAAATATTTTAAAGCATTAAAATAATTTTAACCTATTAAAGACCATTTCTGGACTTAAGAAAAAGCCTTTAAATAAAATAGGAAAATAACTTTTAAAATTATATTTTTGTGGTTTCTAGGTATACTATATCTAATAGGAGTCAAATATAGTTTTGGAAAGATTTTTACTGCCCATAATTAAGTACTTGCAGTGCAAACCTCAATTTCAGGGGTTTTGAAAAACTAATTTTTGAAAATACTATTTGGCCAAATTATTTATGCAAGAAATTATTTTTATGTCCTATACACATGGCATGATCATTGGTTCAAGAGTTTGGAGCAAGGAGATGAAGTATAGGAGTTGGAGGATTTATTTGATTTTTAGAGCACTTGCAAACAGTAGACAAAACCAATCAAGGCAAGGTCCAAATCACTCAAAAGTTTTTTTCAAACCACATTTTATCATGATTGTTAGCTTAAGTGTAGTGGCATGAAAATCAGGGTGTGAGAGACCAACCCCCCCTACAAGAATCTCGTCCCCGAGATTCCCAAACTAGGCGTGGAAAGGAGTATGGAAACTTGGATTCGGGGTAGTCTTCACGTCCTCATACTGCTTTTGTTTCCGTGCAGTGCTCCATTGAGCTTGAAGTACTTGATGGCATGGCTTCGTGTATGACGCTCTTCTTGATCCAGGTTGCTAATGGGTAGCTTGCGTAAGTCATATTGGGCTAGAGGTCGATGGCCTGGTGATCGACGTCCTTGTAGGGATCGAGTTGGTTAGGATGTTGGAAGCACTTCCGAAGCTGTGATTCGTGGAAAATCTTGTGCACAGTGGGTAACTCAGGTGGTAACTCTAGCTGGTAGCCGTCTACTCTTCGTCTTGATGTGATCTCGGAGGGGGTTGTTAAATCTTGGAGTGATCTCAAAGGGGGCCGATGAATCTTGGTGTGGGTCTCCTTATCATGGAAATGCTTGGTTCCTTAGAGAGGAGTTGCTTGAAGATACACCTTCTCTTCGACGAGAAAGTTCACTCCTTGACGATGGTGGTTGGTATAGTTCTTTCTCCTTGGCATGGCGGTCTTCAAATGTTCCTTGACCAGCTGAACGACACTTCTTCCGTCTTTGGGTAGACAAGTAGGTCACCAAATAATGATGACAACTATCTTCTCTAAGTACTCCATGAAGGCTTTGTTGACGGGGTACATAAAGTAGGCTGGGGGATTGGTGGTGGTCTCTGTTGAGTGTGGGCCAAGGTGTTCTAGATCTAGTGTCAAGGCCCTAAGGTCCTGATCCGACCATGTTGTAGCTTGGTAGGCCTTAAGGGTTTCAAGGGTTCTAGTGTGCGGGTGAACATTTATCATCTTATCTTTAAGCACAGTTTCTGAGATGCCAATAGTTCTACCTAGTCCTTCAAACAAATAACCTTATACCACCGAGAGCATCATCTCGTATAGTTCAACTCCAATCACCACTCATGTTATCCATATGCTCGTGACTACGGAGGGGAGGTCTAATAGAATCCTATATGTCTACGATCCCCAAACCCATATGTATGGCTTCCCCTAAAAATCCATGGGTAGAGCATACAAGCTTCCAAGCTGGAAGGAAACAGGACAATCCAAGTGCTCATCCTATTCTTCCAAGGTCCATCTTAGTGCATCTCTATTTTAAGGAAACACGTCGTATGCCACTCCAAAATCTTGTTTCCTTCCTATGAATCAACTCAAACAATCCGTTAACTTCCATTAATACCTACATAATCCATTAATTCTACAAATCCAATGTCTATGGTGTTCCACATGATCTTCTAGTGTCCTATAACTCCCCATATGCTTGAAAAGGCTATCTCTACTATAGTCAGTCCACCAATTCCCATTATCATGGTCAAGTAACATCCAAGGTCAAGTTTATATCAACTCTGACAATTAATCCAATCTCCTAGTTTATTGTCCACCGAGAAACATGGTATCAAGATCAAGATTATCGGTCTAATTCCAATTTACTCCGAACCATGTAGACTTACCTAGCATCTATACTCAACTAGGATCACCTATTTAAATCCAAATCTTGTGTCCAACGAGAATTTCCACACTTTCCCCCAAGTCATTATCGTAATATCAACTATCTCCTATCAATATGCCCTGGCTAAGTCAAATCCTTATACCTCCAAGAATTTCAGCTTGCGATCATAATTGTCCTATTAAATCCAATTTACTCAGGGTTAATGAAAGCTATGCTACTCTATAATCATGATCCCACCAAGTTCATCTACCAACATGAAAGCCTTATAATCCTCCGAAGAGTCTCAAATAATTCCTCAAGGTCACTGATATAAACTCATCAAGTCATTTGTCCTCTGTTCCTATATCCTCAAATTGGTCTTCCCTATGGCATCGTCAGTTTTGGTCCTATCTTAGGATGATAATGTGCTCGTTCGCTATGTCCACTAGTTCCATAATGAACCCAGTGCTATGCGAGGTTATAGAGGCTTAACTGGTCCACTTGTAATTATGTGAGTTAAGCACTTGGTTAAGGATTCGAGATGGGGTATCTCGTGAAGTCTCGAAGGGTATAGTGATGGGTTTACAGTCTTGAGAGGTAAACATAACTCTACGGGGTTGCACTTGGTCGAGGAGGTTGTAGCAAAAGTATTCAGTGCTGGTTGGTTGCCAAAGTAGAATCCTTGGTGTATCTTGTCTTGCTAGCCTTCACTTGAGGAGAGAGATGACAGGGAGAGGTAGCATAGAGGAGGGGAATGCTTAAAGGGGGTTCTGTAGTGCAAGTGCAAACAAACAGGTGCAAAAAGGGCCAAACAGAAGAAGCAAGGTAAGGAAGGTGATATAGTCGCATACTTGTCGCCTAGGGCAAAAGTGCGACCTATATCAAAACACAAACAAATAAAAACAAGCAACACACAATCATGGTTCTATTCGAACCATCATACGGACTCGACTGCACATAGGGGGTACACGACTCATCCTACCCTAGGGGTTCTCAGACTCAGTAGCCGTGCCTTGTGCCTCATGCAGTCTTCTGAGTTTTCCTCAGGTGTTGCTACGTCTCTTATAGTTGTTTGGTGAAACAATCCGGGTTGAGCCTAAAGATTCTTCAACAACTTCTCACATGATGAAGTGATGGGGTGAAGGTGGCTCCTTGTAGCTGGCGTTGACTTAGTCTCCTCTTGTCTTCCTAATCATGACGATCACTTCTACCTTTTTAAGGTGTCGGCGGTTCCAGGTGGCAATCCTTTATGCAATGACTTTAACAAGGCATAATAGAGGTCCAACATGTCGGTTACGTTGATGACAACATCGACACCAAGAGCGGGGGATGAAGAGAACCGTTTTCCTGTTCACTATCGTGAGGCGGACCAAATGGCGAGGTTCTCATCCACCGGTGGTTGTCGATACAAAAACGGTAAGGACAAGACTGCTCTATTAGCGATGTATATCATGATCTTGCATTTCCTATGCCCTGGTCATCGTAGGATAAGGTTGCACCATCTTGGTGTAATGCCGAAGGTTTCACCATCCTTTGGGTCTTCATGTCCTCATTCTTCAAAGGCGTATCTTCTGTTGGCATCGTCTTGTTGTGGTGTCGCCAATCTTGGGTTCAGAATAGGTGGGTGAGTGTTTGGCAAGGTGTACTCCTTCTAGGCTATCCACGAGGATTACAAGGAATCCCGTGGTCAGGGGCTTGAGGGTGCTAGCGACCGCTTTGCAATAGTTTTGAAGGAAGAGATCGATGAAAGTATACCTTAGTTTTCAAAACTGAGAAGGAAGAGAAGTATAGACAGTTTTGAAAACTAGCGATAGTTCTGAAAATAGTTTTACCTAACTAACGACCATGCTAACTAAGGATTCTTACAATCGGGATGGCTCGATACCAGCTCTGTGGGGACCCGACTCATCGATCGAGATCATCGAATGCACGCGTGTACAAGGATCCCGAGATCAATGCTCACTTGAACACACAAAAGCTGAATAACAAGAGTCTTACATCCATACATACCGTCTTACACAAATTATGACCATTATGGTCAAGTCTTACATAGATAAAGCCATAAGGGCTGAATACCAAATAAACTTAAGAAGCCGAAATCTTCGTTGATAAGTAGAACCCATGCCATCTGCCTTACCCTACAGGCATTCTGACTGGGAAACATCCTAGTTCGCATGTTCGTCTCCAAAGGAATCTTCTTCGAACTCCTGTTCTTCCATGCCTGGCCAATTAAATAACCAGTGGCAAGCCAATGAGTACTTTAAATGTACTCGTAAGCAACCCATGTTTTGGTTCAAGATACAACAATGCATGATATAGGTAAATTTTTGCAGAAAGCTAGTTTTGAGTGCAATGACATGCTCAACAACTTATAAGACATGCATCAGGAGAATTTAAGTAACCATGAGGACAGGTTACAGATATCAACATAAATAGAGAAGGCATCAACCCAACTCATTCATGTCAAGTCCTTGACTTGACCCAAGTAGATCTTCCCACTTATCCAAACACACACACTGGTTTGCAAAGCACTGGACGTAGTTTAAGCAGCACCGCCCAACTGTCCTTGACCGTGGACACGGCTATTCGAATAGTTTTACACTCTGCAGAGGTTGCACACTTTACCCACAAGATCCGGGGAACTTTCGTGTCATCCACGACCCGCGGTACCTCAAGTACCCGGGGTAAGCACCCGATCACTATATTACCCTAGACGACACTAACAAGGAGTCCACTCGTTGATACACGACCCTCGTGTATAAGCAAAAGATCGTGGGACTTTGCCCATTTCACATTATTACGCATACACGAAGGGACCAACGGTGTGTCCGGTGCCCTGTGAAAACAGTCATGGCCGCCCTACAGCACGACCCGTCCCGAGAGAGCACCAACTCTCCCCCGTCACTAGTAATGCGGGCTCCAAGCTAGTATCAGCCTAGGTAATCAATAATGCCCTTTCCCATACAAGGGTAGAGTGGTTGCACATGTAAGGTTGGGACAGTTGACAAATCTTAAATCTAATCCGCTTTCGAAAACAACACACACACTTGCCTCGGTACACCACTTCTTCATCAATTGGTTACCCATCTCATTATCTCCCTCGGGCATAAGTGGCACCCGACGGGGTTTTCGAAAAGCCTTTTGAAAATACTTTGTCTCCATCACCATGCATATCCCCGTCCCTTTTTGCGTAGCACTACTTAGCATCCTATCTACCCCCACCGGATTACCCTCATAAGAAGGTAGGGTCATGCACAATGCAAGTATCAACAAGGAAGTATGGTGGCAAACCATCAAAGTTGTTACCACCTCATCATGATTCCGTTGCAACAACAATATGGTGCTATATGACATGCATAAAAAGGGTTTCATAGGCATGGTCAAAGGGTTGCTTGCCTGTTTTAACAAAGTCTTCGAGGTCTTCAAGTCTTCGGGTCCTTCTCCAAGTACTCCGTCTACTTCGTCAACTAACGGCGGAAACAATCACAATAAGCAACACAACAAGGCAAACATAAAAGTACTCTAAAAATGCAAGTTGGACTTTTCTAGGATACCTTTGGTCATATGAGGTATGACCAAAGTGGTTTCAATGGGATTTGATCAATGGATATCTCTGAATATTTCAATATGATGGAATTAAGGGATTGGTGGATTTGCAAGAAGTGTATAGAAATATTTTTTGAAAAATGAGAAAAGGCACCCATTTATCAAAGAATGATTTTAGAAGCATCCAGGAGTTGGTTTCACTGGATTTGGAGTTCAAATGAATTTCCTATGAATTTGCAAAGTTGACAAGTATGAAGAAATGGATCATTATATTGTGTGGCACAGAAAGTATTAATCAAAATGTTCATTACATAAGTTACGAACATAGAATAATATAGAAATTTGAATCATGGCATTTGAATCATGGATTCTGGAAAAATGTGTAAGGTACCCTTGAGGTAGAGAATGATTTATGGGGTCAGTAGGAATTTGAATCAGCAAATTTGGAGTTAAAATGAATTGATTATGGATTTTAGAAGTTCAAAATAAAAGAAAAAATAAAGGTTTAGGCTTATACCTAAAACACGCACTAGGCGTGTGATAGCTAGTGGGCCGGCCCAGCAGCTCAGCAGCGTGCGGGAAAAGGCCACGTCGAAGGCGTATTAAGCGGAGGCGTCTTCGCTGCGGGGAGGCCGGAATCCGCTTGTGCGTTTCCACTTAAACGCCGGGGCCCACTGGATGGCTCGCTGACATGTGGGGCGCCCCCGCAGGGTCATCTTCCTCCTCCCTCTCCCGCGACAGAGGGGAGGGGACGCCTTGGCCGCGCGAGGCCGACGCTCGCACCTGGCGGCACAGGCCACCTCCGGCCAAGCTGCGGCCACCGGGGGCCACCGGAGGGCGGTGCATCGGGGGAGCTCATCAGAGTCGGCGGGAGATGGCCGGGGCGCGCCCGGCACTGGCCTCGGCGGACGGCTACTCGGGCGGTGATGGTCAGGGTGGCACGGTGCCCCGGCGGACTGGGCGATGGGGGGAAAAGGGTCACCGGGATTTGGCGGATCTTTTGGAGGTGAGAGGAGGTGGGGAGGACCTCGTCCTTGCCCGAATCGGAGCGTAGGCCAGCGGCGGCATTCCGGCCATGGGGGGTGCTGGAGGGCACGAGAGGGAGCGGGAGGCTGTCCAGGAGGTGCACGGGAGAGAGAGGGGTCCAACCGAGGCGAGAGAGAACTCGGGGGATGGATTATATGGAGGAGGCGCCGGTGCTCCATGGGCAGCGTCCACGAACGCGCTCTGTGAGCTCTACAGAGGGGGGAGGAGAGAGGTGCAGGAGGGGCCCGACATCTTGCCGTGTTTCGGACGCCGAGGCGACCTCGGGGGACACCACCCCGCCGCCCAAGGCCATCTTATGCCCTTGGCATGGGTGAGCTACAGTGCGGGAGAGCACTGTAGGGTGCTCCAGAGCACGAGCTCTGCACGCCATGGCATAAAATATATGCCATGGGCGTGTCCACTTTTGTCTAGGAGCACTGGGGGAGTGCAAACAAAGGTGAGGTAGCCTTGGATGCCCTGGTGAACCACTAGGAGAGGAGTGGGGTTGAGAGAGAGATGGAAATGGGCTGACCAGAGGGGTAAATGGGGAGGTTTCACCCCTCAATTCATTGACCTAAGATGCAGCCATAGTTACTGGAGGTAGAGGAGGGCCAGGAGCAGCTGCGGTACAAGGTTGAGCCCATGGAGATTAGTGGAAGAGGTCAAAAATGGAATTTTGGTAAAGTGGCAGAAGGTGTTTGATGCTTGTTTGGGTAATACAATGAACTCCATTTGGCATGAGACTCCACAGGAAGAAATGGCACATAGAATTAGGGCCTTCCACCAATTTGGAGCTTATTTGGGCAAAGTTGCCAATGCAACTTTTGTAAACCCTAGAAATTAGCAGAAATGAACTTGTGCAGATATAGTTGAGCAAATCACTTCCCCTTGATGAACCACTTGGTGTAGTGGCCTCATTTGGTCATGTGAACATGCTCACCAAAGTTGGGGTCAAGGAGAGAAAGTTGGTAGTACAAAGTTGTTCAAATTTGGTACTGGACAGGAAGGGTTTTGGGGCACTTTGATCAATATAACATTTTCTCCAACTTGTGCCATTTGGTGTAGATGAATGATTAGACCATTTGAGCATGTTCGCAAGGTTTGAGAACATTTGGACATGTTTGGAAATGTAAAGTTGCTCAAACTTCAAAATGGACAGAAATGGTTTTGAGGGGATTTCATGGGGGTAAACTATTCTCAATGACATGATATTTGTCAAGATCATCAAACATGTCATATGTGACATGCTAGAATTTCCTTGGAATTTTTGGTGAATATTTCATTTGTAAATATTTCAAAAGCTTGAAATATCCAGAAAGGGTTTTTGAGGGATTTGACCAATATTTTGAACATGACCATGTGTTGAAACTCTTATATAAGAAAAAGCCTTTAAATAAAATAGGAAAATAACTTTTAAAATTATATTTTTGTGGTTTCTAGGTATACTATATCTAATAGGAGTCAAATATAGTTTTGGAAAGATTTTTACTGCCCATAATTAAGTACTTGCAGTGCAAACCTCAATTTCAGGGGTTTTGAAAAACTAATTTTTGAAAATACTATTTGGCCAAACTATTTATGCAAGAAATTATTTTTATGTCCTATACACATGGCATGATCATTGGTTCAAGAGTTTGGAGCAAGGAGATGAAGTATAGGAGTTGGAGGATTTATTTGATTTTTAGAGCACTTGCAAACAGCAGACAAAACCAATCAAGGCAAGGTCCAAATCACTCAAAAGTTTTTGTCAAACCACATTTTATCATGATTGTTAGCTTAAGTGTAGTGGCATGAAAATCAGGGTGTGACAAGCGGCGCCGCGGCGAGCACACAAAAGCGTGCGGAGGACGTCGGCGTTAACGATTTAGGAGACGGTGGGGGCGGCGATCGTCTTGTTGGCGCAGCCAGACAATGGGAGGCGGAAGCGAGCGGCCTCGCCCGGCGCTGGTTTGGTTTTGGCGGCCGGAGGAAGACATGACTGAAGAAACACGACATACTGTAAAAGCAGCAGGAGTACTTAACAACCTTAACTAAAACCATCGGGGGCACTTAACAACCAAAGCTGAAAGCAGTATGAGTACTTATACAGGTTCAACCATACAAAGCACGCCTCGAACAGTCCTACTTTGCCTACAGTTAACCAAGGGTGAGGCCGCCAAGCCCCAGGACAAGGCCCAGACGCCACCCCGCGCATCCACAACATTTTGAAAGCGGCTTCATCTCGCAACGTGGTCAATAAACAAGATATTCACTTTAGAGCCATGGAAAAGCATGAACATAATCTTCTGTCCTATTCTCCAAGATGGACGGTCCTTCATTATTTGAGACCACCCATGAATAGGTATCTTTTCACCTCCAAGGGGAATTGAGTAGGTCGACATAAACATCATGTTGTGACCAAGCGCAAGTCTGACCCGACCATGGTCAGGCATCTGTATAGGAACGATAGAACTCGGAAGTTCCTGTTTCAAGAAGATCATAGCTGTAAAACTGTGTATAAGCAATAGTTTATGAACAACATATATAACAGAAAACAACTCGTACCATAAGTTTCTCGACAGAGTTGGACCTGTTCAATGAGTGCAGCAGTGGCACACATATCCCACGTGGCTTTCCACCATTTAAACGCCCCACAAGGACCTCAAGACGATCAATAAAGTGTAGGAACTTGTGGATGTCGATCCAGTCAACTTCAGTGCCATTAGTAACAGCCGAATTATTACAGAGTAACAAACGAGCAGACTGCTTAACTCCGAAAAAATCTACAGGTGCCACCAATTATAAGAAAATATTAGTTAGAAGTAGCATCTTCGTGAGAGATTTGTTGCTACTTCTAAAGTTAAATTGTGATTAGTTAGACAGAATAGGAGGATTAAGAAGTAATCGAGGCAACAAGCAAGAACCGGATACAAAACTAACATGGATGAACAATTGGAACGACGTCGGGGTGGAAGATCGCAGAGAAGATGAGACCAGGTTCTGCTATTTCCATCAACATTCGTGCGCCAACTTTCAGTCCGTAACACTTGAGAAAGTTTATCCAAGTTTGGCCATAAAAAAAGCAGCGATCTTCTTGGTTCATGAACCCAACTCGGAACTTATATCCATGGCTTGTCTTCACTGTGACCATTAAACTAGTGTGTTCAGTTATGGTAAGGCCGAGCATCTTGAGTACATGTGTTCTGGTAGAGGAGGGGATTCAGTTATGGTAAGGCCGAACAAGCAGACGAGGGAGAAGGGGATTCAGGCCCAGTGAAGTATTGCCGCTTCATCCGTCCAGCTTACTGCTTAAGCTGGAAAGGGGGGGGGGGGGTTGTGATTTGACGGCTCATTGGGCATTACTGCGGCGCTACGACCGAGGTGTGTCTACCGTGAAGTTGTGCACTCTAATTTGTGCATATGGCACGTGGACCCCAATGCCGGTTGCCCCACATATCAGCGAAAGGAAGTAGAAAGACAGGAGTAACTAGTTACACATAAATATATTTTTTGACAGAGAGATACTCCCTCTGTGAAGAAATATACAAATATTTTATATCACAGGCTCACCTTGTCGAGAAATATACTCCTCTACAACGCATACGGGCATTATGGGGTTCAGCTTTTTTATGGGGGTTCAGCTGAGAATATAATACTCGAGATAGGCTCACGGTTCGAACTTTGGGCATGAGCCGACCACATGTTTGGGGGCCCATGTGTTCTTCCTCGGCGCTTTTCATATTGCAAGCGATCGATGCAGGCGCTGGTTTTAGATCTTGTCACAAGGCGAATACACAAAATTGAATAAAGCACGGCAATTTGTTGGAATGAAATCGAGCACAGGTTCTAACCAGCAATCGAGTTGCAATTCTATCAACGATATACCATGTGATAAATAATCTTGTCAGTACTACTTATACACACAGGACACTTGTTTCACCATGCCAGATTATTACATCAAAATCTCTCGGAGGATAGATCAGTTCGGTAGTTGCGTGCTGCTATTGAAGAATTTCAAAGTTGATTTGGACCAGCTCTCCTTGCCGAGAAAGTTCGATTTTGACATCATCCCCTACCGCAAGATATGATTTAGATTTGAACCTTGACCATCCTTTAGCATCAATCATCATGCGACCATCCTTTGTACTTACGGTATATTGAGCAGGTTCATTCACACCAAGGCTGCACATGGTAAGAGAAACTTGGCATGATCGCCGGATTGTTGAGCGACTCCCTCGTTGCTCTAGGAATTCTCTGTTTGCAAACAAGAAGACATACCCAAACAGTTAGATCAACACAGTGAGTCATGTGAAACAACATGGAAAGAAAAAAGAACAAAGCACTTGGGCGGCCAATGATTACCAAGAAGGTGGACATGTCGGTTTTTGTAAGGACTTTGGTATATGACGTGCGAACTGCAGCCCAGTCTGTTGCCGGTGCATCAGCACTGGCCGGAGCAGATGCAAGTGCAAGTGTTGGTGCAGGTGCCGAAGCCGCTGCTGCTGCCGGAGATGGTGCTCCTTGTAGAGCTGGTGCCGGTGTCGGAGCAGGTGCCGGTGTCGATGCCCGATCCTCTGGTAGATCAGACTGGTCCGCTGACGCGGTCGGTGTCCAATCCTCAACTGGATCAGACTGAGCTGCTGCCGCTGTCAGTGCTAGAGCAACTGCCAGTGATCGATCTGTGCGAGACAACGGCGATCGTGTCTGGTCTGCTATGATCAGCTTTCTAACTTGACTAGGATCCGTGACCATGATCCAGTTTTTTACTTCATTTCTTTTAAACGCGCGAAGGACTAATTGTGGCATTTTTGTTAAACCAAACTGAAGTTCATCATAGGGATTCAGCTTGTACTCAGACAACAGACTGATCCAATTTTTTTCCAGAAATATAAGTGATGGACAGTGACTTCGTTACTGGCACGACATAAGAAGTGAAACCTACAAAAATAGCCATCGTATAGCAAACCAAACGGTTTATTCTGTGATGAATGTCACATGGCAAAACCTGCATCGTAAAATTGCAGGAAAAGAAAGAAAACATGACATTAAATCAATAAGATTTAGACAGTAAATCAATAAGATTTACTTGATGTGACACGAGCGAATCCTTACCAGGAAATCACTATGTTGAAGTACTAAATAGAAGATTGATCGTCCAACTCACGTGGCATGCAGGGCCCCGCTACTCCCACAAGCAGACAATCCAAAGGTCGTGACAAATCGTATGGACCGAACATCCATGGACTGGAAATCACGGTGGGTGCGATAAATCCTGCAATGCATACAGATATTGGAGTGTAACCATAATTGATAAACCATCCTCACAAAAAATATGATCTGGATACTTCAAAATATCTGCATGAATTGAGTGGATGACATTAACATAGACCGTTCTCGGGGTGACCACACGCCAAAAGCGGCAGTACTAATAAACAATACAGGGTTCACAAACACAAATCAAGTACTGAACAATAGTACTTACTACAGACAAGCAAAGTTGAACTAACTAAACTCAGCAGACTATTTCTTGCCACCGACCTACGGGATGAAACCCGCATAACCGACTAGGCCATGGACTTCGTGTGAGATGTCTACATGCACCATCACCATCTTGTCAACCTTGGAGAACCTAACAGAGTGGTCTTTCCACTCATAAACATGATGATGAAGACAGGCCGCATCAAATTTGTTGGGAAGCTTTACAAGAACCACACCCTTCGTAATCGAAGGCACAACCAGTAAATTGTTGTGGTCAAGTACAGCCTCAAGAACACGCCTGACAACAATGCTACAGGAAAACACTAGTTCAGGACACGTGGCGACAAGGACACAACAGCTGGATAGTTCAGCAGTAGAACTCATCATCAGGTCTTCCAGTTCACATGGCATGACTTTGAGAACTTCATCTCCATCGCGGACCTGGTTCTATGTTAGGACCCCGATTCCAGGTCACATCGATCTAGCCGGTAACACCTCATATCACTTTGCGGCCTCACGCACGGTATTCCCACGGGTGTCGCCTTACCATGGCGCGGGACCGTTTGTGCCTTTTGGCTCACGTATATGATAGTGTCGCTAGCAGCCATATGACAGGGGACCCGGGCCGACATGACTAGTCGTGAGCCCAAAGTGGCACTAACTTATAGGGACAGGCATACATGAATCAACATCGAGCATGTCGGTCAGCAGAGTGCGAATCCGGGCTATACCACTGGGCTAACAGGACTCCGGGAACCCGGGCTGTAGCAGGCTAGGCAGGACTCCGGATGTCACCGCGTGACATTTCCCCGAAGGGGCAGACACAGGAATGAAGTGAATCACATGCCGGCCAGTCAAGTGTTCCGGAGCAGTAGTGCTGGGCTAGCAGGACTCCAGTGAACCGGGCTGTAGCGGACTACTATCGCTCATGGAAGCACAAGACTACATTCCCCATAAGAGAGGCTACCAAGGATAAACAACTAGGTTGTCGGATCCCACACATACCAAGCATTTCAATCATACACACAATATGCTCGATATGTGTAAATACAACATGGCATCACAACATAACTCTACGACTCAAGTATTTATTTAATAGGCTCCAAGGAGCGAGATATTACAAACATGGGTCTCATGACCCAACATTCAGAGCTTACAAGTCAAGGCACATGCGGAAGCTTAACATGTCTGAGTACAGACATCTACAAATGAAAAAGGCTGAGAAGCCTGACTATCTACCAGATCCTACCGAGGGCACAAGATTGTAGCTGAGGTAACAAGCTAAACGTCGATGTCCACGCGGAACTACTAGCGAGACTGAAGTCTCTCTGCAAAAACATAAAATAGGCAAACCTGAGTACAAATGTACCCAGCAAGACTTACATCAGAACTACTACATATGCATCAGTATCAACAGAGGTGGTGGTGGAGTGTAACTGCAGCAAGCCAGCTTTGACTCGGTGGTTATCCTAAACTACGACTGCAAGTAACTCTTTTGAGGTGGCGCACACGAGTCCACATATTCACCAATTCAATACACCACTATGGATCCGCTCCCGTCTCCCTACGAGAAGGCCATCCATAGCACTCACACTTATCTTGCGCATTTTAGAGTATCCACTTTCACTTATCTATGAACTGATATAGGCAACCCAGAAGTCCTTTACCGCGGACGCGGCTATTCAAATAGATGATGATAACCCTTCAGGGGTGTACTTCTTCACACACACTCTCACCACTTACCGCCGTTTACACGACATGTACTCGGCAACCTTCAAGCGGAAGCCCGACGAGGGTGTCGGCCACGGCCTGCCTAAACACTCAAGTCTCTAGTCCAGGTTTATCGCCTATTCAGGTTCCATCCGCAGGGAGTCCGGCCGAGGTTTCCACATATGGCCCCGAACGATGTGAGCAGGGTTCCCGAGACACCAAATGGGCGCCCGGTACACCGTGCCACGGTGTATCTACCGCATCATAGCCCACCCCTAGGGTCAGCGCTACGCAAGGCCTCCAACACATATCCTACAAACACCAGAAACTAGTTGCAACTCCTGGACAGAGAACAAGGGTGGATAAGAAGAACGAGAGAGTCAATTAAGGATCCCAATGTGTGGTAGTAACTATTCATGGATCACAAACACAGAACTCAGTTCCTGAGGACGGTTTCAATGAGACAACCCACCATGTACTCCTACATGGCCTCTCACCGCTACCTTTACCAAATTGTGTTCACACACTTAGCTCACACACAGTAGGACATGTTCTCACCATTCCAATTCATTCCCGATGAATCAGACCTGACTCAACTCTAAGCAGTAGCAGGCATGACAAACAAGCATGAATGAGTAGGCACATCAGGCTCAAACAACTCCTACTCATGCTAGTGGGTTTCATCTATTTACTGTGGCAATGACAGGTCATGCAGAGGATAAAGGGGTTCAACTAACACAACAAGTAACAAAAGAATCGTTGTTGTCCTAATGCAATAAAACAGAGCAGGAGCGAGAGAGTGGGATTGTATCGGAATGAACCAGGGGGTTTTGCTTGCCTGGCACTTCTGAAGATAGTATAACTCTTCATCGGTGTCATCGATCTCATCGTCGGAATACGTCTATCGAGAGGGGACAACCACCGGCAACAGAGAAGAAACACAATCCATGCAATGCACAATATGATGCATGATCATGACATGTCAATATGCTGTGATTTGAGCTAATGCAACATAAGGTCATTTTGATTGAAGTGGAATTAAAACTAGATCAAATTCCAACTCCAAATCTATTATCAAATTTGTCCTAATCATGTTTCATCCGAAACAGTGAGGTTAACTTTCTCAAACATGCATGAAAATGATACATTTGGATAGATTGCATTTTTCTGATAATTTTTCATATATAATTTGTTTGATTTTGGTGTTACGGTTGAATTACTATGAATTTTTGAAGTTTGCAACATTTTCTGGAATTTCCTACATAAGAATAAATCCAGTAATTGAATTAATGCGTCAGCATCGCGTCAGGGTGATGTCAGCAGTCAACGGGGCCGGTCCAGGTCAAACTGACCAGTGGGTCCCGCATGTCAGTAGTTATTTAAACTAACTAAATTTAGTTAGTGCTAATCTAAGTTAATTAGCAGAGCAGGCCCCACTTGTCATAGACTCGGGGGGAAGTCAACCTGGGCCACCCAGTCTAAGGTCAACGGGGTCAAACCCACCGGTGACTCGACGCCGGCGAGGCCCGAGATGGCGGCGTGGCTCGGGAAACGCTCACAGGGCACGGACGAGGCCGTTCTTGGGCTCGTTGGAGAGCTATTGCAGGCGCGCGTCGAGTGGTGGAGGAGGCCGAGCCTATGGTGGCCGGAATCGTAGCCGGCGATGACAAGCGCGGCGGCCGGTGTTCGGACGTCGAGCGGAACGAGGCTACGGAGTGCTAGATGCTGGCCAAAGGGGTTCTCTGGACTCCTGGGAGCTCCAGGAGCACAACTGTGCGGCGGGTTTGAGCGGAGGAGTTCGCGAGCGCAAGGCTCGCTGGCCATGGCGGCGACCGGAGCTCGGGTGATCTTGGGGTGGCGACTAGAGGGCGGGGGCAAGCAGGGGAACAGAGGGGAAACGGTCAGCAGCTCACCGCGGTTCTAATGAGACATGTGTCGAGCTCGGGGAGGCAGGGACGACGGAGAACGACGACGAAGTCCGGTGGCAGATGCGGCAGTGATGAGCTCGGAGGCGTCGTCATAGCGTGTTAGGCGGTGTGTCCTTCGGCTTGGTGAGGCGGTGATCAAGGACGGACCAGTGGGACACCGCGACGAGGCTCGGCGTGGGCAGTAGCTACGGCGATGGCGAGCGGCGCTTGGGCTGTGCAGGGGAGAGAACCAGAGGAAGGGATGGGGATCGAGCGGTGGCGAGGGGTTCGAAGTGCGGGCGGCGAAGGAACTCATCCACGCGTCCAGCGGCTCGGCGACAAGCAGGTGACGGCGTGGCGAGCTCGGGCACGCCGGCGCTCGCCTCTTTGCCTGCCTGGCGAGAGGAAGCAGCTGACTGGCCATGGGCCAGCACAGTGCTGGGCCGGCCAGTGGGCTGCCAGGTGGGCTGCGACAGGTGAGGCCAGGTAGATTCTCTCTCTCTCTTTTATTTGTTTTCTGTTTTCTATTTTTCTTCCTTTGTTTTGATTTAGTTTAGCAACTAAATCATTTTAATAAATTCTGTAGGTTATTATATGGCTTGCTAAAATATATACTAAGCCACTCACAAACTTCTAGAATTATTGGAGTCATATTTAATATATATTAAATATAAGTCCAAAGCAAATAGTTATTGGATTAATTCAAATGGCCAATATAAATATTTCTGTGACTCCAAATATATTTGTTTGAATTTTACCTCTTACCAGTATTTCTATAGAATAGCAGGAACATTTTCTTGGACTCATTTGAGAAGATTTTAAGGTTGGTTATTTTTGAACTGATTTCTAAGGGTTTCACATGTCCCCATTTCAAGTTCACTGAAATATAAAGATGATGACATGGATGAAGATGCAACTAATTACAAACAAAGATCTAGGGCTGTGACATTCTAATGCAAAGAGAAACCATATTTTATTACTTCCTCCGTTCAGAAATATAAGATGATTATCGATATTATACTCCATATATGACTACATATACGCACAGAAATGAGTTAACAAAGACACTAGAAGATGTCTTCAAAAGGAATGACAGGAGAGGGATTACATGCAATATCCATAACACAAGTTACTGAGGCAAATATACCCTCTTAAAAGGTAGCATTGATGTTCATAAAATACTCCCTCCGTCCCAAAATTATTGTCTTAGATATGTCTAGATACGGATGTATGAAGTCACATTTTAGTATTAGATACATCCAGATCTAGACAAATCTAAGACAAGAAATTTGGGACAGAGGGAGTAGTTGAAAGTAATCTATAATAAATCAGTGTAAACCTCTCGCATGTTTTGGTCAAAATAGGAATTTAGAACCGTCATTTGGCACACTAAAATCACATGCAAGATCACCCATAAAGTTGTACTACCAGTACTAGTACTGCGTGTTAGATGAAAAAACACGATCAAGATCCAGAAAAAGATCGTCAACAAGAGACATTACCTGGACTTGCTTAATGAGGGATCCCGGAGAGGGGGGCTTGGACAGGGCGATGGCTTTGAGCTTGTCTGCGGTAGTCTCGGCGGGGTGCTTGCGCTTCTTCGTACCATGAGCTTTGACAGTTTTGGCCAGAGCCATAGACATCACGTCGGCCGGTGCTCGGTGTCCATCCAAGAGAGGAAGCTAAGAGAGAAGAGTGAAAGGAGGAACGAGATGAAGGAGAAGCGAAGCGAGTGGGGGTTTTCTTCAAGAGAGGAAGCTGAGAGAGAAGAGTGAAATGATGGTTGCTTCGTCCGTCCAACTTACTGCTGGAAAGGAGGGGGTTTTGTGATTTGACGGCTCATTGAGCATTACTGTGGCGGTTTGATTGGGGTAGTCTACCGTCACTCTACTACGGAGTAATTTAGTGCATGGCTGGTGGACCCAGGTGTTGGCTGTCCCACACGTCGGCGAAAGTGAGTAATTTAATGCATGGCTGGAGGAGGATCCGCACGGTAGAGCGTGTCCATTGTTTTTCATTCTGAAGAAAAAAATGATTACATCAAGCGTTTCCACTCTTACGACGAAGGAGTGCGAAAAATGGCAGCCATTTGAACATACACAGTGCTCCTACTACTAGGCATGTGTAGTGGTTCATACGTCAGTACTACACAATCTTTTTGCTAGTGTAGTAAGATATGACGATAACAGATGATGTTGTGCGCATATCAACTACTCCTATATGTAACATAGTACCACTTTTATTCTTTTCCACTATCCGGTCGAGAATGAACGATGAGATCAATGTTAACAGAACTAGGTCCACAGTGCACGGAGAGTACTGTGCTACAGTACTCCATGAAACATGAACCATATGAAGAACGAATAGTGTTAGGCAGGGTGTATGAAGGGTGCACGGGATGGGAGAAAAAGTTCCCTTCTCGACCCACTTTTGGGTGTTTGGCAGAGTGCATGAAAGGTGCAGGAGTCCACACTAGTAGGTTGACAAAAATACACGAAGAGGAAACAACTATATTGAGATGAGAATGCAACCAAACACACCCACACGCTTTGTGCTACAGTGACTGATCTGCACCGTCTGAGTTTGGTCCAACGGTCATGTTGCGCCGAGACATGGATATGCCCATGCAGAGGGCGCCTAAACACCACTGAAGTCCCTCTGCTTCTCGAGGCGCACGACGTTAGTGATGCAGGGTGCAACCGCCCACAGAGCCCGCTAACGATCGATGTGAGCCAGCTCGTCAAAGACGGCGTCCAATGGCACGAATGGATTCCGGTGACGGAGCCCTGAAAGGATTCGCCCGGCAACGGCGACGGTAGCCCGCAACCCCTCCTTGTCCAGCTTAGCCCCCACCATCGCGCGGAGATGGCTCAGCTCCTCGGAGTTATAGGTGAAGAAGGAGACCAGGTCAGGAAGCCGCAGCTCATTGAAGTCGACTGGGTGGTCGAACGGGTTTAGCCCGACGGCCGGCATCGTTGCCCTGGCACGACGGTAGGCATCGCGCAGCCGCAACACGTGCGTGGCAACTTGGTTCACCAAGTGGCTGAGGCGATCCTGGACCTCGTCACGATCGGCCCGCTCGCGCTCCAGCCGGCTCCCCCGACGGCCTATCGTATCTCCCGCTTTCTACAGCAATGCCGCCGACGCCTCGAGCATCTTTGTGGTGGACGCCTGCCTCTTTTGAAGCTCCTGAACTCCCGCACATAACGGAGGAGCATGGCACTCCTCTCCTCCTTGAGCTCACGGAGCTCCACGTCCTTGGCCCTGAGCTCCGCATCCTTGGCATGGAGCTCCTGTGTCCGGCGCCTCACCTCGGACTCGGTGATCTGCTGCGCCGCCATGGCACCAGGTAGAAGCAATGGGGAGTGGAAGCAAAGGGGGCGAAACGGCTGAAAGGCAATGCAATCTACTGGAAGGAAGAGGGAGCGGGGAATCTTTTGGTTTTCACCACGGTAAAACACCAGTCGACGACTTCTCGCATTAGGGAGCAGTGGGTTTTTACAGGCGGAGTCATCGTGACTAATTGCTACCACGCCTGCTCCCGTCAATCAAAAAATTTAAAATCCTGCCGCGCCTGCTCCCGTAAATCAAAAAATTAAAAATGCTGCCGCACCCAAACACCAGAGCAACACCTCGGTGGATATTTAAATTTACATGACGACAAGTAGATAAAAAAGGAGTGAAAAAACAAATGTGGTGGCAGCCTAGCTAATCGTTCGAACTAGCCCAACTAGCTAGCCACCGTGCTTCACTAATGTACTCGGCGGCAAAGGTGGTCTTTCATGATTTGACGACTCATTTAATTGCTTCGGTGCTATGACCTAGGAGGACCCAGAAAACGCGCGGTAGGGCGTCCCCACGCCAGAAGAATATATCGTGCACCACCCGGGAGGACCCGAAACCAGCGGTAGGGTGTGCCACGTCTCGCACAGACGAAAAATGTGCATGTAAAATATATCTATGTCGGACCTAATACCTATGGTTTAACCTCGGGACCCAGCCAGTCGGTCGAAAACACCCCACTAGCCACATAGCTTCATCATGCAAACATGGCACGGAGGATAGATGTGGTTAGCTCCGTCTCGACCAGCCACAACGTCTCTTGTTCTAGGCGATTCTTCTATTTTCCAAGCTTTTTTTAGTTGTAATAACACCACGGCAAGCTAGCGCCGCTCTTCGTGTGTGCCCGTGCAAAGGTTAGACGATGGAGAGAAGAGAGACTGAGATCGCAGACTTGGGACCCACCAGTAAGTGAGACAATGGTCATGCACGTGTTGACGAGGCACTCCCTCTAATCTACTCAATGCAAGTACTGTATAAAATCAAGTTATGGGACAAAACCAGCAACCGTTCGTTTTTTATGCTATCGACTTACGCTTTGTAGTCCAGGTTGCCATTTCGATTCTCGTCTTTCAGATTTTTAGTTTTAGGTCCAAATTTGATTAACGACAAGTGGGACCCCTGTGTGTTGTTCCGATATTTCAGTGTAGGATGGTTTTTTTGAACAAACACTTTGCGCGGTTAGACAAGTAACCGCATGAGTTACACGTATTTTTCAAGTTTACGAACAAAAATGACAGCGGCATAGAATATAACATCCACCCCACAGCTTAGATACTATGGTGATACGAGTTTTTACACCGTTGGAAGTGAGATCCAATGGCTTGCGAGTAGTCTTTGTAATTATGCGCAATTTCCAAACTCTCCAAAGGTTTTTTTTGCAAATAAAACATTCAGGCCTTGTGTGTGCTGCTGCATCTTCGATCCAACGGCTCCCCGGTGCTCATGTTATGTGCTCCCCGTAGCTTAATTACCTGCTACGGTGATATGAGCATCTAGGTCGTATGATCAGTGATCAGATGGCACGTGCGTAGTACTTGTACTTTCTGCGCATTTCCCAAACTCTATCAGCCATATATTGCAAAAACATTCAAACCTCCTACTGTGGGCCGTTAGATCTTAGTGAACTCGTATCACCATAGAATCTATGGTGCGGGAGCACCTCATGCTCTCCCGTGCGAGAAAACATAAGGTGCTATCGCAGCTTGGATGCTACGGTGATACGAGCTTGGAGGTCGTTTGATCTGAGATCCAATGGCATCTGAGCAGTCTTTGTGCTTGTATGCAGTGGCCGAACTCTTTTGGGGCTTTTCTGCAAAAAACCATTTGAACCACCGAGGAGGTGTTGGGTCACAAATCCAACGCCTCTGAAGATCTTGTATCACCAAAGCATCTAAGGTGTGGTAGCACATGATATTCTTACATACATGAGAATATGTTGTCCTCCTTCATCTTAGATGCTACGGTGATACGAGCTTCGAGGTCGTTGGATATGGATCAAAGGGCATCTAAGTAGTTTTTGTACAAATTGTGTGCAATTCTCAAACTCATCAAGGTTTCCTGCAAAAATATTAAGACACATCATGTGAGCTGCTATATCTCAGATCTACAAGCTCCAAGCAACTCGTATCGGCATATAGCATCTAAGGTATGGGGGTACATGATATTCTCCCAGGGAGGAGGGGTGGAGGTGCACAACCAATCGGTGGTTGGGAGGGTGGGGACAAATATAATCTAAACAACCCTAAACAGAGCTCCACAATTTTATCTAAGGTCGAGGGGTTGAGCCCCAACAATCATAGCTCCGCCTAAACACAACATTTGCATGTACTGTAGTACTAGACTAAATATTCATGTTTCAGTTTCATGTTCATTTTAAATATTGAATTGAGGACCATGGATGTCTTACATTTTACGCCTTTCGTTCCTAAATATTAGTCTTTTTAGAGGCTTCAAATGGACTGGCACATACGGATGTATATAGACATATTTTAGAGTCTAGATTCACTCATTTTGCTCCGTATGTAGTCACTTGTTGAACTCTCTAAAAGACTAGTATTTAGGAATAGAAGGACTATTTTTTAATTCGTGTCATACATGCATGGTTTGGAAAAATAGATGCACTATACTTATTGGATTGTTGTTGTGTTCGTGCGTGTGTGTCTCACTGTGTGTGTGTGGTCATATGCTTGATACATACAAAGTTTTCTCACCTCCGTATTGTTCATCTTTTAAATTTGAATCTGCATTGGAAAGCTTACTAGGGATACCATGAAATGTGAAATCCACGTTGAGATCACTATATCACAAACTCACTCTAATTCAACAACTCGTCATAAATCAATTACCACGTTGAGATTAGTATTTGCAAGGAAAATACGGGTATTGTAATACACATAGATTCGTTCGGCAATTTAAAAGGCTCCTTTCGTATTCTCGAATGGTAGGACCCAACGGCTTACCAGCCAGACCTTGGCTCGTGTTGATCCTAAAAAAACCGGGCTTGTGTCCTTCGGTGGCGTGCGTGGTACGCACATTAGGCAACCCCAACCAGTCGAGCCTCGGCGTTTCAAGTCGAAATATCTGGCGGCCAGAATTCCAGCCCTAGGAAATTCCCCTCATGTCCCCGGTCCATAATGACTACCGATGAACATCGGAGGGATGCTTTAGTAACTATACAACGTTACCTACCGTGCCGAGCACGGTTCAATTCCCTCGATCACCGCTCGTCAAGGTCACCCGTCAACTGCATTGCCTAGTACTACTACTACTACTACACCAGGATGAGCACAGAATTGAGCCTGTTTGTTTGTGCCTAGTACTTGAGTTAATATATTAGGCAATGCACTGGTACGGAGGGATTATCCTTTTACTCTGCATATATAACTTGTCTGAAGTCTAACTAAGCAAATTTTTTGACCAAATCCTTTCTTAAGAAATACAACAGGACAGATGTACGGCTTGAAAATTTATTGCATGACGGAGGTTATGATATTGTTTCGAATCCTGGATCTTAAATTTCAGAAAATCCAAATGTGAGCATAAATTCTTGAAACTGAGCATGGTCACGTCATATGGCACAAATATTACTTCGTAAGTTTTTTCTTCAATTCGAGACAAGCTGCTTATGACAAGTTGCACAAATGAAGAGCATAGGTATTTTGGAACAAAGACCTGTCACGTTAAAGCGAATGCTTTCACTATTGAAACTGTGGGCGTTTACGTGCCGCCACGAGTCCCCGCTTCTCATCGGCAGGTGCCGTCCCAGCAAGCGTGTTAGTCGATGGGAGGCGTGCAAGCAGACCGCTGCGCCGGCTATCGAGGCGTCGGCGGCGAACGCATCACTGCAGACTCACCGGAGGCGAGCCTTTGACCAGCTCTCGCCGCCCACCGTCGTCCCAACTGCTCCCACTTTTAATGTCGCCGGCGCTGCAGTTTAAAATCAACCCCGCACTACCCGGTATCGCTACAATCCTCTGTCTTCCTCTCCGATTCTCCTGTCGTCTACCTCCAACTAGCCTGACCTAAACGTACGCCATGCCGAATCACGATGTCTGCCCTTAGTGTTCCAGTTTCCAGAGGAAGACACCCAGCCGGAGTCTCAAGAACATAAAGCGCTTTGGGACGAGCTTGAACTGGCCTTGCGGGAAGACGCCGCGCCTGTCCCCGCTCCAGTTCCGGCTCCCGTCGCGCCGACTGCGCCAGCGCCCATCCCCGTGGCATTGATGGGCTGGGAGCCGCACATTGTCGCCGAGCTTGATGCCACGGGGTTCCCCGAGGTCCCTGCAGACTTTCACGCGGCCGTGCACCTGCCAGCGCATGCGCCTGCGCGTGCACTAACGCGGTCGGCCGTGCCGGTGCCCGTGCACCTGCCAGCGCGTGCGCCTGCGTGTGCACTGACGTCCGCGCCCGTGCCGGTGCCTGTGCACACATGAATGTCTCCGCCGCGCCGTTGACAGCGCATGTCCCCGCACGGGTGCCAGTGCCCCCCTCAGCGGCATGGATGGCCGCCGTCGACCGCTTCCTTGCACCAATGCTAGTCGCCTCCTCCAGCCAGTTGACTCGCTCCGAAGTCCAGAACATTTTGGCCTTCCTTGAAGCTAGGCCAACGTCCAGTAGTACGCCAACAACGGCGCAAGACGCCGCCGTCGCCGTTGGTCAGCGGCCCGACGACACACAGAGCACGGCAGAGGAGCCACTTCCCACTGCGAGACGCCCCCGCCGCCGCCGTGTAATCTAAATTTGCCATGAAAAACGTTCGGATTGCCATGCTTAAAATCCAAACGTTTATCATTTCCGTTTATTTTATATCGATCGTCGTATAATTTAAAGTCGGAGTCAGACTGAATGAAATGTATTGTTTGATCGATTGAATGTTCTGCTAGAGCCGTATCAAATTAAATATAAAACGTCATCAAGCCACATGTATTCCTTGTCATCCAACGACCTAGACTGCTTCAATGTCGAGCGCTCAACACGTTTAGCGTGCAGTTAATTTCATGCCAAAAATAGTGCTAATCACATGACAACACGCAAATAATATCCTATTTGTTAATATCCGCATGCACTTCATATATTTCCAAATAAACGTGCATTGCATGTACACACTAACTAGTGCTACTAGTACGTGAAACTGGTGCCGTGACTTGTGAGCGCGTCCAGATATGGTCAACGGCAACATCGCCCGCGAGTTCTTCCTGTTTGCCCGTGCGTCTAAACGCAGAAGGGGAGGAGAGAGAGAGAGCACACATGGAACCCACCAGTAAATGAAGGTGAATAGTCCTAAAAATAATATTACATGTTATCCATTAATTAGGCTGTGGTAATATAAAAACATTATGTGAACAAAGGGGGTACAACAAACATTGCTATTCTACATATGTTGCCTATTGACGTGCGGCTTGAAGGCCCGGTCGCATGTTCGATCCTCGTCCTTTATTTTTTAATTTGTATATGGGTCCAAATTTGTTTCATGACATGTGGTCCCCTCGGTGTGTAGTTTGTAGCACTTCAATTTGTGGGTCGAAATTTGTTCCATTCCAAGTGGACTATCGGTGTGTAGTTTTGTAGGTTATTTATAATAATTAAGGAGAACAACATAGTTTTTTCAGTAATACCATGGTGCGACTTTGAAGGCGAGAAAGGACGTGCGGGAGAGCGATGACCGAGCCAGAGGGAAATCAACTAGGGGAGTTGCGTGGGTTGCAACGGTGTTTGGAGTAGTTGTGGGCCGAACTCTATGAAAATATAATCTAAACCGACCAGAATAAATGCCTACACAAATTAATCCAAGGTTGGAGTGCCCCTCGCAATGTAAATTGCTCCGGCTTTGCGAGGGATGGAGAGGTAGTAGCTTCAATGCGTGGAAGATACGGTGTGAGAAAGCAAGGTCAATCGAGAGACATATAGATAGAGAGACAAAGTGAGTGTGGTCCGACATTCATTGAACAAATATATATGCTTTGGAGAGATATTGTCCGATTGAGCTTTTTGCAAGGGTGAGGGCTGTAAGATAGAGCTTGAGAGATGATCCAGTCACAGACGTGTAGATATATTTTGTGCATGGGAGGAAGCAAGGTCAACCGATCACATAGGGTCGCCGTGCGATCGGAAGAGTGAGACGAGTTGGAGAGAGTGACCTAGATAGACGGTGTGCCCGAGATTATACAATGTGAATAGGTCGAATTGGGCTCAAACATGGTGATATATCGTTTTTGTCTGAGAAAGAGCGAGGTCAATCGAGACATACGGAGAGAGAGAGAGAGAGAGAGAGAGAGAGAGAGAGAGAGAGAGAGAGAGAGAGAGAGAGCGTGGCCCACCATGAGGTCGAAAGAGTGGCGGCGGCTTGAATGGACTGACCTAGATAGACAATCTGTGTGAGAGAGTATAGAGTGTATCGATCGAGGCCCGAAGAGGGAGATATATCATTTGTGTGTGAAAGAAAACGAGGTTAAACGAGACTCAGATAAAGAGAGCGAGATTGAGATAGTGTGGCCCGCCGTGCGGAAGAAAGAGTGAGACAGTCTCGAGGGAGTGACCTAGATATACAACGTGCTTGCGTTCGCACGAGAGGTTGGGGGGGCTAGATAGGCAATGAATGTATTTAGCGCGAGAGGGTGAGAGGGAGAGGGGGAAGAGAGAGAGAGAGCTCGGCATGGGGTGCAATGGCGGGTGTGTGAGGTAAATACATTTGGTAACAGAGTGGAAAAAGGGGTTGTGTAGTTGAGAGACTTAGAGATCAAAACATGGAAAGAAAGAATGAACGTGTGTTGGAAACCGATAGCTTCCTAAGATGGTTAGGAGAGGAAGATTGACCGATACAGGAAGTATGTAGTGTTTGTGCGGGGGAGGGGGGGCTAGAAACAACATTTGAATGTACATAGTACGAGACTTAATATCGATGTTTCAATTCGGTGTACATTGTAAGATTTGAACCGAGGACCAGGCATTCGGGTAATTATTTCGAATTCGTGCCATACTAAGTTTCGAAAAGTTGACATTGACTCAATTTGTTGTGCTATTTTGTAGGTCATATGTTTGAATCCATCCAAAAGTTTTCTCACTACCATGGTGTTCCATATACATATGAATTTGTATTAAAAAAGTAGCGTGGATACAGTGAAATGCGAAATCCACGTTAGAATTTGAGATCGCTACGTGACACACACTCTAATTCAAAAATCTAACTACGTGACACACACTCTAATTCAAATAAATAATTATGTGACACACACTCTAATCCATGTTAGCGTGGGTACCGTTTGAGTTTTTTCAAATAACTCCTCATTAATTAATTTATAGTACTCCCTCTGTTCACTTTTATAAGACCTTGAAGACATTTCAGACAATGTGCAAAACAGTTCATTTTAAGTTGTCTGAAATGACTTACAAATTGAACGGACGGAGTATCTCGTTTCGAATGACTAATATTGCAAGGAAAACACGGCCATGGTAATACATACAGATTCGCTCGCAAATAAAAGAAGATTTGTTTGCATTCTCAAATGTAGGCGCACCAGTGCACTGTGGTCGTGTCGGGGTGGGCGCTGCTTGGTGCCTTAAAGGCAACTGCCTTTGGGTGGCCGACATGTGGGCCAGCAACTGTTGGGCCCACATGTCATGGACACAAAGGCAGGTGCCTTAAAACACCAGCATAGTCTGTCGAGGGTGGTCGCGTGTGTGGACGGACGCTTAGCACCCAGCCACCCACCCCCCCCCCAAAAAAAGGACGACGACAATATAAGTTCGCGCTTCCATGTTTCGGATTGAAATATCTGGCGGCCCAATTCCAGCCCTGCAAAATCTCTCTTCTCCACCGTCCCCTTCCGCACCCAGATTTCTCAAATCCCTAATTCGCCGCCAATCCTCGAATCGCCCCTCGTCTCATCTCTTTCCCCACCGTTCCCCACCTCACCTCTGTGCCGGACGATAACGACGAAGAAGACGGTCGCACTTCACCACCGCGCCGGAGCTACCTCATCTATGCCCTCGTCCACCGCACCAGGTGGTCCACAGACAACGTCGGCCGCCGTAACCGACGTGCCTCACAGACACCGAGTTCCACCGCATCAGGTGCGCTTCACCGACGCCGTCTTCAAGCTCACCGGGACTACTTCACCGAGCACATCATCGCACCTCCGCCCCCCGACGCCATTGGGGCTTCACAAACGGTCTCATCCACCGCATCGTAGCGCTCCGCTGCCACTCAAGATCTGCATCCGTGCACGACCAGCCAATGCCAGCGCATCACCCTCAATGGCTCTGAAGTGACCCACACTCTAGCTAGGCGAGCATGCCCAAACGCCGGCCCGAACTAGGTATCCACACATCACTCCCTTGTGCACTGTTCCGACGATGTTTGGGTATCCTTTCACTGCTCTCTTAGCTTACACGCCTATGCAACTCTGACTTCAACTCTTATTTCTTCTGGAGATATCATCTGAAACAAGCAAATCCATTTTTTAGCAAAGCATGACGGCGCTACGGGATCTGGTACACATCCTACACACCCGTATAACCTTGTAAGTATCTGTCCTCCGGTACAACATCAAGGTCAATTCCTCTTATTTGATCAACCATTCACCGTGTCAAAAATGCAGAGGGGGATGCAAGGAGCACAAGGCCTGCACATCCAAGCAAGTGGTAACATGGACTTGTACATGGAACATCCCAAGTGCAAGCAGAGCTGCAAAGTGAGCCTGCACAACGAGCTAGCGTAAGTCCCTACATTTCATTTAATTCGTACTGGCATTCGTGTATGATTTGTGTGCAGTGGCTGATCCACGAATTCAAGTTACCAGGGGCGAATATTTAACTTAAAAAATACGAAGGAACTTGCACTCCGGAAATCAACATAACTTGAGAAATGTGAAGCTACATGCACTTTGAAAACCAGCTAATGATCCAAAGTAGTTCAGATTATAAACACTAAATGATGCAAGCGCCAAAAAACACAAAATGCAACATGGCGTACAAGGACTACAAACATGGTCTGTACCTGCTTGAATTATTCGTTCTCTGGCTGAAAATATTGAAGTGTAATTGCACGTATAACCAGTGCGCAAACTGCATATCAATATATCAATCCTGCACAAGTATGCTAATAGTTTCAAACAACAGATTAGAAAAGTATTTATGCTATGTTGTCATGATACGGGGACTTTCTGGTAGATGGCCTTGACGTTTCCTCAAGCTATGAAAATGCACTATAATTTGCTTGTCATCAATGCCTGCAAATATCTGTCTCTCTCAACATAGTAGATCATCATTAGACACTAAATCCTTCAATGAGCTTGCAAAATGCTTGCATTAGATCCCTCATTAGACACTATATGTTCATCACCAGGAGCATGTAAAATGTTTGCATCAAATCCTTCATTAGCAGGCTCAAGAACAACATGAGCTTGTATGTTTGCACCGGAAACTTGATTAGATACATCAGATTCAGTCAGTTCAGTATTAATTGGGGGAGTTATAAAATAAGTAGAAATTGGTTTCATTTTCTCATAGATTCCCTACATACAAGCAGTTTTACAACACCGTCATGTTTAACTATTGGCCAGAAACTGAAGAGTTGAATTAGATGTAATCAGGGATGTGATGTACCTTCTCGTTGCGCATGCTACTCTTGAAAGCTGCGACTGTCCGTTTGCGCAAGCTCGATGCCATGCCCGTGCTTCCGCCGCTGCCTCCCACGCAGGCTACACCCTGGGTTGGATCTTCATCTTCTTGTCCTTCCGTTCGCTTGAAGCCCGGCGACGCCCTCCAACGCGGGCGCGAGGAAGTGCTTGTGTCGGTCTGTCGGTGGCGGCTAGGTTAGGAGCAAACCAGACTGGAGGCTGGAGCGAATGAATTGGGATTTTTCCTGCTGTCGATCGATACAGGAGGTGCTCGTATGGGCCTCGAGCCTGCTATAGGGCCTGCCTTGCACTTATGTTATTGGCCCATCCAAATTGAAACATTTTTCTTCATTTTTTACATTGCCTGCTCGTGCGTTGGGACGAACAAAACTAGCGTGGGCCAAACTGGACGACTCAAACTAGGTGCACACTTTCCAGCCACCTGAGGAGGCCGCCCATACCAGCCCCTATGGTGGCGTCGCCCCTTTTTGCGTGTATGATTGGATGGTGAAAAATATTCCAGTGGCGCTTTTGTTTTACCCAAAGAATGGTTGAATTGCTTGTTTCTATGAACTGAGTTCTCCAATAATGTGAACGATGCCAGTCTTTTCATCCTATTGTAGATTGCTTAGATCTCGATATGCCAAAAATAATCGCATGAAATATACAGTAAAAGCCAGTGCGATGTGTTTGGCTATAACTAGTCTGACTACATGTCCTCATATAACATATCAAGGATGCACCATCTTACCAGATTAACCATTCGACTTACCCATGCAGTGTGGGAAGAAAGAAGTATTGGGACTGCGTATCCAAGCAATTGATGCCATGGACTCCTTCGTACAACCTTGTAAGCGAAAAAGAAGTTGTAGTGTGCTGTACAAAGAACTAGCGAAGTTCGCCACACGCTTCTCGAATTTTAGTTAGCCACTTATTGCAAAATTGTTCAATTCGTTGCTTGGCTTAATTTAGTTTGCTACTGATTACATAATGGCACAGCCTGTTAATCATATCGTAGACTGCGCCTATCTATGTGTTTGATACTTACTGTTAATAATTACCTGTTTGCCTTAACTTAAATATCTACTTGTTTGTTTAACTGCATTGCTGCTGCAATAGGGATTACAATGATGTTAATAACTACTTTTCAGCATCCAATTGAAACTCTTTAATTCCTTGTTTGTTTAACTGGTTTGCTGTTATAACTCCCAGTTGAGATGTTTTGCTAACTTCAACTTTTCTGAATCCAATCAGAACTTTAATGGCAAAACAGGTTAGCCCAAGATCAATGAGCGAGGTCCCCATGGACGTTGCATCATCCCACAGCAGTGGCACCGCCCAATCGTGCATTATGAATTGCCAACTGCTGATGCTCTAGAGGCTAAACTAGTGGTAGAAAGAGATTTTGCTTCTGCACTTAGAGATGAAGTTGACATGTTGAGGAAGCAAACAGCAAAATCACAAGTAGTACTCAAGACAACCATTAAATATTTGGTGGATTTCAAAACGAAGCAAGCTGAGACTGACCAGATTGTTAAGGTCCTGAAGGAAAAAAGGGAATTAAATTCCTACTTGGTAAATCATAGGTGAAATGTTCTTTCCATAGTTGAATAACCTTTGTGTTGTCTGTTCATGTAATCAATCAAACCATTTGTTTTAGAGATCATGTAATAATTGTTTTTTTTTGTTTTTTGGTTTGTAATTTTATTTGAGCACAAGTCTGTATTAATTGATAAGACTCGGAGACATTTCATTTGGATTGCTGTGCTAGACCTACAAATATGCCAATCGGGCTGAATGTGCATTCAACAATAGTAGTAGTATAGATGGACCATAAGTGGCACGCATCGGAAAGGGCCAAGATGCTGGCTAAAAAAAGGATGTTGTTGTAGCCAAGAAAAAGTACAGCGGCCTGGCTTATGTATGTTAGTTGATATTATTGATCCATCTACTATATAAGTGTTTATATGTTCGTTAGTTGTGTACATTATTGGTTGATTGACTCGGTATTTGAATCTTGATACATCGCTTGTGTACATATCTAAATGGGAGTACACATTATGCTGCGTGTGACATTTGAGTTAGACATAAAGTGTTCCAAATATTCGAATTCACCTTAAACTGGATTCTAGCTTGTGAATTCGAGTATCGGCATTTGTAAGTCATATTCATATATGACAGTGGAATACATCTTTGTCGTGCTTTTGAAGATATATAAAAACACATAGAATGATTTATAAAGATTTGTATAGGAATACAAAATGGATTCGAATTTAGTTGCCAGGGTAAACGTGGATGCTCATTATCCCAAAATTCAAAAGAAGCGGCAAAATGTCCACTCCCACGTCGTCTACCCGAAGCCAAGTGTTTGGGAGATGGAAATTACTGTCTACCCCTTACTCAGACAATCCATCGGCCCGATTTCCACTGCTCTCAATAGGGGTAGGTTAGTAACTTCAAGTAGACGTGACACGACCGCCTATGAGCCCATTCCGACATGGTGGGCGCCAAACATGGGTGGCAAAACACATTTGATTCAAGCTCGTTCGAAAGACATCTGTTTCTCCCTCCATTTCCCCATTCATACATGGTGGGCGGCAAAACAAACTCGACTCGGCCAAAATATATGTAGGCAAATATTTTCAATAGGGGAAGGTTTGTAGCTTCACTCAGATGTGACACAACCGCCCTACCTGTCAGCCCCGTTCATACACCGTGAGCGCCAACCATGGGCGCCAACCACCCTCTCCTCACCCGAAATCGCTCTGGGAAAATATTGGCGAGATGCGGGATTACCGTCCTATCCCCAACCGATGAGACGTCCAAATTTTAAACAGGGGCTAAGTTCGTAAGTTTCCCATATTTCAGCAGGCGCGTCCCAAAAACATGGTTCCCCATACCTCTCCCTCCATTTTCCCATTCATACACCGTCCGTGCTAGAACACCCCATCCCCACACCAGCCTCCGTCCGCCACCCCATCCATCACCGCAGTCCTCCACCACATCCATCACCACCGTCCTCCACCATGCCGGAGCGCCTACCAAGACCGCGTCGTCCACTACTAGAGATGGTCGTTTCTCATCCACGGCGACGGACCAATAGCCTTGCATCACGTCCTCTCGCTTCATCGGTGCCGTTGTCCTCTTTGCCGGGGCCGCTCACACGACCTTCTCTTCCACCGCAACGGGACTTATCCCCCGATGCACCCGTCTATCATTGCGGATCTGCTTCAGTGCCACCGACAGCCATCGCACCCCCGATGCCTACACGGCGCCGCAAGAGAGGTGGTACTTCATATCTCCTCAACTTTTTGATCTCAACCAGAAAATAGATCTTAACTTGGTTACTCTACTTTCTTTTCAGCTCTTAGAATTTAGTTCTTAGTTCGAAGCAAACAATGGATGCTAAATATCATTTCTCCGGTTTGCAGCTCCAAATCTGCCATGGCACAGCCATAATACGGTTTAATTGATCATGCCTAGGGTTTAATTGATCATGTTGGTTCCGTGGTGGTTTCTTTAATAGAAATCGGAGGGGCAACCCTCTTTTGCTAAAAAAATATGCTTAGAGTTTCCCCCTTTTATGATCACTATACGATCAGAATACGTGCTTCGTGTCATAATAACACTACAACAGCCATCAAGCTAAACAAGCTTAGTTGTTCAAATACGAATATGATATTATTAAAACAGAGTTGTTTAATTGGTCAGCTAAATGTTCCTAAATAAGTTTCAAAAATGCATGTTCGCCGCTCGGGTGTGTATCTCTACATGGTGCCCACAGTGGGCCGGCCCACCCTGGGATGTTGGGTCGTCCCAGGCCCCGATTCCCCTCTGTTACTGCTGCGCTTCCGATCTCTACTACGCTGACCGCCTTTGCCTCAGGTGACTTTCCGTCCCCGGACGGCATGACTCTAGGAGGAGACGCAGGACTAACAGGAGGCCAGGAGCCGCTCGCCCAACAGCGTCACCGCTGCCCGGGCGCGCCGCCGTGCCTACCTTCCCAAATCCGTTCAGGGCTCGGCGCAGCACCCACCAAGCCAACCCGATTTATCCCGAGATCGTCCTCAACACTCGAAGCCACTCCTCATCACCCATTTTCTAATTGATTCATTACTCATTAGGCAGGACTGTCATTAGGGTTTGTTGTGTGCTCGGTGCTACCAACACTTAATGGTTCAGATGTATTTCGGTAATCTTTAGTACCTCTAAAGTTCACGGGGTTTTCAAATTCGGCCCTCGGGCAGAAACTAGTCATTTTGGATTGTTGGTCGTAGTGACATTGACCCAGATTACTACTGCAAACCAGGTTTGTTGACAATTTTACTTGTCTTTCTTACTCATTCGATATAATATCCAATTATTCACGTCGATTAGTTGCAAACAATAAGTGCTAGACAAACTTCTTCGTTCAGATTTTGGACGGTCTCTTACTGCAGTTACAATTCTGCATACTTGTCCTAATAAGCTCACAAGTAAATGATTGATTCACTACATCTATGCTTGCCTTGTCATATTTGTTATCAATATTCTTTTAGGGTGGACCACCTGTTTCTAAATCTTTGGAACCGTAGACATGAGTGAATAGTATTTCTCTATGTGATCTCTTCCATCATGTGTGGGTAACGAACACTGCATTGTATAGAAAGAAAGTGTCATTTCTAGCTTTTACATAGGTTTCGATGTTTTACATGGAATACAATCTGCCTACTTGCTTTGTGTCTTTTACCAACACTCCACCCTTGAAGCTAAACATTCGCCACTCATAATTGCTTAGTTTATTTGTTCAAATCTGAATTTCATATGATTCTAATGTTCCTACTTTAGTTTTGAAATGTGTGCCTGCTGTTATAGAGACATAAGGGTTTGTATTTACGTGTGTGGTGCAGTCAAGACGGTTGGGGATGGTGAACTTTGCATATGTAGGGGTTTATAGGAGACACTCTCCAGTTGAATCCATAATGCATTCCATAGATAATCTGACTACTTTTTATGTTTTCATGAATCTCAGATTCTGAACAGCATCATAATGATTATGAGCTTGCGGCGCATGAAAAGAATAAAGCAGAACAATGCCATGGCTGTCAAACTTGGCATTAAGGGACTGAAATCAAGTCTAGATGCAATGCAATGCAAACGCTCTCCACCTATAGATTCATGCTCAGAATATGATCCTAACAGTAGTTCTGAGCTAGAGGGAGACCTATGTCAATGTAGCTCCCTAGTGGAGGAGTCAGAGGAAGATGCCCTATCTTATTCACCCATCAAGGTACTTGCTCTAACTTTCCAAGGTTACATTGCTCGCACATATCTTGCAACTGATGCTTTGCATTGCTTCTACTTTGTTGAACTTCCATTAGCTTAGTTTACACATCGTGTATGTGAATACGCCCTGCCTATCCATTTTCAGTACATATTCCATCTGTCATCATACCATATTTATCCATTCAAAGGCTATTCTTTTGTACCAGACGTTCAAAAGGAAGAGGGCGATTGCTGATCGTGGAGGATCACAAGCAAAGTATTTGGAAAAGTTAGTGGCACCTGATAAATCAAATAGCCCATTAGGTGTAGTTGCAATATCACCTGACCCACAAAATACCCCAACTCCAGCAGACTCTAGCCCTACTACACTGGTCATTTCTGATGCCCCAACTCAGCAGACCCCAACTGCAGCAAACAGTATGATTATGCCGATTGACATAACACCAAATGTCTGACGCAAAACCCCATTCCATAAAGAGTACACCAAATCCAGTTGTCAAATCCTTTTCGAACCGAGAGAGCCCCAATTGCAGCAAATAGGACCCTGTTCCATTTCTTCCCAGTTTAGAAGACGAAGCTTATGTTGTTATCGGGAACTTTGTCGCATCTTTCCTTCATGGAAAGATTATACATGAACATAGAACAATTTCCAGTCTTCCTCCGCATCTTCGCGTAAGTAATTTACTAATGTTATTCATGGTCATTCTGCATATGTTTACTGACGAAGACACAAGATTTCATTCTTTTAAATAGGCGAGGAGAAAACTGGATTGTGATGACGAGCAAGGGTTGGTTGCGCTTTTCAAGCACTCGTTGATGAAGTATCATTCCTACCTGAGGCAAGCGCACTTCGATGGCAAGCCTCTGAACGAAATTTTTGTAAAGTCTCCGGTGCTACATTTATCCGATGGTGACTGGAATAATCTTGTTACACATTGGTCTCAGCTGCAGCGTAAGATACTGTCTATGATATCACATCACAATTTGAACTACATTTCTAGATTTTCCTTAATGGCTCACTTGTACGAAAACTGTTAGCAGAAGAACATCCATTCTCAAGGGACCACAGAATCTTGCAACTATACTGCACACTGCATTGCTCTTATGAGTACCTCTTGCCCTGTATGACCATACTTACTTCCATAGCTGTTTGATTATGTAGCATCACTGCACATGTTAGCCTCGTAATCGTCCATTTGGTGGAGATTATAAGATCCGTATGGACTCTTACATAAATTTAGAATCAACCCAATGCTTTTGAAGAGGTTTAGCTCTGCAATCCTCTTGTAAGGACTGAACGTGGTCTATCACTGTACTTACATTAACAGCTACTTCCAGGGATTGGTAGTTGATTATGTAGCATCAATCTGCATCTTATCTTCATTATCCTCTATCCCTTCTAGTATTATCATATCTATAATTACTCTCTACAAAATGTAGAGTACAGGCAATGCTTATGAAGAAGATTCTGTGCTGAAATTCTTGAGTTATCCTTCCCTTGACATGGAAAAGGGCATTATAAAGCTGGTGTTAACTGTTAATGTAAGTCAGTGCTTCTAAAGCCTTTATCCTCAACTGCTGTTTAATTTGCTCATACTCCCTATCATTTACTGCTGTTTAGTTTGCTGTTTCTACCAAAATGCATGTTCGTAAGAACCATAAGTTCTAAGTTTTACTTGTAAAACCAAATTCCTTATTCATACCATGCACATTACTTAATACTCCCTATATGTATGCTTGTTTTTGTGGATCTATAATCTAGTGTGTGGTGAAGCAGCCCACGTTTGCACCTTGTCATCTCCTGTTTTATCTTATTGATGTGGACGATGATATGAACAACATGCCATGCACATTATCCAAAATAGATACAATGATTTTCTTTGCCCTTCATCTATGCTTGTTATGTTGACATGGTAATCCAGTAGTGTGATGAAGCTCCCCGCATTATGAACAATGCCAAATTATGCTATTGATATTTTGAACTTACTCTTTATTTTCTAATTTGAAATTGGATAGAGTTGACAGAATAGTTATCATCTTTGTTTATACACGTGCAAACCTGTCATCTCTCTGCTTTGTTTCAGGTGATATGCCCGATGGCATGCACAAGTCTCTTCAAGGCTGTGAGACAAACCCAACATATATTGCAGCAAAGAAGGAAAAACATCTTGAAGATAGCGAGACAACCCCAAAGTCTTCTCTTGATGCAGTGTTCAAGTTACTTGAGACTAACAGTCAGACAAGCTCATAGAATTTGTTGTCTGAATCGGTTCGACTTCTTCAGTCCCAAGTTCTAGCAGAAAGGCATTCAGCAACTCAAGTTCGACTTGAAGTCCTATCTCTAAGAAAGATTGCAGAGAACACCAATGAGAACCTCATCGCTAAGCAGCTACACCTGGAAGCTATGACCGACATGCTAGGCCGGTCTCACAGCCTTGCTCAGCAGTTCCCCCGCAAGGCTAACCTTTCTTGAACTGTCTTGGAAGTGGTCTCGGTTCATTATTATTTATTACACTGCAATGGTGCCCAGTTTTTGTAATCTGCTTCTTCGTTGCGCTTTATGATCACTTGTGGCGAACTTTGATGCCCAGTGGATGTAATATACCTTAAATCCTATAGTGCAGGTTTATTCTTAGTTACTATGCCGTAATTTCTTTATTGTATAGAGTAGGTTTGTTCTTAATTCCTACTAGTTACTGCCATCATTCGCTATCTGAAAAAAAATCAGATGTAGTCGTCGGACGAAACATTCGACTCTAACGGGCGGGTTTTTAGCGGCACAATCGGGCGGCTGTGTCTTTCTTGGGCCCAAATGATTGGGGCCTTCACACATTGCGCCAGGCCCAAACTTACACTGGCCTATATTTTAGTTGGGCCTTTTGTCGACCTAGCGCTTAGTTTGGCCCGGTAGCATTGGGCCATTAACGAGCTGAATATTGTCTCGGCTCATTACGGCCGAGATGAAACCACGGCCTTTAGCGAGCCAAAATGCATGTTGGGCCTCAATTTTCACTAGTCGTCGACGGGCCTTTAGCAGGCGGAAATGTAGAGCGGGCCATTTTGGGCCCAGTTAGCTCACGGGCCGTTACTAGGCCGAAACATATCTCGGGCCTTAGTTGGCCCACTGATATCATGGGCCTTTAAGAGGCCGAAAGCTTAGTACAGGCATCAACGGGCCGAATTATGCGACAAGCCTTTAACAGGCCCAAAGTCATGTTGGGCTTAACTGTTGCCACCTTTAGCACAGGCCGTTAGTGGGCCCGATGTCCCATCGGACCATATATGGCCCATGGGCAGCACGGGCCATTTCCAGGCCGAAAGTCAGACCGGGCTGAAATGGGCCCATGTCTACATCAGGCCTCTAACAGGCCGAAAGTCACACCGGGCTGAGATGGGCCCATGTCTACATCAGGCCTCTAGCAGGCCGAAAGTCACACCAGGATGAAATGGGCCCATGTCTACATCAGGCCTCTAACAGGCCGAAAGTCATTGGGCTGTAATTGGGCCCAAATATTCGGCGAACAATTAACGGGCCAGATCCGGCTTCGGGCCACAAATGGGCCCAAATATTGGGCGAACAATTAACGGGCCAGATCTGGGTTCGGGCCGTAAATGGGCCCAAATATTGGGCGAACAATTAACGGGCCAGATCTGGCTTCGGGCCGTAAATGGGCCTTTATTAAGCATGCCATTATTGGGCTGGCCCACTAGTACCTGATTAATTTATATGGGCCTTTGACTGGCTGGCCTTTTTAGCCTATATGGGCCTCTGTTGGGCCCAGCCACATGTCGACATATCATAGGCATGTCTCCTCCAATGGACGGGCGACATCGCCCATGACGGTGACAATTTGTTCCTTGACCAATCGAATTTTACGTGTAAATTTCCCATTGGTCAAGGCTGTTAACGGGTTATCGGATCCAAAATCCGACCCGATAGCTTAACGACATTCCGTTACGGTGGATGCCACGTGTCAGTCACCCTTGACGAAAGCACTTCTGTGACACACGATTTATCGTCATGGAAGTGGACACTTCCGTGATGATAATTTTGGTAATGTCATGGAACACTTCTACGACAGCACATGTATGACTATCTTTATTCTGTCATAAATTTGTCATGGATGTACATGCATGACAAAAAACGCGACCTACTATGACAAACACGTATCATCACGGAAGTGTATTTTTTGTAGTGAAGACTCTAGATAATGCTCAAAGAAACTATGTTACTACTCAAAAAGAATTTTTAGAGTTGTACTTGCTTGTGATAAGTTCAGACCTTACATTGTTGATTCTAAAGTAACTATTCACACTGATCATGCTGCTATTAAATATTTGATGGAAAAGAAAGATGCTAAACCTAGACTTATTAGATGGGTTCTCTTGCTGCAAGAATTTGATTTGCATATTGTTGATAGAAAGGCAGCTAAGAACCCCGTTGCAGACAACTTGTCTAGGTTAGAAAATGTTCTTGATGACCCACTACTTATTGATGATAGCTTTCCCGATGAGCAATTAAAATGTCATAAATACTTCTCATAGTACCCCATTGTATGCTGATTATGCTAATTACATTGTTGCTAAATTTATACCCCCTAGTTTCACATACCAGCAAAAGAAAAAGTTTTTCCATGATTTGAGGCATTACTTTTGGGATGACCCACATCCTTATAAAGAAGGAGTAGATGGTGTTATTAGACATTATGTACCTGAGCATGAACATGAATAGATCCTACGCAAGTGTCACTCCGAAGCTTATAGAGGACACCACACTGGAGATAGAACTGCACATAAGGTATTGCAATCCGGTTTTTGTTGGCCTACTCTCTTCAAGGATGCAAGTTTGTCTAGTCTTGTGATCAATGTCAAAGAATTGGTAATATTAGTAGACGTCAAGAAATGCCTATGAATTATTCACTTGTTATTGAACCATTTGATGTTTGGGGCTTTGATTATATGGGACCTTTTCCTGCCTCTAATGGATATACACATATTTTAGTTGTTGTTGATTACGTTACTAAGTGGGTAGAAGCTATTCCAACTAGCAGTGCTGATCATAACACCTCTATTAAAATTCTTAAAGAAGTTATTCTTCCGAGGTTTGGAGTCCCTAGATATTTAATGACTGATGGTGGTTCACATTTTATTCATGGTGCTTTCCGTAAAATGCTTGCTAAATATGATGTTAATCATAGAATTGCATCTCCATATCACCCGCAGTCTAGTGGTGAAGTAGAATTGAGTAATAGAGAGCTCAAATTAGTTTTGCAAAAGACTGGCAATAGGTCTAGAAGGAATTGGTCCAAGAAACTTGATGATGCATTATGGGCCTATAGAACTGCATATAAAAATCCTATGGGTATGTCTCCGTATAAAATGGTTTATGGAAAAGCATGCCACTTACCTCTCGAACTAGAACATAAGGCATATTGGGCCATCAAAGAGCTCAACTATGATTTCAAACTTGCCGGTGAGAAGAGGTTATTTGATATTAGCTCACTTGATGAATGGAGGACCCAAGCTTATGAAAATGCCAAGTTGTTCAAAGAAAAAGTCAAAAGATGGCATGAAAAAAGGATACAAAAGCGTGAGTTTAATGTATGTGATTATGTATTGCTATACAACTCCCGTTTAAGATTTTTTGCTGGAAAGCTTCTCTCTAAATGGGAAGGACCCTATGTCATCGAGGAGGTCTATCGTTCTGGCGCCATAAAAATCAACTACTTTGAAGGCACAAATCCGAAAGTGGTAAACGGTCAAAGAATTAAACACTATATCCCAGGTAATCCCATAAATGTTGAAACCAATGTTGTTGAAACCGTAACCCCGTAGGAACACATAAGGGACACTTTCCGGAACGTTTCAGACTCCGAAAAGGAATAGGTATGTGGTACGGTAAGTAAACCGACTCCAAAACAGTTTTTAAGGCAATATTTCTCCGTTTTGGATTATTTAGAAAAATAGAGAAATAAGTAGCAGTCTGGGAAGGACACGAGGGACCCACAAGGGAGGAGGGCGCGCCCTACCCCCCTGGGCGCGCCCCCCTACCTCGTGGGCACCTTGTGTGCCTTCCGGATTCCATTTTCTTGCATGATACGTATTTTGGTCGGTAAAATTTCATTATATATCCTCCCGAAGGTTTTGACGCCCGTATCACGCAATTATCCTCTGTTCTTGTTTCGAGTTGTCCTACTGCAGATTAGATCAACATGTCATCCCAGGATTCGGAAGGAGAAAGCTATGTGGATGATTACTTAGCAAATCCTAAGGCCTATGGAGATGTGGAGCACGATGGTTGGACCACGGAGGAAGAAGAGGACTATGAACCAAAGGAGAAGGAGGAGACGAGCTCAGATGAAGATGAAGCCCCATTACCTCAACCTGGGGACATGCACGTGGAGTTCAAAAAGTCAAGTCTCCCTGATAGGGTAAAGAAACCAAAGTTCGCGTTTATCCCTTTTTGTCTTTTGCAGGAAAATAAGCATGACCTATGCAAAAAGATATTAACCCTGGAGTGGGAGATTGATGATCTGAGGGATCAAAATGCCGTTCTCAAGTGCAAATTAAGGGAGAAATCTATGCCATCAACTAAGTCAACGACACCTCCACCATCTTCACCGACAAAGGAGATATAATCACATGGGTATGGGCACTCCCCTTGGCAGCTGCCAAGCTTGGGGGAGGTGCCCTGGTATCGTATCACAATCACATCTCCTATCTTTACTGTTTTTCTTAGTTCGATCCTATTAGTAGTATCTTGATCTAGTAGAATAAAGTTTATGGCTTGATCTAGTTTTGATTTTTTGCTTTATTATCTCTCTTTGTAATCAAGTCCCTGATCTATATAATAAAGATTAGTGTTGAGTAAATGGCTTGATTATGTTGCCATGATCTTGAGTGAATAAAAGAATAGAGAAAAAAGAATAAAAAGAAACAAAGGGTTCATATTGATCTTATTGAGAGTAATGACTTTACATAGAAAGGGTATGATGATTGAAAGTTGTTGGGAGTTGGCAAACATAGTTTCGGTCATCGTTGCAATTAATAGGAAGTAATAAGGAAAGAGAGGTTTCACATATAGATATGCTATAATTGACATCTTTTATGATTGTGAGCACTCATTAAAATATGACATGCTAAAGAGTTGCTGTTGGACAAGGAAGACAACGTAATGAGTTATGTTTTCTTATATCTGAGATAAAGTATGTTGTCATGGATCTCCCAACATGTTGAGCTTGCCTTTCCCCTTCACAAGGGGCAATATAAAGTGACGTTCTTTCGCATTAAGATTTTGTGCATCCAACCATAAAAGTGCATGGCAACCTCTGCTTCCCTATGCGAAGGGCCTATCTTTTATTATTATCCCCTACCTTATGCAAGAATCATGGTGATCTTCACCTTTCCTTTTTACATTTTATCCTTTGGCAAGCACAATGTGTTGGAAAGATCCTGATTGATATATCTAATTAGATGTAGGGGCATGAGTTATTATTGTTGACATTACCCTTGAGGTAAAAGGTTGGGAGGCGAAACTATAAGCCCCTATGTTTCTCTGTGTCCGATTAAAACTCCATAAACACAAGTATCGAGTGAGTGTTAGCAATTATGAAGGACTAAATGATAGTTGAGTATGTGGACTTGCTATTAAGCTCTGACATAGACTCTTTCTGATGTTATGATAAATTGCAATTGCTTCAATGACTGAGATTATAGTTTGTTTGTTCTCACTAAAGTTTATGATTCGTACTCTGCATTGTGAATGGATTATTACTTGAACATAAGAAATCATATGACAATATCTATATATGTTGTTGTTATGAGAATAATCATGATGCCTTCATGCCCGTATTTTATTTTTATCGACACCTCTACCTCTAAACATGGGGAAATATTTATCGTTATCGGCTTTCGCTTGAGGACAAGCAAGGTCTAAGCTTGGGGGAGTTGATACGTCCATTTTGCATCATGCTTTTATATCGATATTTATTGCATTATGGGCTGTTATTACACGTTATGTCACAATACTTATGCCTATTCTCTCTTATTTTACAAGGTTTACATAAGGAGGAGAATGCCGCGAGCTGGAATTCAGGCTGGAAAAGGAGCAAATACTAGAGACCTATTCGCACAACTCCAAAAGTCCTGAAACTCCATGGAATATCTTACAATAAATAATAAAAAATCCTCACCAAAGAAGAAGGCCAGGGGCCCCACACCCTGTCCACGAGGGTGGGGGGCGCCCCCCCCCTCCTAGGGCGCGCCCCCTACCTCGTGGGCCCCCTGGTGGCTCTCCGATGCCCATCTTCTGCTATATGAGGTCTTTCATCGAGAAAAAAAATCAGAACCAACCTTTTGGGACGAAACTCCGCCACCACGAGGCGGAACCTTCGCGGAACCAATCTAGGGCTCCGGTAGAGCTGTTCTGCCGGGGACACTTCCCTCCGGGAGGGGGAAATCATCACCAATGTCATCACCAACGCTCCTCTCATCGGGAGAGGGCAATCTCCATCAACATCTTCACCAGCACCATCTCCTCTCAAAACCCTAGTTCATCTCTTGTATTCAATTCTTGTCTCCAAGTCCAAGATTGGTACTAGAAGGTAGCTAGTAGTGTTGATTACTCCTTGTAGTTGATGCTAGTTGGTTTATTTGGTGGAAGATCATATGTTCAGATCCTATATGCATATTAATAGCCCTCTGATTATGAACATGAATATGCTTTGTGAGTAGTTACGTTTTTTCCTGAGGACATGGGAGAAGTCTTGCTATTAGTAGTCATGTGAATTTGGTATTCGTTTGATATTTTGATGAGATGTATGTTGTCTAGCCTCTAGTGGTGTTATGTGAACGTCGACTACATAACACTTCACCATTATTTTGGCCTAGAGGAAGGCATTGGGAAGTAATAAGTAGATGATGGGTTGCTAGAGTGATAGAAGCTTAAACCCTAGTTTATGCGTTGCTTCGTAAGGGGCTGATTTGGATCCATATGTTTCATGCTATGGTTAGGTTTACCTTAATACTTTTGTTGTAGTTGCGGATGCTTGCGATAGAGGTTAATCGTAAGTGGGATGTCTGTTCAAGTAAGAACAGCACCCAAGCACCGGTCCAGCCATATATCAAATTATCAAAGCACCGAACGTGAATCATATGAACGTGATGAAAACTAGCTTGACGATATTCCCACGTGTCCTTGGGAGCGCTTTTCCTATTATAAGAGTTTTTCCAGGCTTGTCCTTTGCTACAAAAAGGATTGGGCCACCTTGCTGCACTTTATTTACTTTTGTTACTTGTTCCTCATTACAAATTATCATATCACAAAACTATCTGTTACCACTTATTTCAGTACTTGCAGAGAATACCTTGCTGAAAACCGCTTATCATTTCCTTCTGCTCCTCGTTGGGTTCGACAATCTTACTTATCGAAAGGACTACGATAGATCCCCTACACTTGTGGGTCATCAAGAACTTCTGGAGGTGCTGGATGTTCCAGGCATTCTGGATGGGGACCTAGTCCTGCGTCTCCAGGCGCGCGGCGCCAGCCCTGGAGACGTGGGCGACCCTAAACGGGCCCTCCCACATGGGTGAAAGCTTATGCAACCCTTCCCTCGAGAGCACCTGCCTTAGGACGAGGTCACTGTCGGCGTTCTGGGAACGGGGGTCTCCAGACTTGCCTGCCTGCGGCCCGCGGCGTGGCTAAGCCAGCAGGCCGTACGGCCCATCTTCATCAACAAGGCATACAAGACCCTCGCGAGGGGCCAAGCCTCGCGAGGCGGACAACGCAAGATCTCCTCAGGAGTGGCCTAGTCAGGCAGGCTCACGAGGAGCAGAAATATCAAGGCGGGGCAAACCTCACAAGGCTCTCGTGACGTGAGCCATGACGATCGACGCTAGGCGGGCGCCAGGCAGGCACGAGAGCATGCAGTGTCCTTGTTTCCTATTTGGTGCTAAGGAAGCCAGCGCATGCGGGGAGTACCGAGGCATCAGGCAAAGGTTGCTATATCGGTGCAACGAGACCAAGACCTGGAGGACGTCAAGACGGAGGTCATCGTGGTGCCCAAGACGGCGTCACCACCAGAGCCTTTTGCAGGCGAAGACCACTTTTGTCAGGATAGCTTGTACTAGCTGTCCCCCTTCAAATTTGCCCGCCGTTGTTGGCTCCCTTCCGCTCAATATCTGGGACGAGGACCAGGGCCTATATAAGTAGTGCTAGCGACCACAGTAGGGGGATGGAGTAGTTCATCCAGCTCTGACCCGCTAAGACACCAAGCACAAGAACACCTCAACCTCAGGAGGCTATTCTTCCCTCTATACTGTTCATCATCAGCCCAATAGGCAATCCACCACCACCACACTGGAGTAGGGTATTACACCACAACGGTGGCTCGAACTAGTATAAATCTCGTGTCTTTCTGTGTGGTGAGTTCGCCGAGTTCGTCCGCGAGATCTTAGCGAGCTAGGGCATAGATCGGTAGGAGGGAAAGACTTCGCGCGTGCCCCAGTGTTCGAACCTTAAGGGTTTGCCGGAACCCCACATCCGACATTTGGCGCGCCAGGTAGGGTTGCGCCGGAGCTCCTCTCCACCAACCTGCGCCCCGCGCCGCCACACTTCGCCCCCATGGCAGGTGCCCCGCCATCCACCTCTGCGGCCGACATCGACAGTGGGGGTGTCTGGGTACCAAGCCCTGGCCCCCGCCCTACGGCGAGTGCGGTGGCCAACCAAGTTCAAGCCAGAGATGCCGCCGCGTTACGACGGCGCGGCAGACCCGATGCCGTTCTTGCTGGCGTACGAGGAGGTTGTCCTTGAAGCCGGAGGCAACAACAAGATCATGGCCAACTGGTTCCCCATGGCCCTTGCCGGTAAGCCGCGCGCTTGGCTGCTCAACCTCCCGGGATCCACGGTGGCCTCCTGGGGGGACCTCCGTGACCTGTTCACCGCTTGCTACGCGATGCCGGTGCACCATGCAGTCGCCGCCCTACTGGGGGGCTCTCAAGCAGCGCCTTCAGGCCGCCACGTCAAGCCGTTCCTCCATCAGATCGGGGCCACCCCCATGCGCCCGGGGGCTCCGCCGGGTTGGGTTGCGCCAGAGGCCGACCTCACCTTCGGCTCAGAAGACCACCCCGACTCCACCGCCGGCTTCGGCATGCTCCCAATGCTCTGCATGGCTGCAATATGGCCGTTACCAAGACCCTCATTGACGGTGGTGCCGGCCTCAACTTGCTCTCTGTAGAAGCCTTCAGCCTTCTTCACGTGCCGCTCGAGCGACTCAGCCTCAGCAAGCCCTTCTCGGGAGTGGGTGGTGGAGCTGCCCACTCTCTGGGGCAGATCTGCCTCCCTGTCACCTTCGGCACACGTGACAACTACCGCACCGAGCTGGTGGACTTCGAGATCGCCCGCATCGGTCTCCCGTACAATGCCATCCTCGGGTACCCGGCTCTCGCTCAGTTCATGGCGGCAACTCACCCGGCCTACAACCTCATGAAGATGTCAGGGAGCAAGGGCGTCCTCACCATCAAGGGGGACACTAAGGAGGCCCTGACGGCGCTCAGGCTCGCCTTCAAGACCGCGGCAGCAGCACAGCTCGCCGACGCCGGTAGCCCCGAGGCCAAGGAGGCCACGCCTACCAAGAAGAAGCAACTGTTCACCCAAGACAAGGCGGAAACCAAGCAAGTGCCGGTCAACGAGGACGGGTCTTCAGGAGCCACCTTTACCATAGGAGGCGGCCTTGACCCGGAACAACAAGAAGCCTTGGTGAGGTTCTTGCACGCGAACAAGGAGATATTCGCGTGGGAGCCCAGTCAGCTGGTGGGGGTCCCGAGGGAGGTGATCCAGCATCCTCTAAGGGTATGCCCCAACATACGCCTCGTGAAGCAGCGAGCAAGACGGCAGTCCACTGAGAAGCAGGCATTCATCGTCCAAGAGACACACAAGCTGGAGGCGGCAGGCGCCATTCGAGAAGTTCGATATCCCGAATGGCTAGCAAACCCCGTCGTAGTGCCAAAGAAAGGTGGGAAGGAGCGGATGTGCGTCGACTTCACCAACCTTAACAAATCCTGCCCCCAAGATCCGTTCCCACTCCCGCACATCGACAAGATTGTCGACTCCACCGCTGAGTGCGACTTGCTGTGCTTCCTAGATGTGTTCTCAGTGTATCATCAGATCAAGATGGCGGTGGAAGATGTGGAGAAGACAGCTTTCCTGACAACATGTGGGGTGTACTGCTACACATGCATGCCCTTCGGGCTGCGCAACGCGGGCGCGACCTTTCAGCGGTTGATGCACATCGCCCTGGGGCGGCAGCTCAGGAGAAACACAGAGGCCTACGTCGACGACATAGTAGTAAATTCTCGCGAGGCGAGGACATTGATTCAAGACATGGAGGAGACCTTCGAGAGCCTGCGCCAGGTGAACTTGAGGCTTAAACCGGAGAAGTGTGTGTTCAGCGTCCCCTCCGGCAAGCTGCTAGGATTCCTCGTATCCCACAGAGGGATCGAGGCAAACCTGGAGAAGATCAAGGCCATCGAGGACATGAGCCCACCACAGACCCTCAAAGAGATGCAAAAGCGAGCAGGGCGGGTGACCGCATTAGGGCGTTTCATCTCCAAACTGGGAGAGCGCGCCTTACCCTTCTTCAAGCTCATGAAGAAGAAAGGCCCGTTCGAGTGGACCCCGGAGTCCGACCAGGCCTTCCGAGACCTCAAGAAATACCTTACCAGCCCCCGGTGATGGTGGCATCACGACCTCTCGAGGCCCTGGTACTCTACCTTGCCGCCACCTCGTACTCCACCAGCACGGCACTGGTGGCGATTCGGGAGGAGAGCCAAGCCAAGGGCGCGTTGCACCAAGCCAGAGCTGAAGTGGCGTAGGGTCAAGAAGGCGCAGCAAAGGCATCAGCGGTGGAAGACCAAGCTTGGCAGGGCAACATCGCAGAAGCTCCTGAGGACAGTCTGGTCTCAGGAACCCCTCCACCTCAGGATATGCCCCAATCTCCGCAGAGCCTGAGCCTTGACAGTGTGTTGGCCTTCGTCGAACACCCGGTGTACTTCGTCAGCACCGTACTGCGGGACGCGAGGGCGCGCTTCCCCATGCCCCAGAAACTCATGCTCGCACTCTTGGTGGCATCACGCAAGCTGCGACACTACTTAGCCGCAAGGGTCGCTGAGTGGAACATCGAGTTGCAAGCATTCCATTTGGAGTTCAGCACTACCAGGGTCATCAACGGGGCTGCACTCGCTGACTTTGTGGCAGAATGGACGGATGCCCCGACACTTGAGGAAGGAGAAGACCGGTCCACCTCCCCAGGGAGTGAGGCTCCAAACGGCTGGGTCATGTATTTCAATGGCGCCTTCGCGCACCAGGGCGCGGGGGCTGGAGTAGTGCTCATCTTGCCCACTCAGGACAAGCTCTACTACGCCGTGCAACTCTGCTTTCAGCATGGCGAGAACGTCTCCAACAATATCGCAGAATACGGAGGCCTCATAGCTGGCCTAAAGGCTGTGGCAGCTCTAGGGGTGAAGCGTCTTACCGTCAGAGGCGAATCGCAACTCCTCGCCAACTTCTCCAACAAGGTGTACGAGCCGAAGGACGAGCATATGGAGGCCTACCTCGCGGAGGTGCGCAAGATGGAAAAATAGTTCTCGGGCCTGGAGCTGCAACACGTGCCCCGGGGCACCAACAAGGAAGCCGACGACATCGCCAGGAGAGCATCCAATGTTTCGCACCCTCTGCCTTCTTGTGATGAATTGAGTTTTACCTTTGAGGTTTCACTATTATCGGATTGAATACTATTATGGATTTGCGAACACTTGATGTATGTCCTGCGTGGGATACCCGTGGTGACAATGGGGTGTTCTATTGATTCACTTGATGTATGTTTTGGCACTCAACGCGTAGATTCCCAAGGTGACATTGGGGTAATCTATGCATAGGGGTTGATGCACGTTTCCGTCCTTGTTTCTTCAGTAGGAATCTTGGGGCACTCTTTGAAGTTCTTTATGTTGGATTGAATATTATGAATCTGAAGTTGTTTGACGCATATCGTATAATTGACCAACAGATACTTGTGGTGACATTGGAGTATCTAGGTGACATTAGGATTGATAGATGTGTGTCATATGGTGTTATTTTACTACGAACTCTCGGGCTGTTTGTGACACTTACAGGAATAGCTCAATGGATTGATCGGAAATAATAACTTTGAGGTGGTTTCGTACCCTACAAGCAATTTCATCTAATGTTCTCTGTGATAAGAACTTTGGAGTGACTGTTTGTCACATATTGAGGGATTGCCATGTGATTTAATTATCGTTGTTGAGAGAACTTGCACTAGTGAAAGTATGAACCTCAGGCCTTCTTTTCAAGCATTGCAATACCATTTTTGGTCACTTTTGTTACTAGTTACCTTGCTGTTTTTATATTTTCAGATTACAAAAAGCTAAATCTACCATCCATATTACACTTGTATCACCATCTGTTCACCGAACTAGTGCACCTATACAATTTACCATTGTATCGGGTGTGTTGGGGACACAAGAGACTCTATGCAATTTGTTTGCAGGGTTGTTTGAGAGAGACCATGTTCATCCTACGCCTCCCACAGATTGATAAACCTTAGGTCATCCACTTGAGGGAAATTTTCTACTGTCCTACAAAACTCTACGCTTGGAGGCCCAACACGAGTCTACAAGAAGAAGGTTGCGTAGTAGGCATCAAGCTCTTTTCTAGCGCCGTTGCCGGGGAGGTAAGTGCTTGAAGGTATATCTTTAGATCTTGCAATCTAATCTTTTAGTTTCTTGTTTTATCACTAGTTTAGTCTATAAAAGAAAACTACGAAAAAATGGAATTGAGGTTGCCTCATATGCTTCATCTTTTTAATGTCTTTCGTGAAAATGATGGAAAGGAAAATTGTGCTCAAGGGTTAGAAGAAGAAGTTAATAAAATGTTTGGCACTAAATCTTTAAATGATGAGCATTATTGCAATGTTGTTAGTATGAATTCTTTGAATATCCATCATGCTAATGATATGCAAAGCCACAAGCTTGGGGATGCTATGTTTGATGAAGATGATATTTTATGTTCCCCAAGTTTTGATGAGCAAATTTATTGTGATGATAGCATCCCTCCTATTTATGATGATTATGTTGATGGAAGTTGGTTTGGAAGAGTGTCAACTCTAGTTAATGATCCCACTATTTTGGAGGGTGTTGAATCTTATTGCAATAATTATGAAAGTGGATTTGGAGAGGTCATGACTTTATTTAATGATGAATCCACTATTTTGGAAGAGGTTCCAATTGATTATGAGAACAAAGTTGCTATCTATGATGATTATTGTGATGACATGTATGCTACAAAGAATAATGATAACCATGAAACTTTTCATCATAATTTTAATTTTCAATTTGATTATGTCAATCAAGTATCCCATGATAGTTATTTTGTTGAATTTGCTCCCACTATTATGAATGAGAAGAATTTTTCTAATGTGGAGAGTAGTAAAATTTCTATGCTTATGCATCATGAAAATAATGCTTTATGTGATGGTTATATTCTTGAATTCATTCATGATGCTACTGAAAATTATTATGAGCGAGGAATATATGCTTCTACATATCGCAATAATATCAAGTTTCCTCTCTATGTGTTGAAAATCTTGAAGTTATGCTTGTTTTGCCTTCCTATGCTAGTTGATTCTTGTTCCCATGAATTATTTGCTCACAAAATACCTATGCATAGGAAGTGGTTTAGACTTAAATGTGCTAGTCATATGCTTCATGATGTTCCCGTTATGTTTTAATTCTTATCTTTTATCTGAGCATCATTAAAATCATCATGCCTAGATAAAAAGGCATTAAAGAAAATAATTCATGATTATTCTACCTACTGTTTTGGGTGCTTTTACATGATAATTCTACTGTAGTAATCAACTTTTATAGCTTTTGTTTCAATAAAGTGCCAAATAAGACCTTTGGGATGGTCTATGGTGATAGTTGATTTGATCTTGCTGAAAAATAGAAACTTTTGTGCCCAACAACAGAATTGATCTAAGCGGCTGGAACGTGATAAATTCTTGAATTTTTTAGATATAAGAATTTCCTCCGTTGTCCTAATTTTTCAGAATTTTTGGAGTTACAAAAGTATATGAAGTTTCCAAATTACTACAGAAAGTTCTGTTTTTGACATATTTTATCTTCATTGTGTTGTTTGCTTATATTGATGAATCTATGGGTAGTATCGAAGGGTATGAACTATGGAGAAGTTGGAATATAGTATATATAACACAAATATAAATTTTGGAATGAGTTCACAACAGTACCTAAGTGGTGATTTGCTTTATTATTCTAACGGAGCTGACGAGTTTTCTATTGAGATTTGTGTTGTGATGTTTTCAAGTTTTGGGTAAAGATTTGATGGACTATGGAATAAGGAGTGGCAAGAGCCTAAGCTTGGGGATGTCCAGGGCACCCCAAGGTAATATTCAAGGACAACGAAGCATATAAGCTTGGGGATGCCCCGGATGGCATCCCCTCTTTTGTCTTCAAACCATCGGTAAATTGACTTGATGTTATATTTTTATTCACCACATGATATGTGTTTTTCTTGGATCATCTTGTATGATATGAGTCTTCGCTTTTTAGTTTGCCACAATCATCCTTGTTGTGCACACCTTTTGAGAGGGACACACATGGATCGTGAATTTATTAGAATACTCTATGTGTTTCACTTATATCTTTTGAGCTAGGTAGTTGCTCTAGTGCTCCACTTATATCTTTTTAGAGCACAGAGGTGGTTTTATTTTCAATAAATTTATTTACACTCATGATTCACTTATATTATTTTGAGAATCTTAAAAATAGTATGCCAATTTGCTTAGGTTATGAATTTAGTCCTAATATGATGGGCGTCCAAGAGGGATATAATAAAAACTTTCATGAAGAGCATTAACTATATGAGAAGTTTGATACCTTGCATTTGTTTTTAGATATAAAGATGGTGATATTAGAGTCATGCTAGTGGGTAATTGTGGATTGGTAGAAATACTTTTGTTAAGGTTTGTGATTCCCGTAGCATGCACGTATGGTGAACTGTTATGTGATGAAGTAGGAGGATGATTTATTTATTGATTGTCTTCCTTATGTGTAGCGGTCGGGGACGAGCGATGGTCTTTTCGTACCAATCTATTCCCCTAGAAGCATGTGTATTAGTACTTTGTTTCAATGGCTAATAGATTTTTGTAATAAGTATGTGAGTTCTTAATGACTCCATGGATTATACACACTCTCACCCTTCCACCATTACTAGCCTCTCTAGTACCACGCAACTTTCGCCGGTGCATTGAACCCACCATATACCCTTCCTCAAAATAGCCACCATACCTACCTATTATGGCATTTCCATAGCCATTCTGAGATATATTGGCATGCAACTTTCACCATTCCGTTTATTATGACACATATCATCATTGTCATATTGCCTTGCATGATCATGTAGTTGGCATAGTATTTGTGGCTTTGCCACCGTTCATATTTTTTATACATGTCACTCTTGATCATTGCACATCCCGGTACACTGCCGGAGGCATTCATATAGAGTCATATTTTGTTCTAGTATTGAGTTGTAATTCTTGAGTTGTAAGTAAATAAAAGTGTGATGGTCATCATTATTAGAGCATTGTCCCATGTGAGGAAAAGGATGATGGAGACTATGATTCCTTCACAAGTTGGGATGAGGATCCGGACGAAAAAAATAGGCCAAAGAGCCCAAATAAAAAAGAGGCCAAAGAGCCCAAAATAAAAAAAATGAGAGAAAAGAGAGAATGGAAAATGTTACTATCCTTTTTCCACACTTGCGCTTCAAAGTAGCACCATGATCTTCATGCTAGAGAGTCTCCTATGTTGTCACTTTTATATACTAGTGGGAATTTTTTGTTATATAACTTGTCTTGTATATTCCAATGATGGGCTTCCTCAAATTTCCCTAAGTCTTCGTGAGCAAGTGAGTTGGATGCAAACCCACTTAGTTTCTTTTTGAGCTTTCATACACTTATAGATCTAGTGCATCCGTTGCATGGCAATCCCTACTCACTCACATTGATATCTATTGATGGGCATCTCCATAGCCCGTTAATACGCCTAGTTGATTGAGACTATCTCCTTCTTTTTGTCTTCTCCACAACCACCATATTCTCTTCCACCTATAGTGCTATATCCATGGCTCATGCTCATGTATTGCGCGAAAGTTGAAAAACTCCGAGAACACCAAAAGTATGAAATAATTGGGTTGTGCATGATGTAATATTTTGTGTGATGAAGATGGAGCATAGCCAGACCATATGATTTTGTAGGGATGACTTTCTTTGGCCATGATATTTTGAGAAGACATGATTACTTTATTACTATGCTTGAAGTATTATTGTTTTTATGTCAATATTAAACCTTTGTTTTGAATCTTATGGATCAGAATATTCATGCCACAATAAAGAAAATTACATGGATAAATTTGTTAGGTAGAATTCCACATCAAAAATTCTGTTTTTATCATTAACCTACTCAAGGACGAGCGGGAATTAAGCTTGGGGATGCTTGACACGTCTGCAACGTATCTATAATTTCTTATTGTTCCATGCTATTATATTATCTGTTTGGGATGTTTTATACGCATTAATATGCTATTCTATATTATATTTGGGACTAACTTATTAACCCAGATCCTAGTGCCAGTTTCTGTTTTTTCCTTGTTTTTGAGTTTTACAGAAAAGGAATATCAAATGGAGTCCAAACGAGCTGAAACTTTACGGTGATTTTTTATGGACCAAAAGAGACCCACGGAGCATCGGAGCCAGGCCAGGAGGTGGATGAGGAGTCCACAAGCCTAGGGGCCCCCCTAGGGCGTGCCCCCTGGCATGTGGGCCCCTCGAGCGTCCCCCCCGGCGGCCTCGATAACGAGGAGGGAGTAGTTCACCCTCCGGGCTGAGGATATGTACCAGTAGCTATGTGTTTGATCTCTCTCTCTCTCGTGTTCTTGACATGGCACAATTTTGATGTACCGCGAGCTTTGTTATTACAGTTGGATCATGTGGTGTTTCTCCCCCTCTACCTTCTTGTGATGAATTGAGTTTTACCTCTGAGGTTTCACTATTATCGGATTGAATACTATTATGGATTTGCGAACACGTGATGTATGTCTTGCGTGGGATACCCGTGGTGACAATGGGGTGTTCTATTGATTCACTTGATGTATGTTTTGGCACTCAACATGTAGATTCCCGAGGTGACATTGGATAATCTATGCATGGGGGTTGATGCACGTTTCCGTCCTTGTTTCTCCAGAAGGAATCTTGGGGCACTCTTTGAGGTTCTTTATGTTGGATTGAATATTATGAATCTGAAGTTCTTTGATGCATATCGTATAATTGACCAACGGTGATACTTGTGGTGACATTGGAGTATCTAGGTGACATTACGGTTGATAGATGTGTGTCATATGGTGTTATTTTACTACAAACTCTAAGGCTGTTTGTGACACTTATAGGAATAGCTCAATGGATTGATCGGAAAGAATAACTTTGACGTGGTTTCCTACCCTACAAGCAATTTCATCTAATGTTCTCCGCGATAGGAACTTCGGAGTGACTCTTTGTCGCATATTGAGGGATTGCCATATGATTTAATTATGTTATCATTGTTGAGAGAATTTGCACTAGTGAAAGTATGAACCTTAGGCCTTGTTTTCAAGCATTGCAATACTGTTTTTGATCACTTTTGTTTCTAGTTACCTTGCTGTTTTTTATATTTTCAGATTATAAAAACCTAAATCTACCATCCATATTACACTTGTATCACCATCTCTTCGCCGAACTAGTGCACCTATACAATTTACCATTGTATCGGGTGTGTTGGGGACACAAGAGACTCTTTGTTATTTGGTTGTAGGGTTGTTTGAGAGAGACCATCTTCATCCTACGCCTCCCACAGATTGATAAACTTTAGGTCATCCACTTGAGGGAAATTTGCTACTGTCCCACAAAACTCTGTGTTTGGAGGCCCAACACGAGTCTACAAGAAGAAGGTTGTGTAGTAGACATCAAGGAGCTTGTTAAAGCTTCCTCCATCGCATCCGGCCACCCAGTCGAAGCCCGCTTTGGAGCAGGCGGGGTTGGGGGAGGCACCTCGACTCTTTCCTCCGTGGATGCCGGGATGGTTGGCTCCTAGTGCCTTTGCGGCTCTGGAACCACCTTCAGGGAGAGCTCGGGATGGCCGGGATCCCCCTCTTCCTTCTCCTTCTCTTTCTACCATTAGTGGTGCCATCCTGGGGCCCTCGGGAAGCAGTGCAGGGCTGTTGATCCGCTCCGCTTTCTTCAGCCAGCTCTGCGGATGGAAGAAAAGGGAATTTAAGTACTTTGTCAAAAAGGAATATCCGAACACAAGGGTGAAACTTATCAGACCTCACGAGGGGGGTTTGCGGTCTCAAGGCTAATGTCTTCCTCCTCGGTCGGCCACTCTTTCCGCATCTTGAACAACATCTTCCACAACTTGGCGAGGGAAGTCCGGTAGAAGCGGAGCATGGTGGCAGGATCTTTGGGCTTGTAGTCCCACATGGGGGAGGTCCGGTCCTGGATGGGCAGGATGCGACGGCGGAGCATGACTGGAGTCACGTTCGTTAGTTCGGCCCCAGCTCTATTATCTTGGATATTCGACTCTATAGCGACGCCACCTCCTTGATTGATCCCCAGTTGAGGCCCTTCTTGGTTTCATGAGATCAGCCTCGTAGGGGCCCTAGTTCTAAACGAGGGAATAGCCGCCCAATCTGCGCCCCATGGCTCTATGATATAAAACCACTCCTTCTGACAGATCTTGACAGTGTCGATGAAGGTGCCTTTCCACCTACTGACCGACAACGATCTTCGGCTTGACGTTGAACACACTACAAAAAAAGACACATCCATGACATTTTGGGACGAACGAAATTTTTTGCTGTCATTCTTATGACACTTCTGTGATGATAATTGTGACAAAACCCAGTATCATCATAGATGTGGTGGGCTCCTACTTCTAAGACAAAAAATCATGACAGAAAATGGGTTTTTCGTCCTAGGCGGGCCAGAGACGCAGCTGCATGACATTCTTTGGGCCGTCCATGATGGAAAAAACCCATGGTAGAAGTGAGGGCAAGGAAAATATCGGGGAGTCCACGGTTACGGTGGGTGTTCGAGGCCGAGCGATGCATGTTTCTCTCGTACATGTGCGCGCGTGGGTGTGAGGCATTGGGCTCTAAATGAACCCGAGCGAGGTGTTCGCCTACTGAACGCGAGCGATTGCACTGCAGGCTACGTGTTACTGAACCCGAACGATCGATCGATCTGGCTGTTAACTGAACCCAATCGAGCGATTCCTTCGGTACTGCTGCTAATTGAAGCCGGTCGAACCTGCTGCCTCTTGATGAAAAGTGAGCGTTGTTGGGGGTTGGATGAACAGTTCCCGGTGGGGGTTGGATGAACAGGACCCCGTGGTAGTAGAGGTCGTTGCCGCTGGATGAACAGGACCCCGATCGAGCCGGTTGGGGGTGGATGAACAGGACACCATTGAGGGCTGGTTGAATAATAGCCCGTGGAGGGCTGGATGAATAGTAGCCCATGGAGGGGTGGTTTAATAGTTGCCGGTGGAGGAGCTGTGGAGGCTAGATGAACAGTAGCTGCTGGAGGCAGGAGGTAGACCCGTGGATGAATAGTCACAGGTGGAGGCTAGAGAAGGTCGACGGTGGATGAACAGTTGCCCGTGGAGGCTGGAGCAAGGCAATATACGGTGGATGAATAGTAGCCCGTGGAGTCCCGTTTTGTGGTATGCCACACCCCAGCCGATGAACAAGACCCCCGTTTCGACCATAGGAGGTCGAAGAGAAGCCCGTTTCCTCCGTTTTGCGGTACGCCACACCCCTCCCAATCAACAAGACCCCGTTTCGACCGTAGGAGGTCTAAGAGAAGTCCGTTTCCTCCATTTTGCGGTACGCCAGACCCCTTCTGGTGAATAGGATCCTGTTTCCACCGTAGGCGGTCGAACACAAGGCCGTTTCCTCCGTTCTGCAGTATGCCAGGCCTCATTTCGGCTGTTCCGTCCAAGCCAGTTGACTCGCAATGAACATGGCGCATTCCGTTGCCTCTCGATGAACACGACAACGCAGTTTCTCCGTTCTGACCCAGTCGGTTGGCTGCCGATGAATAGGACGCCGTCGCTGTCTCTCCATGTACACGAGCCCTGGCCGTACGTATGCGCGAGTAGGCGTTCGAGACCCCGCCCATATGTACGTACATGGCCGTATTTACTTTCTTGCACCCTAGTTGTACATACGTGTACATGATATTGATGGGACTGCGTGACATGCTACGTCCGTGCCTCTACTACGACACGTGCCCTTCCTTACTCAGCCACGGTTCATCGCTACAGCCTGCAGAAAGACCGATCGACCAGTATGTACGTACATGTTCGTGACCAGATAGACAACGCTACATACGCTTCGACCAGGTGGGTCCCGACTGCCAAGGAGGATAAGGAGGCACTTCCTTGCGTGCGAAGATATAGCTGGTGGGTCCCAGTTGTCAAGGGGAGAATCATATTTTTTGCCCGTAATATGGACACACTTCCTTGCGTGCGAAGATGTAGCTGGTGGGTCCCAGCAGTGAGGGGGGCAATGTTTGTTTCACGAAATAAGGTGGACCGTCTGGTGGGTCCCTGCTATCAGGTGGAGGAATCATTATTTTGTGTGTAATAAGGAGGCACTGCGTTGCTCCGGCCGTGGACCCAGCTGTCGGCCTCTCCACGTATAGTACTCCTCCGATGGAAGACATTCCTTGACCACATTGACCATGCCGCGCCGAGAGCACCAAGGCGGTGGACGACGGAGAGGCCTAGGAAGGGGACGACAAGGAGCCAGGGAAGAAGCGGTAGTGGATGCCCACACGGAGAGGAGTACGAGGGTTGACTGGTTCGGCTGCGGTGTGAGGCTGCCGTCACCGCAGAAAAGCAGGGGGTGTGCGTGAGTTGAGGGATGGCCTGGCCAGCGGTGGGAGTAGTAGGGGCGGTGAGGCCTCCGCGGCAGCATAGCCGACCATGGGAGGCAGTAGCAGGCGGCGCGACCGGCGCTGGTTTGGGCGGCTGGAGCAAGAAGACCAGAGGTTGAAGAAGCACTTACAGTCCACTTCCAATGGATATCGTTCGTTGACCGCGCCCCGCCGAGAGCACCAGGGCGGTGGACGACGGCGAGGCCTAGGAAGGGAACGACACGGAGCCAGGGAAGACTCGGCAGTTGTTTCCCACGCGGAGGGGAGAACGAGGATTTATTGGTTCGTCTGCCGTCACCGGAGAATAACAACAGTTATGGGTGAGTAGAGGGATGGCTAGGCCAGCGATGGGAGTACGATGGGGCGGTGAGGCCTACGCGGCAGCACAGCCGGCAGCGGGAGGAGGGAGCAGGCACTCCCGCCGGCGCTTGTTTGAGCGGCTAGGGCAGGAAGAGGAGAGATTGAAGAAGCACGATGGCCGTTGGATGGACATCCAACAATCGCTGCTCTCCTGTGTTGACTAAGTTGACACGGCGTTGCGTGTGCGTCAACCTTTTTTTAGGAGAGCGTACGCGTCAACCTATAGTAGGCGCACAAGTCAGACTCAAATGTGTGGAAAATAGCATACAGCCCATCTGACATTATTTCTAATAATTTACAGCCCATTTGCTAATTCATAAGGATTTTTTGCAGCTCATCTTCTTTTTGTTAGCATTACAACCCATATTGTGGCCACGGTTAAAAATTATATGATTTTTTGCATATTTTCGTGCGGTCAACAGTTTTTAATCCCGAAATTTCGAGTCACATTCAATCTAATTTGAAAAATAAATTTATATAATTATAAAATCCAAATAATTGTCCGCGCATAAAAATGAATGCAATTTAAAATCTTGTAATGAAAAAAATTTGGAACTAATTCCCGGTTTGATGTGTTTTAAAAATTTACATCCCATTTCTCATTACTGATAGCACATTTACTGGGCAAGCCAATTTACTGGGCAAGCCGAATAAAACTCTCCTCGTCTTGAAAGATTTGCAGCCCAGCAGAGCTGACAAAGCAAGTAGGCCTCGTTTGGGTATTTCTTTAAAAAAAGTAGAACTGGGCTAGCCATTTTCAGCAAGAAAAAAACACAACTGGGCCCATGATGTGGTAAACATAAATAAAACCCTAGCTAGACGGGCCATAGCCCCCGCACAGCCCCGTTGTTACCCTGATCCGTCTAGTATAAATAACAACTGCTTGTTCCTAAAAAAAGTAAATAACAACTACGCGACCTGCTGGGTCGCTGGTGTCAGCCGCTCATTGTGTAATTCTCTCATTTATTGACTATGTTGACAATGGCATGAGCCACAGATGTCCAACCATTCGGAGGAACCATTTTTTTGGGCCTGTAATAACGAGGCACTTGCTTGCATACTGCCATGACCCTGGTGGGTCCTTACTATCATCCTCTCCATGTACAGTCATCTCCTTGTTCCTATCGGTTGTTGACGGTGCTGACAATGTAAGAGGGTGGCGCATGGCGAGCGAACCAAGGGGGAGGATGACCGTGAGGCCTCGGATGGAATGAACAGGAGCCATGGAAGATGCGCCGGTCCAGTTGCAGGCGGAGGGGAGTATGAGGGTTGACTTGTTCGGGTGCGGGTGTGTGTTGGGGCTGACGTCGCAGGAGAATAACAGGACGTGTGGGGGAATAGAGGGAGGGACTGGCCAACATTGGAGGGTATGGTAGGGCGGCAGAGGCGCAACCAGCCGTGGGAGGCGGGAGCAGGCAGAACCGACGGGGTGGTTTGGTTTGGGCAGCTAGAGGAAGAAGACAAGAGACAGAAGATACACGAAAGATGTTGGATGTCAATCCAACGGCTGGTAGGCAGAATCGTTTGTTGACTAGCTAGTAAGTCGACACCATCTTGGATAGGCTTTTTCCTCGTGGGTCCCAAATGTCAGAATCCAAATCTGTCACAGCCATGCAACCTTTCTTATGAAAATTTACAGCCCATTTGGTGTGCTAGTTCAAAATAAGTTTGTGGGTGCTGGTGTGGGCTAATCACTTGGGTTCTATAATGCATAGTGAGCTGAAGCAGCTGGCGAGAGTGATTCTATTTCCCTTGGTTGGGATTTTTTACAATATTTCACTCTTAATTAAATGAATGGCAAGGCATTTGCCTTGTTTCAAAGAAAATAGGACAGTCACAGCCGAGTTGAAAAGGGCAACAACATCTAACTCGAGCTTACAAACTGTACAAAAGCATGAGGGTTAATTGTTCATCAGGTTTAGACAAAACCCAGATTGAAAAGGGCAACAACATCTAACTCCAACACTATTTTCGGCAGTCACAATCAAATGGATTGGTCAGGTCCATAGAATGAACATCCTGGGTCGTAAAATTTACTGGATTATGACCACAAGATATTGTAAATAGAAGCCCGACACGTTCAGAAGCTCTTTTGTCCACCTGAATCTCCTATTTTTGCTCTTCGACATAACCATCCATCAAAACCATGGTACTAATAAACTTAAGCCTGATGGACAATAGTAACCTCGCATTCAGTAGGAAGGATGTGACAAATCTAATGTTTGCATGGTTGGCTACATATCGTTCTAGCGTTATTTTCTTCAATTGAATGTCATGAGAAGTGAGAAAATCTCGGTGCTTACGAATCCACCGATTGGTTATAACTTTCTTACCCAGTCCCGTTGCCTAAATAGACATGAAGATTGAAAACAATTAAGGTCTAAAAAAAGAGTGTCGAAAGAGCAACAGTTGAACGGTTAATTCTAGTACACTATATGTGGGCTTCCAATGTGCGTGAAATTATCACCTTTATATACAACTTCTTCACACATGGAAAACATTGCAGGAAGCCAATAATCATGTTCAGATCAAAACTATTCATTTGGATATATAAGGTCTTTACATAATCCAGCACCATTTATAGGCTATCCATGGAGAAACTCTTCATTGAGCATACAACATAATATTAGTACAAAATGTGTACTCCAAGATGATATATAACTTATGCGCAGAATTTTAAAATGCAGCTTATGGTTACAAGTGTAGATAATAATATACAGTACCTGAAGAACTATGGAGCCAAACACCATCTTGAAATGAGCACAAAGATCATGTATTACACCCAAGGTCTCTAGTTTAGGCGCAGAGAGGACGGTTATTTGCGACGGTGAATAACTAGACTCAAGGATCAACCTTTGAAGTGAAGGAGCATCTTGGATGATGAGCTGCCTTCCATCAAAAGAAATTCCAATTCTTACAAGGTTAGGCGACTTTATTTGGAGACAACCGATTCTAACTATGAAAACAAGCACCAAGCACTCCAGGGCAGGGCAACTGGAGTGGATGATGTTGTGCAATGAGGCCTCCGATATACGAACCAACACAAGTGAAAGTTTTTAGGTTTAGTACCATATTATCTGGTAGGTAGCACATCGCAAAGGTGGCGGTGTGGAGAGAGGAGGATAACCGTGAGATGGACATCGGTGCTGAGGGCACAAGTACATGACATTCGGTATCTGGTAGGTGATTTCCAAGGGAATAGTAGAACTCAAGCAGCTGTAGTTCTGTGAATTCAGGGGATTTTAGCCAGGCGTCCACCATGCAGGGCATGGTATGCTTGCTCAGGTAGCATGACGGGATGCAGAGGCTTTGAACGGAGCCCTGGTGGGAGGAGATGATGGCTCTAGGGAGTTCAAAATCATGAAAGAGATATAGCTGACGACTCTCGAGATTAAGGGGCATGGCGCGCCATAGAGGGCGCCACCAAATTGAGAGGACTTGGGTGCGGCAGCAATCCTTGGTGGGGAGAAGTGACATGATCTCCCCGAGTGTCGGTGTACAAAAGTAGGGGCTCTCCTTTTGACCCCTTTACTTGTGCACGGGCAGTCAGAGCCACGCACGGCCACACTTAGCAGGGCAGAGGAGGGAAGCCAGAGAGAAGCCGAAGCACGAGACAACCAAGGCAACACCAAGAACAGAAATGCAGGAGAGCAAGAGGGTGAGGTGGACTCCCTCAGCATGATCCTTGCTGAGGCAGCCTCCACAGCCCCGGCAAGAGCCTTGCCGGGGCAACTTGCCCGATGCCAGCGGAGCAAGCCACCCTTGAGCCCACAGGCTCCAACCCAACCAACTATGTTGGAACCAAGGCTCGGGAGGCGCCTCTGTGGTGGCATACAGATCTTCGTAAAGATCATAAACATGTGAGATCTGATGAGGACCATAAGACGGCGACCCTCAGCGGGATCCTGGCCGAGGAAATCCACAAGACCCCCGGCAAGACCCTTGCCGGGGATGACTGCAACGCCACGGCAAACCCTTGCCGAGGGCATCAGCAGGCCACTGCCAGGTCCGCGCCAGCCACGACTCCACCACCGTCCCCAAGCTGCTGCTAGCTTAACCAGCTGGGGAGACACCTGTGTGGCGACGGGCGGCCTCTACACCGACTCAGCAAGCACCTGCATGGTGGCATGCGACCCTTCATGAAGGCTCCACCACCACGCCAGCCCAGCAGCCAGCCAACGTGGCGCCATGATGCCTCATCAGCTCGGACGCATGTCGAGGCCAGGCGAGGCGGCGACAGCTGGGACGTGCTTCCTTGGCGTCCCCGATAAAGCAAGGGGGGCACGTCGGCAGTGCTTTAAATGTGTTTGTCCGAAGGTCCTAGAGGATAGGATTATCAACTGTAGACCTTTCCACCTCCTGTGTGCCACTGTGGCAACCCCTTTTTCCTATAAAAGGAGGCCCGAGGTGACCAAGAGAGGGATTCGGCTCTTTAGGGAAAGTTGCACCCCGTAGCTAGCTCAAGAACACAAGAACACTCAAATACGTCCACCAAAGCAGGACTAGGGTACTACGCATCTTTGCGGTCCGATCCTGGGTAAACGATCCGTGTGCTTCCTGTCAGACCTGCTCTTCGCACAACCTTGCGCCCGCCAACCGTAGAAGGGATCCCAGTGACCCCATAGGTGTCATTTCCACCGACATCTTTGGTGCGCCAGGTAGGGGGCGCAGTTGTGAAAATCTGGTTTGATCGAAGTAGTGGCTTCATCGTGACCGTCGTTCCAAGGAAAAAGACGACCAAGTGTGACGGCGCCGTCTGCGGATGCGGTGGGCGCCCTTACAATGACAGAAAGCTAAGTCATGTGAAACTTTGGGAAATTTCTTTATATATATATATGGTTATTATCCTTGAAGGTCCTGCCCTGTGTATGGAAAACTTGCATGCAAAGGGGCCCTTCCGCAATTGGAAACGCCCTTGTTCTGTTTCGAGTCTGCTCAATAGCTCAAGCGGCCGCGTCGAGAGTGGCAGGGTAGCCTTCCACAATTGGTAATGCTCTCGATTCTGACTCGAGTCAAGCTCGACAGTTCGAGCGGCTGTGTTGAGAGCAGTAAGGTGGTTCGCTCGGCAGCAAGCACACCCAGCAGGCCATTGAGGATCTGTCCCCAAGGTGCCACCCTGGGTTTACGTGCCGGCGAGCCTACCCGGTTAACGTAGGGCAGACATACAAGGGAAGATCAGACAGGAAAATAACATGCATTGTATCAAAAGTACTGCAGAGTTATATTACATAAGTTGTTGCCGCAGTTGTAACTAAAGATAGAAATTTTCTTGGTCATGAACCTGCAGCGGCAATGAGAAACGGGGTGCCTAATCCCGGCGCTGGCCCTCCACCCTCTGGATTCCATCGATGCGGCTGATGATGGGCTTGATATGCTCCTTGAGTGCCGCGATGTCCGCACCCTCCGGCAAGGTCTCCAGCGCGGTGTTGAAGTCGAGGTCAGGATTCCAGTGCGCCACCTTGGTGAGGACCTTGGTCATGGCACCCCGGCAAAGCCTCCGGGCCTCATCGGCCAGGGAGGCAACCCAATTGGAGTGGAGCTGCTCTAGGGCCCCGAGGACGGCCTCAAAGAAGATGGTCAGCTTGGCGTTGAGGCTCACGTTGCGCTCCGAGGTATACCTCACATTTGGCATCCCCATGGTAGCCAGCTGCGTGGTGATCCTGCCGGTGACGCCTTCGAGGCGCCCGATCCAGCGATTTTTCACCCTCCACAAAGTCTTTGTGGTTGGCGGTCTCGGTCTTCCGCAGGTACTTCTCGGTCTCCAGGTCCTTGGCCGGGGCCTCCTCCCGGGCCTTGCCCACCGACAGCATCCCCTCGAGACCCTCCAACTTTAGCTTGAGGTCTTTGATGGAGTTGTTGGCCTCAGAGAGCTACCCAGCCCTGCTGCGGGCCGCGCCCTGCGCCTCAACCAGAGCACTGTTGAGCGTGTCCTTCTCCGTGGACAGCATCAAGACCTAGTCTTTCAGCCCGTCCCACTCCACCTCCAGCTCCTTCACCTTGTCGGCGTGAACCAGAGCCTGGGCATTGAGTGCCTCTCCATGCCTCTGCTCCAGCTCCTGGGTCTGTTCCACGACGAGCTTATCCACCTCCTCATCCTTGCTGCGCGTTGCGGCAAGCTTCTCCTCACGCGCGGCAAGGTCGTCCTCCTGGGAGTTCAGCGCGGCCTGGTGCTGGGTTCGAGCGGCCTCGGCTTCGGCGGCCAGGTTCTTCGCCGTCTCCTGGGCCTTCTTGATGTCGGCCCGCTTCATGGTGAGCTCCACCTCGCGCTTGGCCAGCTCGCCCTGGGCGGCCTTTAGCTCATCACAAGCTTGGCGGAACCAAGTTTGCGCCTCGGCGACACGTCCGTTGAGGTCCGCCTCCGCCTTGTCCACCATTGCCATCCTGGACTTGGCCTTGTCCAGGCGGGCGCGGTGGAGCGCCCGGAGCTTCTGAAAGCTGGCGCCCATGGCCTCGAGAAGCCGCTCCTCCTGAGAACCGTCGCCACTGGTGCTCGGCTCATCAACAACTTCGAGCCCGGCAGCGGCAAGCACCTCTTCGTCGAACACCTCTCCCTCGATGGGCGCCCTGGAGCTCGACGTCCCTGGAAGATGGACGAAAAGGTCGTCGCTCACCTTCAGATACCTGTCGGAGCCATAGGCAGCGGAGGAGGAAGGCTGGTCATCAACCACCTCCTCCTCTGCAGTGGACTTGCCGGCCTCCCCGGCAGGCCCCTTGCCGGCTTCCTCGGCAGTAGCGTTGCTGGGCTCCCCGAGAGGCCCCTTGGCGGCGTCCTCAGCATCGCCCTTGGCAGCCTCCTCGGCAGCGATCTTCTCGGGCTCTGCCTCGGCGGCCTTGGCGACATCCTCGATGACGGCGTCTATGTCCTCCTGGCCCGCCGACGGAGGATCTGGATATCGAGAAGGGGATGAAGCGAAGCCAAGACCAAGATTCAGAAAGAAGAAGAAGGGGCAGGGATGAGAGGCGAATGATGTACCCGTGCCGGGCTGGGATGAAGTAGCCCCTTTCTCGCCAACATATGGCACCGAGGTGGAGCCGCCGGCGCACAAGTTCTCCTCCTCCTCCTCCGTGTGCATGGGCTCAGTGCTTGATGCCCTTGCCGGGGACGCGCGCGGTCGGTCGGGGCGGCGCGTCGGGGGTGGCCCTCAGTGGCTCCTCCTCCTACCGTCCTCCTCCTACGATCTCGGCAAGGTCAGCGCCAGTGACTCATACCCCCCCAACACACACGTCGACGAGGGGCGAGTGGAGAACTTACGTTGGGGGCTGCTCCAGGGGCTGCTATCCGGGCTACTCACCACCACCAGTGGCGCCCTCGAGGTGCCCGCCAGGGGCTGGACACCCGCCGAGGACCTGGCCTTCTTCACCCTCTGGACCAGCGTCTCCACATCTCAGCAAAAATGAAAACAATCCAAGATAAGCGACACGGTTTGAGGAGACGGAGATGACAAAAAGGGGGGGAGGGAACAAGAAATTTACTCCTCCTCCTCCACCTCCTCCTCTGCTGCCTTCCTCTTCCTCCTTGGGCTGAGGGACCCGAAGTCAAAGACGACCTCCGCGTCAACATCTGCGGGAGGAGGGGAAGAAGGTGGAGTCTGAGCGCGCTTAGACGAAGAAGAGGCAGATGCTTTCTTCTTTGCCACCGCGGCCTTCACCAATTTCTTCGCCGCCAAGGCCCTTGTTTGGCGCGCAGACGTCTCCTGGGCATGTCGGGGTTGCACGGCCCTGTCGGGCCGAACCGGCTTGCCGGAGCTGGCTCGCTGTAGGACTCGCCCTCTCCCCGTGGCTGGAGGGTCGACGGCCTCGGCCTCCTCCTCCTCCTCCTCCTCCGACGACTCGTCGGGTGCATCTTCAATGAGAGGGGCCCTGGTGACGGCGCTGCTGGCCTCTCCAGTGGATTCCGCCCACTAGTCGAGCTCCTTCTCCTCCGCGGCTGCCGCGGCCTTGTCCCTCCACGCCGCCAAAGATCGGCCTGCTGCTCGAAGCTCCGCCTCACGCCATGGCAGCGATATAGTCCATCTCTGCCTGAGTGGTGTCCTGGATGAGCAGCGGCTCGTTGCAGACATATACCTCCTCCAAGCCATCAAAGAACTCCTGCACCTGCTCCTCCGGCGGCCTGGCCCAGTTTTGGACAGGACCATGCGTGTTGCCGTCTCGCATCATGGCGATGATGTCGGTCTGGCGCGAGTTGTTGCTCAGCGGGACCACCCCTGCCGGCAACCCAAACAAGGGCCCCTTGACGACCTTGTCGGCCTTCGCAGCCTTGCCGGACCTCTCGGACCAGCCGTTGCGGTTCACGTCGAGCTGAAAGATCCGCTTGCAGAAGTGAGCGTGCCCCATCACCGTGAAGTTGTGATTGAGGCCAGGGCGAAGCCTCATGATGTCAGCCGCGTTATGGAAGAGCCAGGCCGGCCTCCCCTTGTTATGCAGAGGAGCGATTCGGTGCCAGAGGAAATCCGCCCCTATCATCTCCAGGGTAAGCCCGGCAATGATGAGGCGATCTCGAGCTTGTTGTCCCGGGCGTCGATGTCTCCCCAGTCGTTCCTACGAACCGGCGGCGCCTGGCGGACCCGGCAGAACTCCTGTGGGTCGTCCTCCTCAATCCAGCACCACCGGCCCCGCCATTTTTCCCACCTCTCCTTCTGGGGGCCCTCCGGGTACGTCCCTTTGGACCTTGGGATCCAGGTGACGCAACCAGAAATAGCGCCTCCCATCTGGATGCGAGGGTAAAAATAACGACGGAAGAGCGCCGTGTTGGGAAGAACTCCGGCGAAACCCTCACAGAGATGGGCGAACAGAGCCATGCACGTCACGGCGTTTGGAGTAAAATCCAGGAGGTGGAAGCCAGATGTGTGCATGGTATCGTTGAAAAAATAGGAGAAAGGGGGGCAAAGGCCGCAAGAAAAGTAGTCGACGAAGAATAGGTACCGATTCGGGGAGGCCTCGGCGCAATTGGCAGGGATGATGCGCGTGGCTAGATGCCCCGTCGTCTCCCCTGTCTTGCACCCCCATAGGGGCCTGAAGTAGTCCCGGAGTTCGAACACGTCGACCGTCGAGGGGAAGTAGGCGAGCTGCGTCCACAGCGCCGCCGACTCGCTCTCCGGCGGCTCCGACGCCCTGGCGTCCTTAGCCACTCCCATGCCCTTGGTGTATTTGGGGGCATGGCGGCCGCGAGAGGCAAGGGACGGAGGCCAGCTGTCGGCGTTCTGGGAATGGGGTACCTAGACTTGCTTGCCTGCGGCCTGCGGCGTGGCTCAAGGGGTGGCCCAGTACGGCCCATCTTCATCAGCACCAGCTCAAGACCCTCGCGAGGGGCCAAGCCTCGCGGTGCGGACGACATGAAGCTTCCTCAGGCGCGGCCTCGTCAGGCTGGCTCGCGAGGAGGCGGAGAGATCAAGGCGGGGTACCTCACGAGGTGCCCATGATGCAAGCTGTGACGACCAAGGGCGCCAGGCGGGCGCCAGCCCGTGCAGTGTCCTCATTTCCTCTTTGGTGCAAAGGAGGCAAGCGCAGGCGAGAGCATCAAGCAAAGGCAGCCGTTTCAGTGCAACAAGACCAAGCCCGTCGCAACGGCAGGAAGGAGGTCATCGTGGAGACCAAGCCGGCGTCACCACCAGAGCCTTTGAGAGGCGAGGACCAACTTTAGTCAGGATAAGTGTACTAGATGTTCCCCTTCAAAATGGCCAATTGTTGGCGCCCTTCCCGCTCAATATTTGAGAAGGGGCCCAGGGCCTCTGCCTATAAGTAGGGCTAGCCACCACAGTAGAGAGAGAGAGAGAATCTTGGCTTGATCCCATCAGATCGAGAGCCTAGCCACAAGAACACCTCACCCTCGCGAGGCTGTTCTTCGTTGTATTGTTCATCATCAGCCCAAGAGGCAATCCGCCACACCACACACTGGAGTAGGGCGTTACACCACCTTGGTGGCCCAAACCAGTATAAACCTTGTGTCCCTTGTGTTGCTCTTCGTGTAGTTTTAGATCCTTGCGAGGCGATGAAGTGCAGGTAGGTAGGGGGTGAGATCTTCGCGTGCACCCCAGAGTTCGAACCTAGAGGGCTTGCCAGAACCCGAAATCCGACATTTGGTGCGCCAGGTAGGGGTGCACCGGAAACCATCTTCCGCTGCCCTATTCTTCGCCGCCCGTCTCATCCATGTCAGACGCTCGTCGGGCCCGCGCCGAGCGCCGAGCCGCTCGCCACACCAGCGTCGCCCAGACGGCCCCGCCGGCGGCCGCTTCGCCATTCCCGTCGCCTACCGTCAACGCCGCCACCGGCCCGGTGGGGAACGAGCAGCAAGCATTGTCCCAGCATCCGTCTGTGAGGCGAGACGGCTGTACCGCTACCCCTTCACTCGCCACAGCTGGTTCTTCGTCTTGCGCGCTCCTGGCGCCCATGGAGGCTCGAGCCGCGCTCATCACGGCAAACGAGCTCCTACGCTACTGCCCTGTCGACGACGTCTATGAAGAGTGGCTCGACCGCGTCACCGAGCTCGTCCGTGCCGCAGGGGGCTCCTCCGCGCCGTCCTTCTCGCTGCACCGCGCCCCCTTGCGCGGGCGATGAAGCCCCAGGGGCGCCTCAGCCGCCTCTCCCTCAAGAGGGCGCCCTGGCACCAAGGCGCGTGGCCCCTGGGCGGAACCCACTCTGTCCGGCACCAGCGCAGCAAGAGCAAAGCTGTCAAGAGGTCCCTTGCCCCCAAGAAGTTGCCCAAGTGCTCCCTGCACCGGCCCGTCACGATCGCGCTCCCGGTCCAGCACGCCAAGACCCCGCACTGCTCCCAGCGGCAGCGCATGGGGACACGCAAGACCAGGCCCTTCATCACCAAAGGCCTCCCGTGGCCACAGCAGGCTGTCGCGCCTTCACCACCGAGCTGCGCAACGTCACACGGCCCGGCAAGTTCAAGCCAGACCTGCCTCCTCGCTGCGACGGCACGGCCGACCCTGTGGAGTTCCTCCAGCTCTACGAGCTGGGCATCGAAGCCTCCAACGGGGAGGAGAAGGTCATGGCGAACTGGTTTCCCATGGCACTCAAGGACGGAACCCGCACCTGGCTCCTGGCACGATTTCCTCCTGGGACGAGATGCGCACCCGATTCATCGCCAACTTCCAAGGCACTCGCGACCAGCCCCCTGCCGTGAGCGACATGCGCCGCATCAAGTAGCAGCCAGGAGAGACCCTACAGAAGTACATCCAGCGCTTCAACAACGCATGCCTCAAGATTCCCAAGGTGACCGAGGAGGCCATCATCTCAGCCTTCTCCGACGGTGTGCGTGACGTCAAGATGAAGGAGGAGATGGCGATGCACGAAGATCTGTGCACATCCTTGGAGCAGTTCAACTTGGCGACCAAGTGCGCCGGGGCTGAGGAAGGACGCCTTTCCCTCCTCGAGCTGCCAGCCGCAGACCCAGAAGAGAAGAAGCCCAAGGTCAAGGACGTGAAGCGCAAGGGGGCCGCCGTGCTCGCGGCGAAACCAGATACCAAGCGAGGCAGAGATCAGCCCGAGTCTTCCAAGGGCAGCCGGTACTGTGTGTACCATGACCTCCACACCCACAACACCAACGAATGTCAACAACTCCGAGCCGTGCGAGAAGGGCGAATCGGTCGACGCCCCGACCGCAACGATTGGGGCTACGGCCGAGGAGGAGGAAGAAACACAGGACGCTGGGAAGACCGTGGCCCTCGCCAAGGGTGGCGCGACCGATCTCGCGAGGACCGCTGGCAGGATCTGCCTCGCGAGGGAGGTTGGAGGGATCAGCCTCGCGAGGATCACCCGCAAGGCAACGCAGGCCTCCCTCCTCTGCCGCCACAGCCAAGGAGAAATGAGGACCACCATCAGGACGAGGGGGATGGGGGCTTCCAGGAGCCGCACACAACCGCTTGCATCTTGGGCGGAGCTCAAGCCCCAGCCTCTCAGTGCATCTTCAAGCAGTTCGCCCACGAAGTGAACGTAGTCCTCCCCAAGCTCGAAGCCACGCGCCCTCTCAGGTGGTCAGCGTGTGCCATCACATTCAGCTCGGCGGATAAGCTCAAGTGCGCGGCCACAGCCGAAGTCCTCCCGATGCTTTGTTCCCCAATCATCAGCAACATGCAAGTCACCAGGACCCTCATCGATGGCGGAGCAGGGCTCAATATCCTGTCCGTAGAGACATTCAACAATCTCCAAGTGCCTTACAATCAGCTTCAGCTAACCAAGCCTTTCTCCGGAGTCACCGATGGCTCCACAGTTCCGATTGGGCAGGTCCGCCTCCCTGTCACCTTCGGGGCGCGCGACAACTACCGCACTGAGCTCATCAACTTCAATGTCGCTCACATTCGTGCCATACAATGCCATCCTCGGGTACCCAGCTCTGGCCAAGTTCATGGCCGTGACTCATCACGGCTACAACGTCCTCAAGATGCCGGGGAGCGGTGGAGTCATCACGGTGCCTTGTGAAGAGAGAGATGCGGTGTGCTCCCTGGAGCGTGCTTTTCAAGCCGCATCACTTGAAGACCCAGATCGCAGGAGCAGAAGGCTCCCCGAGGCTGCTCCCAAGAAGAAGAAGACATCGCCTGGCCCGACCCCTCGGGAAGTAGGCCCCTCAGGGTCCGCGCCTTTTCAGGGGGAACCTCCTTCTATCGCATAGGAAGGCGCGCCCGGCGCCCTCCTCGAGCAAGGCTCGGGGGCTCTCTCCTGGAGGGCCACCGACCTTGCTAAGGTCACGAGGGAGGCGCTTGGGCACCACCTGGAGGCGTGTTTCAAAGAACGTTTCCCTCAGGAAGGAGCAAGGCAAGGAGGGCCAAACCCTCAGGAGTTCGTCAACCAGATCATTCAGGAGCTGCATGAGTCAAGAGTCATGAGTGGCAGCCGCCGCTTACCCGCCATAGCTCCCCATCCAGGCGAGGATGGTGGGCTGCGCGTCTGCATCGACATACCAGGGCTCAACTGAGCCGCCTCAGAGCGCCTCGCCTCACGCGTGGGGGCGTGAAGGTCCACCCCCAACCACGTCAGATGCCCCACGGCGTGCTTAACGCTTGGCTGTCACACGGCAGCGCCTCATGGGGAGCATCATGGAGGCTCAAGAGGCCAGGCATTGTGCAGTCCTGGCGGAGATGGAGATGGTCCGCGAGGAGCCACCAGCGCCTCCGGAGCCTCCCGAGGCTGCTGGGCCTGGGGGCTCGTGAAGATCGGCTTCCGCAGCCCACGACATCTACTACTTCATCATCCCTTCGTCTTCAACGTTACCAGGTGACATCCTTCAAGTTTCATTTTCAGTTGGGAGCGCCCCCCCAGGGCTGCATCATTCCTGTGCCGTGGTCCGCACTGCATGCGTGAGTATCCGCTTTACTTCATGTTCCTAGCTTACCTTATCGGGGCGCCGGGCTGCATCATCCCCAAATCGCTCGGGCGCACCCAGCGACGCCCCGCCTTCCTCGCACCTATCTAAATGAACTTGCTCCTTCATGATTAACGTGTTTGACCTAGTCACCCGCTTCAATTGACACCAACCGATGGAGCTGCTCCCTAACGGCACGACGCTATGCATGGGTCCGCCTCGCAGCGCCGACAAACCTGAATGGCTGAGCTCGCCGCGGCAGCTCAGCACGGCGCCACCTCGCCGAGGCCTTCGCTGCTCGTCACCCCTCCAAAGCAACCAACGGCTACCGTCGCTTGTCATGGCGGACTCTTGTTCTTCTTGTGGTGAGCTCTGCAGGATCTCTTCAAGGAGCAGCGCCAGCGAGGCCCTCACGGCGCCTTCTTCACTCTCATCCCTCGAACCGCTTGCACGTTAGAGGGGGGGTACTGAGCATCGCGACTCCGCGGCTTCTATCGGCTCTCGGCCCTCACCCTCAGCCTTGACCACGCATCGCGACCGCATACCAGCGACGGCCGAGACCCGCCGAGGGTCGGACCCGAGGACGAGCGAGAAAGGGAGCGAAGGCGAGGCGGAAGAGGCAGGCAGGACCTCGCCAGCGACCGCCTTTGCCGATCTGTGACCTAACGTCACACCAGAAGCGGTTCCTCGACTCCCAAGATAAGTCATCCTCCGGAAACAATAGCTAACGCAGCACCAACCTCGCACCTAAGGCAATCCCGTGTTAGCAACGTCACGCTCCATTCTCACCAAACGATGGCTGCTTGAGCGCTAAAGGGACCTCCGAGCATCGCGACTCGGGGCTCTTACTTGACCCCGGCCGCTCACTTCTGGCCTTGACCACGGCATCGTGACTGGCATACCAAATATGGCTGAAGCTCGCCTTGGGACCGGGACTGCTGCAGTGCGAGCACCAAGCCCTCATGAGGTTTGAAAGGAGGAACTAAGCTAAGGCAGAATGAGCACCTCACTACACGCCTCACGACAAGGATCATATTAACAAATGTAACCACATGCACCTTACAAGCTTTCACGGGCACGCTGATTCCTCGCAGGAACAGAGGGAGCAGATCCTAAGAACGCTAATTGCAGCGCCCCACAAGAGACGCCACATCGCCGAAGGGGCCGTCGAGCACCGGGCGCCTAACCTCATCCAGATCGAGGCGGCGGCGGCTTGACGAGCCCGCCTCGCTCCGGAGAGCGCGCAAGCTCGGGCTCAGAGTCGCCGCCGCCGCCTCCGAGTCGCAAAGAGCTCTGACGGAGTCGCTGGATCCTCCGACGCCGAGGAGCTGCCGAGGGAGCGATCGGCGAGCCTGGTCTCGCCGGGCAGGCCCCGCCGCCTCTCTGTGGCAGCACTCAGCCGCGCCCTTCCGCGTCAAGACCTTGAAGAACATCATGGAAGTGCCATCGACTCAGGTGGATTGCGAGGTCACCGTCCTACAGACCAGGCGATCTCGCCTAACCTCGAAGTTATGAAGACCTTGCCCGAGCAACAACCGTGACCTCCGCTTCGTCGCGAGGGTGCTGCATCCGCGCAGCCGCAACTGTAGCTCCAAATATCCCTCCCACGGCATCATCAAGGCGAAGGGGGAGGAAGGCGAATCCAAGACCGAGGAGGCATGGCGGCGTGGAGCACAAACTTCGGGAGGAGCCTCGGCATGGACTCCGTGAGGGACAACGCGACCGCCGCGGACTCCGCCAACGCCGACGGGCGGCGTCGCCCATGGCGCTGCATCAACTCCTTGGGGCCCTCAAAGTGGGCGTGCAAGGGCAGCGGGAACCTGGCGGCGGGCCGCCGCACCAGGGCCTCGACACCCCCTCGGGCGCCTCATCCCGAGGGCAGAGGGCTAGCCGTTTCTTCGGCGGAAGCGGGTCGGGACCCTCTCGGGGAGCCTTTCCCTTCTCTTCTGCGGAGAACCGGCGGATCGGAGCCATTGCCGCCAAGTGCAGCAAGGGACGGAGAAGAAGGAGAAGCAAGAAGAGATGGACTAGAAGGGCACACGTTGTTCCGTACTTATAGCCGGGGAAGGCCAATCGTCGACCTCCACGATCGCAGGTAATCATGACCCTCTTTGCATGCAGGGACTTGTCAATTCATGCAGTCGCCGAGGCGTCATGGGGAAGCAGGGGCGCCCATGACCAATCAACCTTCACGTGGCGCCCAAGGCCGCAGGATGTTAGGGCCCGCGGCGCTTCGCACTTGCCCTTCGCTTCTCTGCTAAGCCAAGTCCAGGCGCGCCTTGGGCCCGGGCCTCTTGTCGGCGTTCAGGGCAGGGTACCGAACTTGCCTACTGCTGCGGCTGTGGCGTGGCTCAAGGGTGGCCAGACGGCCCATCTTCATCAGCACCAGCTCAAGACCCTCGCGAGGCCAAGCCTCGTGGGGGCGAGACGACAGGAAGCTTCCTCGGTAGCTCCTCGTCGAGCTGGCTCATGAGGAGGAGAGATCAAAGCGGGGTACCTCACGAGGTGCCCATGACGCATAGCCGTGGCGACCAAGGGCGCCAGGCGGCGCCCGGCCAGCAGTGTCCTCATTTCCTCTTTGATGCAAAGGAGGCAAGCGCAGGAGAGAGCATCAAGAAAAGGCAGTCGTTTCGGTGAAACAAGACCAAGACCGTCGCAACAGCAGGAAGGAGGTCATTGTGGAGCCCAAGCCGGCGTCACCACCAGAGCTTTTGACAGGCGAGGACCAACTTTTGTCAGGATAAGTGTACTAGATGTTCCCCTTCAAAATGGCCAATTGTTGGCGCCCTTCCCGCTCAATATCTGGGAAGAGGCCCAGGGCCTCTGCCTATAAGTAGGGCTAGCCACCACAGTAGAGACAGAATCTTGGCTTGATCCCATCAGATCGAAAGCCTAGCCACAAGAACACCTCACCCTCGCGAGGCTGTTCTTCCTTGCATTGTTCATCATCAGCCCAAGAGGCAATCCGCCACACCACACACTGGAGTAGGGTGTTACACCACCATGGTGGCCCGAACCAGTATAAACCTTGTATCCCTTGTGTTGCTCTTCATGTAGTTTTAGATCCTTGCGAGGCGACGAAGTGCAGGTAGGTAGGGGGTGAGATCTCCGCGTGCACCCCAGAGTTCAAACCTAGAGGGTTTGCCGGAACCCGAAATCCGACAACAGCGAAGATGCAGCGGCGGCGAGCAAAGGCGAAAGCTTGGGAAGGAAGGAGAAGGGGACGACGGTTCCGAGATTGAAGAAGACGCAGGGGTAAATGAGCAGCGCACCCTCGGTTATTCCTTTTTACGGGGAAGGCGTGGGCCGGCTCTTTTCCCATTAACTGCGATGTGACGCATGCGTGCGGACACCGCCCCACGCATGACCCCCATGTCACGCACAACCCTCCATGTCGCGCATTCAACGCGGGTCATGGGGAAGCGCAGCGGACGAAAGAGTTACGGCGGTAAAAATCCACCCCACCTGCCCGTGCACCATTCTAGGCCTGGCCCAACAATGCGTTGCGCTTATGTGTGGCCCAGACCCGGGGGCTCCTGACAGTGTACAAAAGTAGGGGCTCTCCTTTCGAGCCCTTTACTTGAGCACGAGCAGTCAGAGCCGCGCGCCACGGCCACACAAAGCAGGTCAGAGGAGGGAAGCCGGAGAGAAGCTGAAGCATGAGACAACCAAGGCAAAGCCAAGACCAGAAACGCAGGAGAGCAAGAGGGCGAGGTGGACTCCCTCGGCAAGATCCTTGCCGAGGCAGCCTCCGCAGCCCCGGCAAGATCCTTGCTGGGGCAACTTACCCGATGCCAGCGGAGCAAGCCACCCTTGAGCCCACAGGCTCCAACCCAACCAACTATGTTGGAACCAAGGCTCGGGAGGCGCCTCTGTGGTGGCATGCAGATCTTCGTCAAGATCATAAACTGTCGGATTTCTGGTTCCGCAGACCCTTAAGGTTCAACTCAGGGTGCGTGCGGAGATCCAACCCTCCACCGTCTCGCAGCCTCGGCCAATCGCAGGGACCTAAACTACTAGAAAGAACAGCACAAGAGACACGAGATTTATACTAGTTCGGGCCACCGCTGTGGTGTAATACCCTACTCTAGTTTGTGGTGTGGTGGATTGCCTCTTGGGCTGATGAGGAATAAGACAGGAAGAACAGCCTCGCGGGGTCTGTTCTTGGTGGGTGTGATGAATTGCTAGGTGGTGTCCCGTCGCTCTAGCTTGAGGATCGGGTCTCTATCTTTCTCTCTGGACGCTCCTCGTCCTCCCTACTATAGTGGCTAGCTCTACTTATATAGACGATGGCCCTGGGCCTCTTCCCAAATACTGAGTGGGAAGGGAGCCAACAATTGGCCATTTTGAAGGGGAACATCAGGTACACTTATCCTGACTAAAGTTGGTCCTCGCCTGCCAAAGGCTCTGGTGATGAGGCCTGCTTGGGCTCCACGATGACTCCCTTCCAGCCGTTGGGGCTGGTCTTGGTCTTGTCGCTTGCAGGCTGGATGCCTTTGCTTGATGCTCTCGCCGCGCTTGCTCCCTTTGCACCAAAGAGGAAAGGAGGGCGCCATGCTGGTCGGGCGCCTCGCCAGGCGCCCTTGGTAAATCATGGCTTATGTCATGGGCACCTCGCGAGTACCCTTCCTTGAACTCTCCGCCTCCTCATGAGCCAGCTGGCGAGGCCTTGCGAGAAGCTCCTTGTCGTCCGCCCATGAATCTGTCCCCTCGAGGGTCTTGAGCTTAATGTTGATGAAAATGGGTTGTCCACAGGCCTCCTTTGAGCCATGCAGCAGGCAGCGAGCGAGCAAGTCTGGGGACCCCGTTCCCGAGAATGCCGGCAGTAGCCCCCGGCCTGGGGCGCGCCGGACTTAGCCGTGCAGAGAGGCGAAAGGGCAAGTGTGAAGCGTTATGGGCCCCTAACAGCTCATGCGGCCTTAGGCGCCGTGGCGGTTGATTGGGCGTGGAGCCTCTGCAACAGCTGCGGGTTGATAATAGGCGGCATCTTCCTTGCCTCCTTTACTTTCTCGATTGCTGCTCGAGATCCCTTTCTTGCCTCTCCTCCCTGCTTCCAAGACCTTGAGATCCACTCCGCCTTCGTGCCCTAGCCAGTCATGGCTCCTTGCCAAACCCTGCCGAGCTGGTACTCTCCTGCCTTGGACCCGCCAAATGTGTGGGGCGAGCCTTGCCACGACGCGCCGGTTGGCGAGGCGCAGAAGCGTCAATGGAGCAGCGGTGCTCAAGGCGGCTCCTCCGCCCCGAGGGTCGGGGAGTACCTTCTACAGGTTCTTCGCAACGCCATCATTGCTGATGCAGTGCCTCCCTTCTGAGTTCTTCTTCTCGTCCTCCGTCACTACAACATCCAAGCTCTGCACCTTCATCCCAACTCCGTCCTTCTTCTGGCAATCTTCGCATACTATTGTGAGGCCCATGTTGGGATGAAACCCTCGGTGGCCTTGCTGCGCCACTACTTCTTCCTCCGAACCTCCCGAGGCTCCGCCTCCGCGTGCGCGAGCTTGGTTGCATACGGCGGAGCCATCGCCATTTCAAACCATGGGAAGCGGATTGAGGGTTTCAGGAGCAAGTGGGTCTTGGTGGATGCTAGGCGTATCCACCCACGGCTGATCCTGCCCACGGAGCCCGCCGAGAGCTCCGACGACTGGTCCCGAGCGAAACTTCGGGATCCCCGCGCGAAGTTGGTGCTGGAGAAGATGGATGCAGATCTGAAGCCGGCGGCCGGCGGCGACGAGCTGACCGGTCGTCGTGCGGCTTGAGGGAGTTCTGGAGCACCAAGCTCCGCCCGCGATGCCAGCAAGATTCGCTTCGATGTGGAGGCCTCACCGAGCCCCGTGGCCCTGCCAGCCGAGGACTGGCGACAGTCCTCAATCCTTGGTCGGGCGATGTGGCGAGATCGAGGGCGCCCAGCCTCTTGTTCGCCGTGAGATTGGGAGTAGGTAGTGTGGGCTATGCCCGTCTTCAATTGGGACGGGCCCGTGCCCGTGGAAGCTCCGGAGGAGCTGGTGGACGTGTCCTCTTAGGCGCCGGTGAAGAGGTGGAGGAAAAAAGCCAGAGACAGGGGTTGATTGGGGCGAGTCGAGGATCCCCTGCGGCGCGAGCCCGTGTTCTCCGCCTCCCCGAGGCGGCGGCAGCGAGGATGAGGGTGGCGGGAGGCAGGCTGTCCCGATCCCGAAGAAGGACGGACTGGCTGGTCCCCAGCAGGTCGCCCGGCCCCAGGCGATCAGCGAGCAGCGCCTCGACTCGATCCTTGAAGCTGATCCTGCAGCGGCTCTCGGGCGTCAAGTATGGCCGGAGCTGCTCGAGTCCACCGGCGACGACCTGTAAGTGCTGTTTCCGTCTTGATTATTGATCTGTTGGCGAGATCGATGTCCATGTTCTTGGCGGGTCCGCGCCTGGCGAAAAGAAGCTGAAGGGGATCTGAGGCTCCATCCCGTGATGGTGCGCTGCCGAAAGGAAGATGATCCCGCGCCCGGGCCTCTCCTGCCGAGGCGCCCTCGCGAGGCCTGGTTGAGCTTCTTTGGGGTGAGCTCAGCCCCTTGGCCCAAAGACGACTCTGAGGTGCCCTTGCTTGCAGCTTGCCTCATTTGTTGTCGTGGCGCCCGCTGGTTCCGCCTCGGCAGCGATGGCTCGCCGCCGCCATCTCTCCTACTCCACCAACTGATGTCTCTCGACTCCTCCCCACTGTCTGGATCGTCTTTGCCGCTGAATTGGACCCGGCTGCGGCGAGATCTTCTAGGCGCCGACCCTCGCTTGGTGGCGGGCGCTTGGAGCTGGCCTCTGGCTGGATTCGCGCCGACTCTTGATTCAGGCGGCGCTGGTCGAGGACTCGGCGGCTTGCGACGGAGAAGCAGGCTATTCGTGGTAGTAGCTCGCGATGCTGCCACAGGGGAGGCAGCCAGACATCAAGGTCATTGTGAGGCGCTGGAGGCGCGGTGAAGGGCTGCAGAACCAGCTTGCCGAGGAGGCCGCCTCCGCCGGAGGCAGTGAGAAAGCATGAAGGCTCATGAGGCGAGGCCAGGACCAGGAGGCCAAGTGAAGCCGTGATCGCCTAAGCCTTGGGCGAGGAGCTGGGCGAGGAAGGTTGAGCTTAGCGCCAAGCGCGGGTTCTTGCCGAAGATCACGTGGCCTTCATGGATATGGAGGTGAAGGCCCACGCCTTCTTGGGGAGCTTTATGATAGCGGCTGGAGAGCCTTTGGCGGGCGAAGGGCGGCCCATCCAAGCTGCTTCCCTTCGATTCGTGCTCTTGAAGATGTCTCCCTTGGTCTTGGCCCCACAGGTGAGGCGGAGCGTGTCTTGTCTTCTGCGGCCTTGTGCGGATCCTCACCCACATCTATCTTCATGATCCAGTGTCGACATGGACAACCTCTTTGGAGCCCGACAAGCGGCAAGCATGCACAGCTGCCGTTCTTACGAAAGTGAAAGGGTGTATGAGAGCTCTGTTGAAATTCGGACCTTGACACCAAGCGAAGCGAAGCGCTGCCCGCCCTGCTTGCTTCCGGCGAGCCCTCCACGCTGCTCCACCGCCGACAAGTGACTCCGTTGTGGCTCTGTCTTGCTTTTAATTCCTGCACATGTATCATGCCTCGGGGCGTTTAAACTGCGTTTGGTATTGATGCCTCGGGGCGTTTAAACTTGCGTTTGGTATTGCGATAACGGTGTGGTACTATAATATTTGCTTTTGAATTCCTTGAAATTTGTGCTTCCTACTTGCTTATGTTCTCTGGCCGAGCCATTAGCACTACTCTCGGCCGCCGTTAGCCCGGCCGAGAAACCAGGGCGGGACCAAGGAGTGAGGGGCTCGTGACAAGTTAGGCTCTGGTCGCGATGCTCGAGGAGTCCCCTTGGTGCCACGAACAACAAGTAGGGAGAGGTGAGGCAGGCGGATCCACCATTCTCATCTGCGAGCCCGGCCCGCGCCACCTCAACCGCCGTTAGCCTTTTGGAACTAAGGGGTGAGGGCTCGTGACCAGTTAGGCTCACGAGTTGCGATGCTCGGGAGTCCCCTTAGCAGCTCAAGCAGCATCGTACCTTGGCTCCGCTCGGCGAGTGACATCGACGAACCAGGCCGAGGGCTGGCTGGGTGGCGCTTCGAAATGCAGGCGTGACCAGGCGCAGCCCGTGCCCAGCCCCTCGCGCGGTGCTCAGGGAGGCGTTACAGAGAGGCAGACAGCTGAGCTCTGGGCTCCCTGAGGTTGATCGACGACCGGAGGCCACCCTCGGTTGTTTATCACCAGTGTGGAGCATAAGCGTTTCAGCATGCGTCTGGGCGTAGCCGCTCCTCGGCGATGTCGTCGGCCAGTAGCAGACATGGTGCTTCCTTTGGAGCGTGGGAGGGGCTCCCCTCGGGAGGAGCCCCGGGACATATCTGACCCCACCACGACACGTGGCCAGCACGGTAGGGCTGGGCGAGGTGTCACTGGCACCCGTGAGCCAGCGGGGACTCACGATGCCCTACCACAAAGGCGGAGTTGCGCTGGCTCACGAGCCTTATCTTGAGTGTGTTCCTGCAAATTTGGCTGAGATCTGCGGTGCTCTCGTCTTGGTCCGGCTCTCGGGCTGGTCTCGGCCGTCGTTGGCAAGCAGTCGCGATGCCATGGACAAGACCCGGAGGTGAGGGCGGAGAGCGGTAGGAGCCTGGTCGCGATGCTCAGCCCCCCCTTTAACCGCATAAGCTGGATTAGATGGCGCAACTCGTCCTCGGGTCCGGCTCTCGGGCTGGTCTCGGCCGTCATTGGCAGAGCCAGGTCGCGATGCCATGGACAAGACCGGTGAGGTGCGGAGAGCGGTAGGAGCCACTGGTCGCGATGCTCAGGCACCCCCTTTAGCGCAAGCTGGGTTGAGATGTGAACTCTCGTCCTCGGGTCCCGGCTCTCGGGCTGGTCTCGGCCGTCGTTGGCAAGCGGTCGCGATGCCATGGACAAGACCGGAGGGTGAGGGCGGAGGCGGTAGGAGCCACGAGTCGCGATGCTCGAGCACCCCTTTAGCGTGCAAGATTCCGCCACCGGAAAAGGAACCAAATAACAAACAAGGTGGAGCGAAGGCATAATCCTAAGGAAAAGCATAAAGAAGGATACATGCATTGGGGCCGGCCGGCGGCTCGGGGATGATCAGACCAAAGGCGCCCCAACGGATAAGCTAAAGACATGAAATAAAGGGATACATGCGAGGGCGGACCCACAGCGGCACAGGAATATCTGACCTGAAGGCGCTCCCAGCGGAAATAAAACTTAAAGATGTCACTGGCGATGTTGGTGATGAAGGGTTGTTGATGTAGCAGACTCGGTGGGCTGCGGGGCCGATCCTCACAAGCCCCGGGCCGGGGCCTCGGGAGGCTCGGGAGGCGCCGGCGGCTCCTCATGGGCCATCTCCATCTCCCCGGGGGCTGCAGGCGTGCGACCTCTTGAGCCTCGGGATGGTCCTCATGAGGCAGCTGAGTGCGGCGGCCGCGTTTGGCGAGCCATAAGGCATGCGTCACGTGGTATGGGGCGGACCCTCTGGCGTCCCACTCGCGAGGCAGGCGCTCTTGAGATCTGGCTCGGTTGAGCCTGGTATGTCGATCTGCAGCGCAGCCCACCATCCTCGCTGGATGGGGGCCACAGTGAGTGGCGGCTGCACCTCATGACCCTTGACTCCTGTAGCTCTGAATGGCCTTGCTGATGAACTCTTGAGGTCTGTCCTCCTGGTCTTGCTCACCTTGCAGGAAGCGTGCTTGGCTCACGCCTCCCGTGGTGCCCAAGCGCCTCCTCGAGACCTTGGCGAGTGGCGGCCCTCGAGGAGAGCCCCGAGCCTGCTGAGGAGGGCGCCGGGCGGCGCTTTCCTATCACGATGGAAGGCTCCCCCTGGCCCGATGTGGACCACGAGGGGCTGTCTCTTGAAAAGCCGGGCGGTCGATGTCTTCTTCTTCTTGGATGCGGCCTCGGGAGGCCTCCTGCTGCTGTGGTGCAGGTCTTCCAGCGATGCGGCTGAAAAGCTCGCTCGGGGAGCACCTGCGTCTCTCTCTTCACGGGCACCGTGATGACTCCGCCGCTTCTGGCATCTTGAGGATGTTGTAGCCATGGTGGAGTTCTGACCATGAATTTGTGCGCTGGGTACCCAGGATGGCGTTATCTGGCAGGCGAATATGGGCGACGTCGAAGTCGATGAGCTCGGTGTGGTAGTTGTCGCGGGCCCGAAGGTGACGGGAAGGCGGACCTGCCCGATCGGGACCGTGGAGCCGTCGGTGACTCGGAGAAAGGCTTGGTTGGCTGAAGGCTGTATGTAAGGCGCGAAGATTGTTGAATGTCTCCACGGACGGGGCGTTGAGCCCTGCTCCGCCATCGATGAGGTCTTGGTGACTAGCACATTCTTGATGATTGGGAGCAAAGCATCGGGAGAACTCCGGCTGTGGCTGCGCGCCAGAGCTAATCCGCGAGCTGAGCGTGATGGCGCCGCCGACCACTGAGAGGCGCGTGGACTCGAGCTTAGGGAGGACTGCATTCACCTCGTGGTAGCTGCTTGAATATCGGTGAGAGGCTGGGGCTTGAGCTCCGCCCAGAATCTGAGCGATCGCCGCGCTTCTGGAAGCCCCAGCCCCTAAATCGATGGCGGTCTTTGATTCTCCTTGGTGGCGGCGGCGAGGAGGGAGCCTGCGTTCCCTTGCAGGCGATCCTCACGAGCTGATCCCTCCAGCCCCCCTCGCGAGTGGGTCTTGCCAGCGGTCCTCGCGAGGTTGGTCGCTTTCCACCCTTGGCGGCGGGCGCGGTCTTCCCAGCATCCTGCATTCCTTCCTCCTCCTCGGCCGTAGCCCGTCGCTGCGCTCAGGGCGTCTGCCGACTCTTCCTTCAGCGCCTGCGGCCCGGAGCTCTTGACATTCATTGGTGTTGTGGGTGTGGAGTTAAGTGGTACCGCGATACCGGCTGCCCTTGGAGGACTCGGGCTGATCTCGCCTCGCTTGGTGTTTGGTTGGCGCGAGCACGGCAGCCCCTGCGCTTCCGTCCTTGGCCTTGGACTTCTTCTCTTGGGATCCATGGCGAGGCAGCTCGAGGAGGGGCGCCCTCCTCAGCCTGGCGCGCGGTCGCCAAGTTGAACAGCTCGAGGAGGTGCACAGATCTTCATGCATCGCCAGCTCCTCCTTCATCTTGGCGTCGCGCACGCCGTCGGAGAAAGCGGAGATGATGGCCTCCTCCGTTACCACAGGGATCTTGGTAGCGCGTTGTTGAAGCGCTGGATGTACTTTGCGAGGTTTCCCTGGCTGCTGCTGATTCGGCGCATATCGCTCATGGCGAGTGGCGGTCGCGAGTACTACGGAAGTTGGCGATGAAGCGAGTGCGCATCTCGGCCGAGAAGAGATGCGTGCACAGGGCCAGATCGAGGAGCCGGTGCGGGCCCGTCCTTGGCGCTGTGGGAAACCAGTTCTCCATGACCTTTTCATCCCGTTGGCAGCCTCGATGCCCAGCTCGTGAAGCTGGAGGAACTCCGTAAGGTCAGCTATGCCGTCGTAGCGAGGAGGCAGGTCAGCGAACTTGGTGGGCCGCGTGATGCTGCGCCTTCGGAGGTGAAAACGCGGAAGCCCGCCGTGTCAGCGGCTGGCCTCGGACGGCGAGACTTGGTCTTGCGGGTCTCCCTACGCCTTGGTGGGGGCAGCGCCGCAGTCTTGGCGTCTTTGGGCGGGGCGCTCGGGCAGCTTCTGCGGGCGGCGAACTTCTTGGCAGCTCTGCTCTTGCAGCGCCATCGCTGGCGGAGCAGGTTCCGCCAGAATACCGCCTTGGGGCGAGGCACCGTCTTGAGGAGGAGGCGGCGGCGGCGGGGAGCTTCATCGCCAGCGGGGCGAGTGCGGTGCAGCGAGGCGGGCGGCGAGGTCGCCTCTGCGGCAGCCGAACGAGCTCGGCGACTTCGGTCGAGCCATTCTTCGTGAAGCGTTGTCGGCAGAGGCGGTAAGCGAGGAGCTCGTTAGCGCAATGGCGCCTTCGGGCCTCCATGGCGCGCGAAGCGCGCGTGGCGAAAAACGATGGGGGTGGCGAAGGCTTGGCGGTGCGGCCGTCTGCCTCATGGGCCAGGTCTTGGGGCGGCGCTTGCTGCTCGTTCCCGCCCGGTCGATGGCGGCGTTAATGGAAGAGCAGCGGAAGCAGCGAGGCGCCCGCCGGCAGAAACGTCTGGGTGACATGGGGCGAAGCGGCTCGGCGCTCAGCGCGAGCCCGCAGCGTCGAACATGGTTGCGGTGGTCGAGGAAAAACGAAGCGACGAAGGCAGATTCAGCGCACCTACAGCGCGCCAAATGTCGGATTCGTGTTACGGCAGACCCTTAAGGTTCGAACTCTGGGGTGCGCGCGGAGATCCAACCCTCCACTGTCTCGTACCTCGCCGAATCGCAGGGACCTAAACTATTAGAAAGAATAGAACAAGAGACACGAGATTTATACTAGTTCGGGCCACCGTTCTAGTGTAATACCCTACTCTAGTTTGTGGTGTGGTGGATTGCCTCTTGGCTGATGAGGAACAGTACAGGGAAGAACAGCCTCGTGAGGGTCTATTCTTGGTGGGTGTGATGAACTGCTAGGGGGTGTCCCGTCGCTCTAGCTTGAGGATCGGGTCTCTATCTTTCTCTCTGGATGCTCCTCGTCCTCCCTACTATGGTGGCTAGCTCTACTTATATAGACAAAGGCCCTGGGCCTCTTCCCAAATCTTGGCGGGAAGGCGCCAACAATTAGCCATTTGAAGGGAGCAGTGGGTACACTTATCCCGACTAAAGTTGGTCTCGCTTTGCCAAAGGCTCTGGTGATAGCGCCTGCTTGGGCTCCACGATGACTCCTTCTAGCCGTTGGGGCTGGTCTTGGTCTTGTTGCACGAAGCGGATGCCTTTGCTTGATGCTCTCGCCTGCGCTTGCTCCCTTTGCACCGAAGAGGAAAGGAGGGCGCTGCAGGCTGGCCTTGCGCCCTGGCGCCCTTGGTGCGTCATGGCTTGCGTCATGGGCACCTCGCGAGTACCCTGCCTTGAAGTCTCCGCCTCCTCATGAGCCAGCTGTGAGGCCGTGCACGAGAAGCTCCTTGTCGTCCGCCCGCAATCCAGGCCCCTCGCGAGGTCTTGAGCTTGTGTTGATGAAGATGGGCTGTCCTGGGCCTCCTTTGAGCCACGCCGCAGGCCGCAGACAGGCAAGTCTGGGGACCCCCGTTCCCAGAAAGCCAACATAAACATGTGAGATCTGATGAGGACCAGAAGACGGCGACCCTTGGCGGGATCCTGGCCAAGGAAATCCACAAGACCCCCGGCAAGACCCTTGTCGGGGACGACTACAACGCCACAACAAGACCCTTTCCGGGTCCCCGGCAAGACCCTTGTCAAGGGCATCAGCAGGGCCACTGCCAGGCCTGCGCTAGCCAAGACTCGACCAGCATTCCAAGCAGCTGCTAGCTCAACCAGCTGGGCAGGCACCTGCGTGGCGACGGGCGGCCTCTACACCGTCTCAGCAAGCACCTACGTGGTGGCATGCGACCCTTCATGAAGGCTCCACCACCGCGCCCCAGCCCAGCGGCCAGCCAACGTGGCGCCATGATGCCTCATCAGCTCGGACGCGTGTCGAGGCCAGGTGAGGCGGTGACAGCTGGGACGTGCTTCCTTGGCGTCCCCGATAAAGCAAGGGAGGCACGTCGGCAGCGCATTAAATGTGTTTGTCCGACAGTCCCAGAGGATAGGCCTATCGACTGTAGACCTTTCCACCTCCTGTGTTCCAATTTGGCAACCCCTTTTTCCTATAAAAGGAGGCACTACAGGAATCAACTACTTTGCCATCTGCCACGGCGGACGGCAAAGGCATGGATGGAAGACGGCAAAGGTCTTTGCCGTCACGCGCGAACGACAAAAAAGTGGGCGGCAAAATGCAGGGCGGCTAAAACTACGTTGCCGTTTGCTTGGCGGTGACGGCAAAGGCCTTTGCCATCAGCAGCCGGCGGCAAAGAATGCGAGCGGCAATAAATGCTGCTGTTACATCCGTTAGGTGGTTAACGGCAAGCCTTTGCCGTCGGCGGCTGACAACAAACTTCCTAAGGCCTTTGCCGTCAGCCACTTGTAAACAAAACCCGACCAAATTGGTCACCTCCCGAAGCACAGATTGCCTGCCACGTGGCCTCTTTGCCGTCCATTTGCGATGGCAAAGAGCCCTTTGCCGTCGGTGGCGAACGGAAAAAGAACCTGCATATTGGCTTTTTTCCCTGTTTTTTAAATCAACAATTTTCACAGCAAATATATATGACATATATAGATATATTTCACAGAGCTATTTAACAGCACATAAGTTTCATCCTACATACATATATAGCAAGTTGCACATACACATAAGTTGCAACCATTAGGAAGTTGCACATACATATTACAATGCAAAGTTTCATCAAGATAGCAAGTTCCATCGTAGCAAGCTAGAAGAATACTAGAAGAGAATGAAATAAAAAACAAGCACTCCATCATAGCAAGCTAGCTTCCGAGAAGTGAATGAAATCTGCAAAATGGCAAATAAGAAAGTTAGGAAAAGGTGACTAGAAGAAGAAAACTAGAAGAAGAAGCACGCCATCGTTTGTGAGGTAACTTAGGTGAAATGGATCGTTTATGAGCTAACTTAGGTAAAATGCATCATTTTAGAGCTAACGTAGGTAAAATGGATCGTTTATGAGCTAACTAAGCTAATTATGCCGTTTTTACATAAGTAAGGTAAGTACATGTCATTATTGAGCAAACCTAGTTAACTAAGCATATTATAACTAACTTAGGTCATTTTGGAGGAAACAAAGCTAAGTATAGATCGTTTGAGAGCTAACTTAGGTAAAATGGCTGGTTTTGGAGGTCGATAAGCTTATTAAGTCATTTTGCGGGAAAAGAAGCTAACTCTAGGTCATTAAGGTAAGCATATTGGATGAAATAAAGCTAAGTCTAGGTCTTTATGCATTTGTTAAGCAAAAACTAGAGAAACTTACCTTGATCATGGAGGTGTGGGGCGGGCTGGCTCATGCCGATGGTCGGAGAAGGATCGTGTGATGCTTGTGTGGAGTTACGCTGCACCAAAGATCATTTCAATGTTTACGTTAGCATGATGACACTCAAATGTTAAGACTAGCAAGTAACGCCCATTCAAATTAAACTCACCGTGGTCTCAGGAAGAGCCCTTTAAGTGTATCATCATCAAGTACAACATAAAAAAATTGAATACCTGACACTACTAATAATCTCGATCAGTATCATCAATAAATGCATAATCATCATCATAACTATAATCAATGACGGGCTCATAGGGTTCGATGGCATCAACATGTGGAAGGCCACCTTTACGTGTCGGTCAAGCATTGAGAGGTCGTCCGCAGCAGTAACCTCTTCTTGTTCCGGCTCTTCTTGTTCCTCCTCTGGGGTGATGTGGGATTCATTGTCGCTGTCTACTTCAATGTTTTGGGGTGAAGTATACGGTTCTTGAAGCGCTTTTTGGAAAGCGTGTCTCTTGGAAGAATTCTCCTTCATATGTGTCTGGGTTATAGTCTTCATAATCCTCTTCCTTTGGGGGAGATAGTCTAGCACGTGGCGGCACTTCAAAAACGACATCCCAACCTTTCAGATTTGGATTAGTTTGGCAGGCCCAGGGTAGATAGAATACTTGGGTCGCCTGTTGAGCTGTAATATAGACATCAGGAACATCTAAATTGGTGCTTTGGTTGATTTCAACTAGCCCTATATGTTCAAGAGTCCTTGTAGTCTCCTTCGGGTGAAACCAATAACATTTGAAGACTACGACATTCGGTGGGTTTTCACCATAGAATAGAAGTTCATAAATTGCTTCAACTCTCCCATAATACTCGGTACCTCCTTCGCCGATAGCAGATACACAACAATTTGTAGACTTTCTGTCGGCCATAGATAGCTCTTTGCCATAGGTACGAAAACGATACCGTTGATGTCATATTTGTCAAATGAACGGACCTTATAGTCAAAACCATTAGCGACTTGTCTCAATTAAAGGCGTCCATAGACTCGAATTAGCCTACAAGCTTAATATGAAAGGATTGTTGCATTACGCACAAATTAGCGAATGAAATGAAATTGTCTAATAAATTTACCGTTTGTTTGAACAAATATAAGACCACTCGTCGGCCTCGGGGTCGGTGTCGGGGTGTCCTGGTGTCGTGTCGTTGTCGGGTGTGTTGTCGAATTCGGGGTGTCGAAATTAGAAATCGGGGTCGGGGTGTGTCGGGGTCGGGGTGTCGGGGTCGGGGGGTCAGGGGGTCGGGTGTTTCCTTCTATCCTTCTTCTTCTTTCTTTCTCTTCTTCTTCTTCTTCTTTCCTTTCTTCTTCTTCTTCTTTCATCTTTTTTCTACTTTTTTACTTCTTTTCGTTTCTTCTTTTCTTCTTCTTCTACTTCTTCTACTTCTTTTCTTCTTCTTCTTTTTTCATCTTTCTACTACTTCTACTTCTTCTACTTCTTCTAATTCTTTTCTAACACTAACACTAACACAATCTAGCACTAACAATTAAACAGCAAAAAAATGAAAAAACTGAAGAAAAAGTAGTAGTCCCTCACCGGAGCAATGGGACGGTTGGCGGGGGGCACCGGGCGGCGGGGGCGGCGCTGAGGCGGGGCGCTGGCGTGGGTGGCGGTCGACGGGTGTCGGCGGGTGGGGTGGGGCGGAGGGTGGTGGGGCGACGGACCAAGGTCTTGAGGCGGGCGGGGCGGCCGAGTGGCGGAGGTGGTGGGGCGATGGGGCGTCGGCGGGTAGGGTGGGGGCGGAGGGGTGGTGGCGTGACGGGCCAAGGGTGCGGGGGCGGCGCCGGGCGGCGGGGGCGGAGGTGGATCTAGCGGGAGGAGAGAGGAAGAGAAGGGATAGTAACGGGCGGGGGGTGGCGTCCGTTAGTTACTCGGCTCTTTGCCGTCCGCCACTCTTTGCCGTCCGCCGTTATTTCTCTTTGTCGTCTGCTAGCAGACGGCAAAAAGGTGGGGGTGTTAAGTTTTCTTAAAACGGGCGGGTGGGTGGGGCCACCTCCCTCTTTGTCGTCAGCCGGCTGAGAGCAGCGCATGGCAAAGAGGTTCTTTGCCGTCTGCCGTTTCTTTGTCGTCCGCTTTACGGTAGCTTATGGCAAAGAGCTTCTTTGCCGTCCGCTAGCGGACGGCAAAGATCTGGCAGATGGCAAAGTAGCTGATTCCAGTACTGAGGCCCGAGGTGACCAAGAGAGGGATTCGGCTCTTTTGGGCAAGTTGCACCCCGTAGCTAGCTCAACAACACAGGAACACTCAAATACAACCACCAAAGCAGGACTAGGGTATTACGCATCTTCGCGGCCGGAACCAGGGTAAACGATCCGTGTGCTTCCTGTCAGACTCGTGATACGTCTCCAACGTATCTATAATTTTTGATTGTTCCATGCTATTATATATTCTGTTTTGGATGTTTAATGGGCTTTATTATACACTTTTATATTATTTTTTGGGACTAACTTATTAACGGAGGCCCAGCCCGAATTGCTTGTTTTTGCCTATATCAGTGTTTCGCAGAAAAAGAATATCAAAGGAGTCCAAACGGAATGAAACCTTCGGGAACGTGATTTTTTGGAACAAACGTGATCCAGAGGATTTGGAGTGGACGTGAAGCAACATATGAGGAAGGCACGAGGTAGGGGGCGCGCCCTCCACCCTCGTGGCTCCACCGACCTACTTCTTCCTCCTATATATACCAACGTACCCCCAAACCATCAAAAGCGACCACGGAAACCTAATTCCACCGCCGCAACTGTAACGCCCCGGATTCGATGCGCCAGATGTCTGCCAGTTATTCGCCGTCATTGCCATGTCATGTGCTTGCGTGTTCCACTTTGCCATGTCATCATCTGCATTTCATATCATGTCAGCATGTGCATCTCATTTTGCATACGTGTTCGTTTCACGCATCCGAGCATTTTCCCCGTTGTCCGTTTTGCAATCCGGCAGTCCTATGTCTCCGGCGCCCCTTTTACCTCTTTTAGGTAATGGGTGTTAAACATTCTCGGAATGGACGAGGTTTGCCAGCGGCCTTGGTATAGCACCGTGAACCGCTGTCAAGTTTACGTGCCATTTGGAGGTCGTTTGATACTCCAACAGTTAACAAGGTAACGAAAGCCTCCTTCTCTTTGCAGCCCAACACCCTTCAAATTGGCCCAAAACCCATCTAACTCCCCTCCATGCTCTCGGTCGTTCGATCACGATCGTGTGGGCGAAAACCGTGCCTCATTTGGACTCTCCTAGCTCTCTCTACCTATATATATGTCTTCCTCCCGAAATCCCGGTCAAACCCTAAAATCCCCCTCTCGCGCGGACATGTCCACCCGGCCGGACGCATCTCCGCCGCCCGCGCCAATCGGGCTCGACACCTGTCCCACGCCGTTCCCCACCGCCACGGCCGGAAGCCATCGCATGAGCCGCCGAGCGAGATCCGCCCGCCGCCGTCATGGCGCCCGCCGACCCGCCGCCGCCGTGCCGGTCACCGCCGCCCGGAAACCGTGCGCTTCGCCGCCGCCCGACCGCTGAGCCTCTCGCGGGCGCCCCGCCGGCAACCCCGCCCGTCGCCAGCCGGAGCCTCCGCCCTCGGCCATCTCCCAGCCACCGCCTCCTTCTCCCGAGGCCAACTCCGCGCCAGCGCGCCCTCCGCTGCCCGCGCCTTCGCCTCCGCCAGGCCAGCCCGACCCAACCCGCCTCCGGCCACTGCCCTCGCGCGGCGCCCGTTGCCTTCGGCCCCTTCGCCCGCGGATCCGGCAGCGTTGACTCCCAGGTCTATTTTTCTCTAAGTCCCGAGTCGTGTTATTATTTGCTCATGTTCATCGCACCATAACTCTCTGCATATTGCTCCGTATCGTGCGTGTAATATGTCAAATTGTTCGCCTCGACGAGTACATCATTTCATCTCATTGCATAATTTCCATTTGAGCTCATCTTGATGCCCGAAATTCTGTTAGAAGAGGGCTATGTGATGTTAGTTTGATTCTTATCGATACATGCACTTTTGTCATTTTTCCATGATTGATGTGTGCACCCTATGAACTTGAGTCCTACATGTGTTTTGTAATATGACATGCCATCTTTACAGGGTGTATGCCATATATTTTTGTGATCTCTGTGGTGACTAGCACAAGCATGCAAACTAGGCTTCATGATGTTGCTGATTTCAGCCCTGCTCATTGCGATATTTTTATGCCATGTAAACTTGATGCTACCGAGAGATCCATGCTTATTTTGAGATACTTCACTAAGGATGTTTTGAACATATGGTTATTATATATCCATCCATGCCCTTGTTTACAATTATGGAGTGCCATTGCTTAAGTCAATCGAGCTCTACTTTTGCTATATAATGTTTCCTGGCAGGTTGTTTACATGTTATTCAACTTTGCCAAGGTTGTTGTAGTTGATCCGTGTATGCTATGATGTTGTTCTTGCCATGTATAGCTTCTATGCCATGTATTCTTACTGTTGGTTTCCTTGCCATGCCATGTATTTCTCTATGGTGAGTGGTTCAAGCTCACCAACATGCCTACTTGTTATCTGTTTATGCCATGCTCCAGTTTCGCACTAAGTCTGAATCTGTAATATAACTCGCCATGTTTACATGGGTGCCATCATATTTTTCTGATCCTTTTTGGCTCATGGTCAGTAAGGGACATTTGTTCTATGAGATTAGTAGATTCATTCCATGCCTTTGTTTGCCATGATAAGTTCCTGTAACATGTTGTTTGATTGCTCTAAACATTGCAACCTGATGTTATTTCTGCTAAAGTCTGAGACTGTTATTATTTGCAATCTTGCCATGTCATTTTGAGCATGTTCTATTTGTTTATGGAGATAGCTCAGTGTTCATCTTTTGTCATGCTTTACCTGTACATCATGCCCATGCCTTTTGGTTTCTTGTTGAGGTCCTGTAGCATGTTGTCTTGGTGCTTGCAATATGCCTAGTTGCTGTTTTGGACAGATTGTTGCTATGACTTGTATAGGGTGTATGTGTTGAACCGTTGCTCCGATTTGAGTGTGCTCTATATGAAACTTGCTTGATTTTGCATGTAGTTTCATATTATCATGTTGCATCCTTGTTTTTAGGTGTTTTCTTGATGTTTGTATGCATTTTGCATCAATGCCATGTTTAACTTGTTTTGCTCATATCTTCTAGGCCGTAGCTCCGAATTAAATGAACTTTATATGTAACTTGACTAGAATTTCGTGTAGATCATCATGGTGCATCTTAACTTTCTGTTTAACAAATTGAACATAAGATTTATTCAGATCTGGACCAATTTCGAAATTTGCATATGAGGACTTACCGGAATTGTTATATGTTGTTTCCGGCCTCATTTAAACTTGCCTTGATGTGCTGCTCTTGTTTTCATCATCTCTTGCCATGAGTAGCTTCATGTAGCTTTGTCATGCATCATGCTTGTTGTGCATCATGCCTTGTTCATGTGTAGTGTGTTTACCTATGCTGTGTGATTCTTCTTGTTAGTTCCTGTTTCATTGCGATCGTGAGGATTCGTTCGTCTACGCTTGCTGCGGCTTCATCCGTTCGTCTTCTTCATGGACTCGTTCTTCTTTCTAGCGGGATTTCAGGCAAGATGACCGTCACCTTGGATCTCATTACTATCATTGCTATGCTAGTTGCTTCGTTCTATCGCTCTGATGCGCTACCTATCACTTGTTCCTCAAGCCTCCCAAATTGCCATGTCAGCCTCTAACCTTTGCACCCTTCCTAGCAAACCTTTGTTTGGCTATGTTACCGCTTTGCTCAGCCCCTCTTATAGCGTTGCTAGTTGCAGGTGAAGATGAAGTTTGTTCCTTGTTGGAACATGGAGATGTTGTTCCTTGTTGGAACATGTTTACTTGTTGGGATATCACAATATCTATTGTTTAATTAATGCATCTATATACTTGGTAAAGGGTGGAAGGCTCGGCCTTATGCCTGGTGTTTTGTTCCACTCTTGCCGCCCTAGTTTCCTTCATATCGGTATTATGTTCCCGGATTTTGCGTCCCTAACGCGGTCGGGTGATTTATGGGACCCCCTTGACAGTTCGCTTTGAATAAGACTTTTCCGGCAAGGCCCAACATTGGTTTTACCATTTGCACGACCTATTACCTTTTTCCCTTTGGAGTCGCGCATCCCAAGGGTCATCTTTATTTAGCCCCCGGCCAATGCTTGTCTAAGTGTTGGTCCAAACTAGAAACCCTTTGCAGCGCCACCTCGGGAAACTTGAGGGCTGGTTTTAGTTGTACGAACTACTCATCCGGTCGTGGCACGAGGCGAGATCTGTGCGGCTACTATCGATTGTGTCGGCACGCCGGGGAGGTCTTGCTGGTCTTGTTTTATTGCTGTCGAAATGTCTTGTAGCGGGATCAGAGACTGATCGGGTCTTCGGGGAGAAGCAATATCCTTCGTTGATCGCGAGAGCTTATCATGGGCTAAGTTGGGACACCCTGCGAGGTATAAACTTTCGAGCCGTGCCCGTGGTTATGTGGCAGATGGGAATTTGTTAATATCCGGTTGTAGTAAACTTGAAGCAAACTCTTCTAAAATACACCAACCGTGCGTAACTTAGTGAGTGTCTCTTTTCGGGGGTTGATCGAGGAGAACACGGTTTCGGGTTATGTTTGGCGTAAGTAGGAGTTCAGGATCACTTCTTGATCATTACTAGTTGACGACCGTTCCTTTGTTTCTCTTCTCGCTCTCATTTGCGTATGTTAGCCACCATATATGCTTAGTCGCTGCTGCAACCTCACCACTTCACCCCTTCCTTTCCCATTAAGCTTTGCTAGTCTTGATAACCATGGTAATGGGATTGCTGAGTCCTCGTGGCTCACAGATTACTACACCACCAGTTGCAGGTACAGGTTATGCGATGCTCATGACGCGAGAGCGATGCTTGCTTGTTTTGGAGTTCTTCTTCTGCTTCTTCGATCAGGGGATAGGTTCCAGGTCGGCAGCCTGGGCTAGCAGGGTGGATATTGTTTGAGTTTCTGTTTATGTTTCATCCGGAGACGGATGTTGATCTTGTATATGATGTGATGTTGTATTCTGGTGGCATTTGTGCCTTATGTATGTATCCCCATCTATTATGTAATGTTGATGTAATGATATCCACCTTGCAAAAGTGTTTCAATATGCGGGTCTATCCATGGTGGGACCTTCGAGTTCCTTTCGGATAGGGTCGCATATTGGGCGTGACAGCAACCTTCTGTACCCGTGAGATCCCATCTTGGGGCCTTTTCCGGCGTCCTTCCAGAGGGGCCATTGATCACGGAGGGCTTCTACATCAACACCATAGCCTCTCTGATGAAGTGTGAGTAGTTTACCTCAGACCTTCGGGTCCATAGTTATTAGCTAGATGGCTTCTTCTCTCTCTTTGGATCTCAACAAAAAGTTCTCCTTGATTCTCTTGGAGATCTATTCGATGTAATCTTCTTTTGTGGTGTGTTTGTCGAGATCCGATGAATTGTGGGTTTATGATCAAGTTTATCTATGAACAATACTTGAATCTTCTCTGAGTTGTTTTATGTATGATTGGTTATCTTTGCAAGTCTCTTCGATATATTAGTTAGGTTTGGCCTACTAGATTGATCTTTCTTGAAACGGGAGAAGTGCTTAGCTTTGGGTTCAATCTTGCGGTGTCCTTTCCCAGTGACAGCAGGGGCAGCAAGGTATTGTATTGTTGCCATTGACGATAAAAAGATGGGGTTTATATCATATTGCATGAGTTTATCCCTCTACATCATGTCATCTTGCTTAAAGTGTTACTCTGTTCTTATGAACTTAATACTCTAGATGCATGCTGGATAGCGGTCGATGTGTGGAGTAATAGTAGTAGATACAAAATCGTTTCGGTCTAGTTGGCACGGACGTGATGCCTATATACATGATCATACCTAGATATTCTCATAACTATGCTCAATTCTATCAATTGCTCGACAGTAATTCGTTTACCCACCGTAATACTTATGTTATCCTGAGAAGCCACTAGTGAAACCTATGGCCCCAGGGTCTATTTTCCATCATATTAATCTCCTGTCAACAAGCTATTTCTTTCGCCATTTATTTTGCTTTCTTTACTTTTAGTCTTTATCATAAAAATACCAAAAAAATTATCTTATCATCTCTATCAGATCTCACTCTCGTAAGTGAGTGTGAAGGGATTGACAACCCCTTTATCGTGTTGGTTGCGAGGTTCTTATTTGTTTGTGTAGGTTTGAGGGACTTGAGCATGGTCTCCTACTGGATTGATACCATGGTTCTCAAAAACTAAGGGAAATACTTACTCTACTTTACTGCATCACCCTTTCCTCTTTAAGGGAAAACCAATGCAGTGCTCAAGAGGTATCAAGAATGATTTCTGGCACCGTTGCCGGGGAGGCCTACGCAAAGTCAAGTCAAGATTTGAACTCCCGACAACGAGCCATTTTTGGCGCCGTTGCCGGGGAGTCTACGCACATGTCAAGACATACCAAGTACCCATCACAAACTCTTATCCCTCGCATTACATTATTTGCCATTTGCCCATCGTTTTCCTCTCCCCCACTTCACCTTTTCCTTTTCTTCGCCCTCCTTCCGTTCGATCTTGTGTTACCATGTGCCTTCTTTTTGCTTGCATCTTCGCTTGCTAAAAAGTTTATGGATCCTCATCCCCTTGCTAATGTTTTTAAGAGATCCAATTATGACGAACCAATTTCTATTGATTTGAGTGCACTAGTTTATCTTTATGAGGTTTTTCTTGAAATTCGTGAATCTGAAAATTGTGATGAAGATATTTATGAAGAGATTCACGATAGCTCCTTGAATAAAAAGCATGATTACAATGAATTTACTATAAATTCTCTTGATGTCAATTGTGCTAATAATATGCAAAACCCTAAGCTTGGGGATGCTAGTTTTGCTATGCCTACTACTTGTTGCAATGATCATTATTGGGGTGATTCTTATTTTGATATTGAAAATTTATTTAAGCCCCATGATGAATATGAGATTGATAATAGTGTTTGCAATAATTTTGAAAGTGGGTTTGGAATAGTGTCAACTTTAGATCCCACATATTTGGAGAATGTTCAATCTTATGGTATTTTTGATAAAAGTGGGTTTGGAGAGCTCATGACTTTAGTTAATGTTAATCTCACTATTTTGGAAGTGTGTCAACTTTGCATACATGCGGATCGTGTTAAGAATATGTTTTCTGATAGCTATATTGTTGAATTTGCTTATGATCCTACATGTAATTATTATGAGAGAGGAAAATATGGTTGTAGAAATTTTCATCTTACTAAATTACCTCTCGTTATGTTGAGATTGCTATTGTTTCTCTCTTCTTCCTTGCATATGGTAGTTTTTGCTTGCCTTGATAATTTGTTTGCTTATAAAATGCCTATGCATAGGAAGTATGTTAGACTTAGATGTATTTATCACGTGTTCTATGATGCTCTCTTTGTGCTTTAATTACTGTCTCTGATGTGAGCATCATTGAAATCTCAATGCCTAGCTAAGGGCGTTAAACGATAGCGCTTGTTGGGAGGCCACCCAATTTTCTTTTTGTTTTTTGCTTTTTGGTTCTGTTTAGGAATAAATAATCCATCTATCTTCTGTTTAGATGTGGTTTTATGTCTTAATTAGTGTTTGTGCCAAGTTAAACCTATAGGATCTTCTTGGATAATAGTTATTTGATCTTGCTGTAATTTCAAGAAACTTTCTGTTCACGAAAACAATTGTTAAAAATCACCAGAACGTGATAAATAGTTATTCCAATTGCTGCTGATCAATAGATAAATTGCCTAGGTCGTCCTATTTTGGCTGAATTTTTGGAGTTCCAGAAGTTTGCGTTATTTACAGATTACTACGGACTTTCTGTTTTTGACAGATTCTGTTTTTCGTGTGTTGTTTGCTAATTTTGATGAATCTATGGCTAGTAAAATAGTTTATAAACCATAGAGAAGTTGGAATACAGTAGGTTTAACACCAATATAAATAAATAATGGGTTAAATACATTACCTTGAAGCGGCGTTTTGTTTTCTTTCGCTAACGAAGCTCATGAGATTTTCTGTAAGTTTTGTGTTGTGAAGTTTTCAAGTTTTGGGTAAGGATTTGATGGATTGTTGAACAAGGATTGGCAAGAGCCTAAGCTTGGGGATTCCCAAGGCACCCCAAGGTAAAATCCATGGACAACCCAAATCCTAAGCTTGGGGATGCCCCAGAAGGCATCCCCTCTTTCGTGTTCGTCTATCGGTAACTTTACTTGGAGCTATATTTTTATTCACCACATGATATGTGTTTTGCTTGGAGTGTCTTGTATGATTTGAGTCTTTGTTTTTAGTTTGCCACAATCAACCTTGCTGTACACACCTTTTGAGAGAGACACACATGATTCGGAATTTATTAGTATTATTTGTTGCTTGCTCCTTGGGAAAGTGCATTTGGACTATGTATTTGAGGTGCTCTCCGGTGGGTGCGATAAGCAGCACGCCGGCACCGGCGCCTTGCAGCGAGAAGGCACCATCAAAATACATCAGCCACTCTTTACTTGCCTCCTTGACGGGGATGCTCGTCTCTGGAATTTCTTCATCTCTTGTTGGCGTCCATTCTGCTATGAACTCTGCCAGTGCTCTGCTTTGGATAGTTGAAGTGCTTTCAAACTTGAGGCCAAAGCTTGATAGTTCAGTGCCCACTCGACAATCCTGCCTGTTGCTTCGGATTTTGCAATATCCTCTTCAGCGGAAGCGAGTGGCGATTGTTATCTCATGTGCTTGGAAGTAATGGCGCAGCTTTCTCGAGGCCATGAGGAGGCCGAAAAGCAATTTCGCACACCGAGTACCTTGACCTAGCCCCTGCGAAGGGAACCGACAAAAGTAGACTGGGCGCTGCACCATCCTTTTCTGCATCTTCTCGCAATCCTGCGAGATCCGTCCTTATCGGGACTAGAGCTTGTCGGTGAAGGCCCACAGCTTGTCGCTGGATGCATCTGCCTCGGTTGCGGCTCATCATCTGCCTCCCATTCCGCTACTAACGCAGCACTAACCACTTGATTGGTTGCCGCTATATACAGCAGCAACTTCTCTTGTGGCCTAGGTGCGACAAGTATTGAGTGGAGGACAGTACCTCTTTAAGTCCTGCAGCGCAGCCTCCGCTTCAGTCCATTTCATCGGACCTGCCTTTTTCAAAATCTTGAAAAATGGCGAGAAGCGGCTCAGCAGACCTAGAGATAAACCTGCTGAGAGCAGCCACGCAACCGGCAAGTCTTCGTACATCCTTGGCGCTTTGGTGCTTCAATCTGCTCAATGGCCTTGATCTTGTCGGGTTGGCTTCAATTCCCCTACGAGACACGAAGAACCGAGAAGCTTGCGGAAGGGACACGAACACGCACTTCTCGGGGTTGAGCTTGAGGTTGATCTTACGCAGATTTGCAAAGGTCTCATCTAAATCTTGAACCAGAGTTGTTTTGTCCTTGCTCTTGACCACTATGTCATCCATGTAGCTTCTACATTTACGTGCATTTGCGGCTCAAAAGCGTCATGGACTACTCTTGCAAGCGTTGAACTAGCATTCTTTAGCCCAAAAGGCATCCGTACAAAGCAGTATGTGCCACATGGGGTGATGAATGCGGTTTTCTCCTCATCCTCTTCGCCATGAAGATCTGATGATATCCTGAATATGCATCAAGAAATGAAAGCAAATCACATCCAGCCGTGGAGTCAACAATCTGGTCGATCTTGGTAAGGGAAATGGGTCTTTGGGACAAGCTTTATTAACATCTGTGAAGTCGATCTGAGTCTCCATTTCCCATTTGCCTTTCGATACAACTACGGATTGGCCAACCACGTGATGGAGCACTCCTCGACAAGGCCCGCTGCTTCCAACTTCTTGATTTCTTACGCTATGAATTCTTGGCGCTCCGCCTCTTTTCGACTTTTGCTTGACGGTCCGCGCGAGGACGGAACAACTAGGTGATGCTCAATTACTTTCACAGGAACACGGGGATGTCGGGGCGGTTGCCATGCAAACACGTGACATTAAGCCCGCAGAAAAGCAACGGCGCGCCTTCCTATTTAGGGTCGAGAGTGGCACGATGGTGAAGGTACCACCAGTGCCGTCCTCCTTAGCGGACACCTTCTTGGTTTTCGTTGGAGCTGCCATCGTCTTCTTACACTTGCGGTGGAGCTCGATGGTGCATCCTCGATGGTAGCGCAGCACTCGAAGAGGTGCGCTTGCGGAGTCTTGTCGAGCTCTTGCTGGACTTGGTCTTCTTCTTCCCCGGAGCTTCAGCGGCAAGTGATTTGCTATCTGTTGCAGCTGCTGCCTCCCGGTAGATCTTGTCGGCGCAGATAAGAGCATCCTTCTTGTCGCCATGGACAGAAATGACACTTATCGGGCCGGGCATCTTGAGTAAGTTGTATGCATAATGAGAGGCTGCCATGAACTTGGCGAGTGCCGGACGGCCAAGTATTCCATTGTAGGGCAATGGAAAATCAGCGACGTCGAACGTGACCCTCTCAGTCCTGAAGTTTAGCTCGCTGCCAAATGTTACCGGCAACGTGATCTTCCCTTTCGGCTTGCTCCTTCCTGGGTTGATTCCTTGGAATGTTCCAGTCTCTTCGAGCTCGCTATCAGGGATCTGAAGCTTCTGGAGTACTGCGGACGAGATCAGGTTTAAGCCGGCCCCGCCGTCAACCAACATCTTAGTGACTTTGAGGTTGCGGATAGTTGGTGAAACCAACATCGGCAAGCACCCGACCACAGTTATGCGATCAGGGTGGTCCTCAATATCAAAGATGATGGGCGTGCTGGACCATTTGAGAGGTTTGCGTGACTCTACGGATGGTTCTGCTGCATTAACCTCCCGCATCCATTGCTTGAGCTGGCGGTGTGAGGTATGCAGAGAAGCACCGCCGTCAACGCAGAGGACCTCCGTGGCTTTCTGAAACTCCTGCTCATCAGCCTCATCGTCTTCCATATCTTCATCGTCATCATCGTCTTCATCCTTGTCGCGGCCGCGGGGAGGTCTGTCTCCTTGCCGCTGCTTGGCCTTGCCGTGGCGTCCTCCCCGGCCGGGTCGCTTCTTGCTAGCTTCCCCAGCACCTTCCTGGGCCTTCTCCTTGTCTCGCCGCTCGTACTCAGCCTTCTGCTGTTCAACAAGCTGCTCGACCTTCTTGCAGCTCTGGAGGTCGTGGCCCTTGGTGCGGTGAATCTTGCAGATCTTGTTTGTTGGAGCTATCACCTTTGTCGGCGCCCCACAGGCTGGCGGTCGGTGTCGTGGCGACCTCCTTGCGGAGCCACCAACCTTGGCCTTCTTGGCGCCGCCTCCGTTACGGACTGCTCGACAACTAGTACCTCTTTGCTTTTCTTCTTTCATTGTTCCGCCACCGCTCTTCTTGGCAGGCGGTCTCCTCCTTGTCGAGATCCTGCTTCAAGATTCTCTCACGAGTCTTCTTCCTTCCTCGGCCGTGCACACTTGTCGGCGAGCATACAGCTCAGCGGCGTCCTTGACTTTGCACATCGCCATCTCCTCCCTCATCCTGCAGTTCCGCGTTACGATGAAACGCTGCTGATCACCGCGGCGGGGTGGACATTTGGGATGTTGTAGTGCACACGGCTGAATCTCTGTATGAACTTGCGCAGGACTCTCCTTCCTTCAGGCGAGCGGTGAAGGTCACTCTCTTGGCCATGAGGCTTGTGGCACGCTGTGAAGGCGCCGACAAACTAATGGCACAGATCTGCCCAAGAAGATATGGAGCTGTCCGCAAGTGCATGAGCCAAGATCGACATTTGGCTTGAGTACCGGTAGGAAGTAGTTGGCGAGGATCTTGTCATCTCGTCCCCTGCAGCTTGCACCGCGATGGTGTAGATGGTGAGGAACTCGACGGATCGTCCTGCCATCATACTTCTCAGCACGTCGGCAGAAATTTTTCTTGTCAGACCTTTGGACTTGCCGCAGCTCACGAGTGAGCGCAGGGCAACCCTATGCGTCACGACAAGTCACCTGGTTCCCCGGTGCTTGCATGTCAACAGCGGGCCCAGCCGCCGCTGGTCAGATTGACGCCGCGCTTCTCTTGGCGCTTCGATCACGAGTTCGAGCGTCTTCTTGTTGCCGTTCTTGAAGAACTTGGCGCTGATCCCGACGAGCTCGTGGATCCGATGACGCGGTGGAGTCGCTGTCGAGGTGGATCCGACGAGTCGGCGATCTTGGCCTTCGGGATGGAGAGTGCATGGTGGTTGCACCCCCAAAGGTTTCGTCGCCACCGGCTTGTGCCTTGTCGTCTCGCCGCGGCAAAGACGCAGTTGGTTGCCGCGGAGTATCGCCGTTGGCAAAGCCGATGAGACTCTGGATGGTGGCCCTCCATTCGTCGACGTTGTCAGCCGTTGGAGGGTAATCCAGGAGCAGTTGAGCCCGTGCCAAAGCTTCCGCTTGAGTGGTGGGTGGCAATGGTGAACGGTGCGAGGAGCGGGATGTGATCGGACTTCTAAATATGTTAGAAGGACCAGCATCCCGTCCAGGCGACCGTGCCCCACTCGCACCAGCCTGTTGGCGTGCAAGCTGTTCTTGAGCGTCTCTGGATCCACCAGCTCGATCTTGGCCCAACGAACGTATGGCGCTGCGAGCACCATGATGGTGTTGGTCTCGTGCCTCCTGAGATGGATGCGGTACATATCCGGACGCCGAGGTCTGCGCCGCCTTGTTCTTGGACTTGGCAGCATCATGGGCTCCCTCGACGACGCCCATTCCTCCGCCAGCGTCTTCCCAACCACTCGTCAGCTCTGGTGGTGGTGGGTTTGACGCGGACGGCTCTACTGCCGCCGAAGCCTTCTTCTTCGGTGGCATGTTGATGAAGATGATGAAGATTGTTGCTCGTGTGAACGCTGGATCAGGTTCACACAGCCTCGACGCACCCCTACCTGGCGCGCCAAAGATGTCGGGGAGGCTGATCGTAACCCACGAACACCTATGGGACCGGCGGACCGAGTCCCTTTTGGTTCGGTGGGGGCGGAGATGTGAAAGAGCAGCTCGAGGCGATGCACACGATCAGTTTACCCAACTTCGAGCTCTCCGGAGATAATACTCCTCTTGCTGCTTGGTTGATTGTATTGTGTTCTTGATAGGGAGCAATGAGAGCTACAAAACCCAGCTTGAGTGTCTCTGGTCTCAAATGAGTCGAATCCTAACTGAGCCGAACCAAACCCTTTCCGCGTTGCACATGGGCCTCCTTTTATAGGCTCAAGGGGTCACCATAGGTGGCAACGTAGACGAGGGCTAAAATGGGAAAATGAGTTGCGGTTGGTGCAACTACTTTGTACAGTGCAATCTACCTAACTCTGACGGCAAGGGACAAAGGCATTAAATGCCCGTCCATGTCGCCTAAACAATTAACAGAGGACCGTCGGGGCGCCACCGTTCGCCACGATGGCAGTCCTGTCAGCGCCGCTTATCGCTGCTCTCCGCTGGCTGCACAGCCTCTTGACACGCGCGCCTGGGAAGGTCCCATGGTGACACGTTGGTGGATGAGCTGGAGCAGAGATGAAGAGAGGTTGCCCGCCGCGGCAAGCGCCTTGCCGCGGCTGAATCCTTGTCGTGCTCGGAAGCTTGTCGCTCACCGAGCCTTCCCGACAAGCTCCTCTTGCCGGGGTCTTGTCTTCGCGTGCCTTGAGTGGCCTTCCCGGGAAGCTCCTCTTGTCGGGGCCTTGTCTCCTTGACTTGAATACTTTGTTCTTGAATGGCTCCAAAGGAACCGCGGAGGACCTTGGCGGTCACTAGCCAAGCCTTGCCGCGGGGTGCTGCCACTGCCCGTGCACGAGTTCGAGATACTAGGGTACCCCTACTCTAGTACACCGACATTCACATTAAACTCGGCTTCATAAAATAACTGAAAAGCATGAGTTAAGAAATTTTATACATCTCAATGATTCATAGAACATAACAAACATATACTAGTTCACAGCAAAAGACAAAGTTGTGAGAAGGTTACAAATCAGGATAAATCAAGCAAGGCTTCTCTGAGCAAAGGGCCTCCGTAGGCAGGCTATAAATTCCTGGAGTTCACTCTGGTTTTTCTTGTTGCCACCATCCAGGGTTAGGTTCTCTCATTCTAGAATAATCAATTATAATGGTGTTCTTAGTTGGAATGTTGAACAGAACCATGTAGTGTACTGATCATCTGAACTTCTTGTGCAGGTCCCCTAAATTTAAGCACCCCTATTTGCAGAAATAAGCAGACCACAATGCCTCTTGTCTGCGCACATGTCCCAGAAAGCTCCGTGCAGTCGTGCCAGCTAGTCCTCGGTCCATGGATGAACTGGAAGAAAGTGCATGCCGGACTAGGATGCAGTTGTTTTCGCTCGTCCCTGCATTGTAATCAGGAAGTAAAACGTACGAGTCAGCTTGTTTTAGATTGCATTGGTCATTCTACCTAGTTACTACCAATGTAGGAATACCTGGAAGACGGGTGGTTAGAGGATGACAGCTTGGAATAGCCATCTCATTTTGTGCAGTTCTACTAAAACTGAGGTGTGTACTTTTGATTGCACAGATAGAAACGATATAGAGAAAGACATCCCTGTTTGCACAAATATGAAATATGTTTATTTAAACAGTGACAGTTATTTGCAGTGGCATATGATTAATAGCAGCATCTATTGTGTTATAATTGGCACTCCATTGACAGTATGAAAGTTCCCATAAGTATGTATCATCACATCACATCAACACTGCCACTCGATTAACATGCAGAACAGTAGCATTGGTATTACTGTCATGAGAGTAGCACATGGTCAGTAAATGTGCAATCAAATTTGTGCAGTTCCACTAGGATGAAGAAATGTTAGCGGTGTGAGATTTAAGTGTAACTATAAAAACACAATTCATGGGAAATAAAGCAAGACAGAATCACTTCATAAAATGGTGGTGGCATTGCTTCAATTTATCAATGGCACTAGATCATTACTTCATAGTGACATTAGGTGGCATTGCTTAATGTTTCATGTGATTTTAAACTAATGTTACCGATATGGGCGTAGGGACAGTCGGGGCATAAAGTGGTGAGGCAGTTGTGGTTGCCGAAAGTGGCAAACACTCAGGCAGCTTGTCCGCATATGTCCCATTTTTTATCTCCTCGGCAACATTTTCCTATGTGAGCATAGGAAATCTAGACCTGCTCGTTCTCATTTGCCTTGTCCCCCAACACCCCTCACTTTCTTTCCTTTTTCGACCAAGAGACAGGTCCCCTTTACCCCACCCTTCGCCGTCCACCATGCTTTCTTCGCCTTTTCAACCAAGAGACCGGTTGGGTAGCCAGTATCTACTACTTTCCCCTGCTTCCTCTTAGAACCAAGTCCTAAAATCATGTTATAGCTTTCCCACTTTGTTCCCTGTTTGAACCAACTCTTAGATTCGGCTATATGTACTAGCTTTACCTCAAATAATAGAAAAGTCTAGGTGGTTTTGGAACAGCCGACAGATGTAGAAAAAGATCCTCGCATAGCCACGTGGGGAGCTGGGGCAGTAGAGCAAGGCAGGTTTCAAAGGAATATATACTTGAGGGTCCTCGACATGTGGCAAAGATTGCATCGAGAGGATGCATCTTGGCCACAATACCGCAGGGAGGAAGAAGGGGTCGGAGGCCCTCCCGAGTCAGCGCTGTCTTGGAGAGTATGACACGTCCACCCATCGGGACGCACAGGAAGCCGTTGGTCTCCTCCCTCACCGCCGACGACCACGTGAATGATGCACCTACACCCCTATCCCGGTTCAGGTGGTCTGGCCGGATTTGTGACCAGCCGTGAGCATAGAGAGTGTGGCCACCTATGTATTGCTTAGATCTGGAGAGGATGAGAGAGTGAAAGAGAGGAACCCTAGTAAAGCAAGCACTGAGGCTCCTGCTTATATATATAGTGGAGTGATTTTGTTGTACCAACCACTATTAAATTGAATACGCGCGAACCACTATTTTCATTTAAATTTCAAGTAAAAATAAAACTCGATCAATAACATGCCAGCGCATCCAGTACGAACTATACTGTATCATTCACGCGCGGTCCCTGAGCCTCCATCAAGTTGAAAAATAGACTAGTGAAAATGTCAATTGGGATGCCTCTTTGTAACCAAATGTGCTCCTAGCTTCAAAAAATGCTCTCCTACGTGTACCTGCGAGTGGGTGTGAGAGAACTAGTGCGTGCGTGCACCGCTTCTCTTCGTGAGAGTACAATATACTATGCCCAAAGAACGTTCGCCACAAGAGTAATGGTATAAGTGTGTGACGTGTGAGTTAAAATAAAAGGTGTGTGACGTCTTTTATTTTTTAGAAGTTCCAAGGGTAGGGTGTGAAGAGCACATATGTGTGTGATGTCTACCTATAGATAGACAGTGGGTGTGAGAGGACTCAGGAAAGTCATGACTCGTGATGGTGCGTGTGTGCGTGAGAGAGAGGGGCCACGTATCAATGCAATGCATGTGTCCATAAATCATATCTGACAAACGTTCGCCACAAGATGTTTCCTGACGAACGCCGTAAGAACCATTAGATCGGTATCCGGCAGTGTTAGTTTTGCCATGTCATTTAACAAAACAGCCACTCCTTCGACACACAAATCTTCCACGTGAGTGTTAGCAATGGACGTATGCTCCTCCCTCCGTTCCAAAATGCAGTGCATATAGCTTTATTGAAAATTCAAAGCTCACAAACTTTTACCTAGTTTTCATGTACCAAAATGCACATATAGAATACCCAGTATATATCATTTCATTCATCTTCGAGAGGTAACTATAAAGAGGGGGGAGGAGTGTACAAAGAAAGACCGTCGTATCACCTGCAGCAATTTCAAACATCCTTTGGTGTGGAGGAATATCATAGGAAATCTATATGATATGATTTTTATAGTATTTTTTCCTTCAGAGCCAATTGGTTCATATGAATAGATTCATATACTCCACATTTCAAAGGAAACTAAACATGATATCATTTTTATAGCTTTAGAGCCACTTGGTTCATATGAATGGATTCCTATACTCCCATAATTTCAAAGGAAAATAAACATTAGCGTATATTCAATGGAAAAGTTCCTGTGATGTGAACCAAATGACATCTCTTTTCTAATCCCTCCTCGTAGGAATTGAGATACACATCATCTCTAGATTCAATGGAAAAGTTCCTATGATGTGAACCAAATGAAATCTCTTTTCCAATCCCTACTCATAGGAATTGAGATACATGTCATCTCTTTCCCTACAACTTCCATGTATACATCTTCTATTCCTAAATAGCTAGTACAACCCACTAGTACCTTTTTTCCTCGACATGCAACTATGGCACAAGAACACATCATGCATGCAAGTCATAAATCACATTGTTTTTGTACTCTATGCATGCAAGCACCACATCATTAATTCGGGCATGTTACTCATAAGTTATTTCTTGCATTAGATTTTGTATTGACAATGTATGTGTTGGTCACGTGCACACATATGTAGGTCACATTCACATTTTTCTTAGGGATGTCATTCTTTTAACTTCAATTCATTTTTTCTCTTTGTAATCCCTCCGTCTAGGTGTGTAAGTCATCATCTGAAAACCAAATAATCCCAAAACAGTTAGGCATGGTATAGTAACTCCTACCTTGTTTCTTGTTTCGTGACATATCAACCAATAAGAGATGTGGGTCGTGCATGCTTTCAATGGCTTGAGACTTTCAAACATGACATGCAGTGGTTAATTCATTGCATGCAATGCTATTAACTAGCAAAAAATATTAAGTTCTCTTGTTTTCCCCTCCACCTTGGTCGTGATGCACAACCTAAGATGACTTATACACCTAGACGGAGGGAGTATTAAATTTTCATTTTAAGCATATATTCACTTCCCATTAGTTATAGGTGTTTTTGGAGGAACTTTTATGCATTATTTTGAGCAGAAAAGTTCATGCGGCCGCGGGTATATCAAAATACGGGGCCGATGCATCATTGTCTTTCGGTCAAACCTACGGCCACAATTTTTTGTACGTATATCTCCACTGGTCCCCGAACCCAAAATGTTGCCTCGTTCCCGTAAAACCAAGCGGTCCACACATATTAAGGCGTCGACTCGAACTCAATCCCTGTCCCGTTTACTACGTCGTGGCCCCGCACGCCGTAGTACTCCTGCAAACCCTACCGCCGCATGCATCATCAGTTTTTTTCAAGAGGACGAGGGAGAAGCATATTTGTAGTGGAGGCGCTTTAAAAAAAGGATTTGTAGTTGAGGCTCCTAACGTAGGGTGCCCTAGGTAGATGCCGCACGCATCATTGGTTTCACTTTTATTTATGCTCTTGCACCCTAGAGTGAAATGATGGTTGCTTTTTTCGTCCAGCTTAATGCAGGAAAGGTGGGGCTTTGTGATTTGGCCCATCATCGCCCATTTACTACTATTGCGGTGCTACGACCGGGGTGCCTCCAAGTCCAACCACTGCTCTGAACTGTAATTTGGTCCATCGCACGTGGAACAAGACAGTGGATGAGCCACATGTTAGCCAAAGGGGTCCTGTTAAGTGTGTCGCCATTTCGTGTGAGGACTGACCCTACTTGAGTTGCTACGCCAACACGACAGGAGCAGCCTACCACTTGGTTTTGTTCCTTGGTGAATCCCGACTATATTGATCTAAAAAGATACTACTCCCTTCGTATCGGTTTATAGGGCATGCATGTAGTTCTAGGTCATCCATTTGACTAACTAAATATGAGTTACTATGTCACAAAAGTATATCTTTGGATTCTTAAGCGGATGTTATTTCTAAACATATATTGTTCATCACATATAATCCAGTTAAATTCTCATCCTAGAACGACGTGGTTGCCCTATAAACCGAGACGGAGGAAGTAGTAAAACTGAGGTGATTTTACCGAGCGGTGGGCGGGGGAGCATGTCCTGTCATGCGGTCCCATGTGTCATGATGTACCAAGGCGATGCACGTCCCTCTAGAGGCAGAACAGTGGCAGAACAATGCACATCGGAGGACGAAATTCATGCAAACATGGCGATACTTCATATAAACAATGACAGAATTCATATAAAATACCAGATTTTCATACAAACATGACGGATTTCATTACATTCAAATCAACTAAGTGGTGCTTGTCCTGAACATCACAAGTATAATAATACCTAGCCCAAATGGTCGCCAGCCGATCCATTTGTCTTCCTCATGTCCGGCAGCACGATCACCGGACTGCCGGGAGCCCCAGAAGTATATACTTCGGCACATAGGACGGCTCGCTTCCCCACTACTCAACTGACATCGTTGGCTGATGCCCAAGATGGAGGTGGAAGGGGGCTTCTCCGCTTCCGTGGAGCCCATGCGGGGTCAACGAAGGTCCTCGCAAAAAAAGGATCCGGCAAGACACATGTTGTGTACGCCGGCGTCGCCTCCGCGGTGGCTGAGGAAGTCCCGGATTAGGGGGTGTCCGGATAGCCGGACTACCATCATCGGCCGGACTATCATCATCAACCGGACTCCAAGACTATGAAGATACAAGATTGAAGACTTCGCCCCATGTCCGGATGGGACTTTCCTTGGCGTGGAAGGCAAGGTTGGCGATATGGGTATGTAGATCTCCTACCATTGTAACCGACTCTAGGTAACCCTAGCCCTCTCTGGTGTCTATATAAACCGGATGGCTCTAGTCGGTAGAACAACAACAACAACCCTTACAATCATACCATAGGCTAGCTTCTAGGGTTTAGCCTCCTTGATCTCGTGGTAGATCCACTCTTGTAAACATCCACAATATCAATATCAATCAAGCAGGACGTAGGGTTTTACCTCCATCAAGAGGGCCCGAACCTGGGTAAAACATCGTGTCCCTTGTCTCCTGTTACCATCCGCCTAGACGCACAGTTCGGGACCCCCTACCCGAGATCCGCTGGTTTTGACACAGACATTGGTGCTTTCATTGAGAGTTACTCTGTGTCATCACCGATAGGCTTGATGGCCTCTTCAATCGACAACGACGCCGTCCTGGGTGAGACTTTTCTCCCCGAACAGATCTTCAGATTCGCCGGCTTCGCATCAAGCGGCCAACTCACTTGGCCATCCGGAGCAGATCGAAGCTATGCCCCTGGCCGTCGTGTCAGGTTTGAAGCTCTAAACTTCACGGCCGATATCCGGGGGACTTGATCTTCGATGGATCTGAGCCACGACGAAGCGTGCAGCGCTGTCACGATGGGCATGACCTAACTCGCCGCGGATAGCACCTTGAGGCCAAACTGACACTAATCCGCTCCGACCCATAGTCCAGAGCCGATCGCTCGGATCGAGGACGGATGGCTGGACACCGCCTCGGGAGCTGCAACTTATACGGCGATGGAGCTAACACTTACCTTGTCCCGCATAAAGCTCTATGACTCGAGGTGCCGGACTTCGCCGGACTCCGAACCTCCTGCGCTACCGCCACGAGTCCGATTGGGCGCCGATCATGGAATTCACCGCTGCGGACATCTTTCAAGACTTCGCCTTTCGGCGATATCATAAATTCATCAAGCATCTCTCGCTATCCGAGAGCCCTGGCCGAACTACGGCCAGGATGGTTGGGACGCGGACGACGAAGAAATTCAGAGCCCACCCACCACCCACTTTGTAGCCACCGTCGACGATTTAACCGACGTACTCGACTACGACTCTGAAGACATCGACGATATGGACGACGATGCCGGAGACTACCAAGAACCAGTGCCTACAGGACACTGGAAGACCACCTCGTCATACGACATATACATGGTGGACACCCCAAAAGATGGGGACGGCGAAGAAGCAACGGAGGCCGATTCCTTAAAGAAACAGCCCAAGCATCGACGTCAGCGGCACCGCTCTAAATCCCGCCACGGCAAGAATGGAGATTCCGCTCAGAGATAATAACACCCCGTAGTGCCGAAGACAACCCCTCCAAAGACGATCCAGCGCAGGAGGAGGCAGAGGCAAGCCCTCACGAGAGGGCGGCGATTTAAGAGGTCGAGGATGACAATTACTTACCTCCTCCGAGACGAGGCAAGCCTCGACGACGACTTAATTCGTCGTGCCTGAGGATCCCGTCGAACAAGAGCGTTTCAGACGCAAGCTAATGGCCACGGCAAACAGCCTAAAGAAAAAGCAGCAACAGCTTCAAGCTGATCAAGACCTACTGGCCGACAGATGGAACGAGGTCCTCGCGGCCGAAGAGTATGAATGCCCTCCAAAAGTTACCCAAAATGCAAGTTGCTCCCCCGACTAGAGGAGGAAGCGTACAAACCTGCATCACCAGCGCACAATACAGCAGACCGACCACCTCGTGGCCGCGACAGAGAGGCGTGCAAGCCCTCCACCAAAACCATACCCCGGCATCGCCCAAAAAGCATGAAGCTATGGGGGAACGCGCCGGACTTGCGGGATATATTGGAGGACAAGGCAAGACAATCCAGATCTATCTATGGATCACGCGAGTGCCCCAAGACCCACGACGAATACCGTCACGCCGGATACAACTACTCCGGCCTGGCCGAACACAGCAGACAACGCTCTCTCGAGCTACGTCGCGATATTGCTCAATACTGAGGCGCCAAGACACCCACTATGCTTCACCGATGAAGTAATGGATCATCAAATCCTCAAGGGTTTAAACCCGTTAATATCGAATCCTACGATGGCACAACAGACCCAGCGGTTTGATTGAGGATTATCTCCTCCATATACATATGGCCCATGGCGGCGATCTTCACGCCATCAAATATCTCCCACTCAAGATTAAAGGACCAGCTCGGCATTGGCTTAACAGCCTGCCCGCAGAGTCAATTGATGTTGGCAAGACACGGAAGCCGCATTCCTCGACAACTTCCAGTGGCACGTAAAGTGCGACCACGACGCAGATGACCTAAGCCACATAATCCAGCAGCAGACGAATCGCCGTGCAATTCTCGACACGGTTCTTAACAAAGAAAAATCAAATCGCCGACCGTCCGGATGCAGAGGCACTCGCTGCCTTCAAACATAACATCTGCGATGAGTGGCTGGCCCGCACCTAGGACAGGAGAAGCCAAATCCATGGCAGCCCTCACATCACTCATGACCCGCTTCAGGCGGGAGAGGATAGCTGGCTAGCTCGCAGCAACAACCTCAGCAAAAACGCTGCCATCCAGATACCAAGGACCGCAATGGCAGGTTGCGTCGAAACAAAACAAACGCCGATTAACGGGCGACAAAGAATGAGGATACGGCAGTCAATGCTGGATTCCGAGGCTCCAAGCCCGTCAACGGAAGAAGCCATTCACAAGAACCACTCCGGGCCCGTCCCAATTTGGACCGAATACTCGACCGCTCTGTCAAATATATGGAACTCGAAAAGCCAGCTAACCACACCAACAGAGATTGTTGGGTATTCAAGCAGGCAAATTAATCGCCAAAACAAGTGACAAGGGGCTACACAGCGATGACGAGGAAGAGACCCGGCCGCCGAACAACAGAGGACAAAAGGGATTCCCCCCTCAAGTTCGGACGGTAAACATGATATACGCAACGCACATTCCCAAGAGGGAGCGGAAGCGTGCACTAAGGGACGTATACGCGATAGAGCCAGTCGCCCCAAAATTCAACCCATGGTCCTCTTGCCCGATCACTTTCGCGGTCTGGGGGCTTGACATGGTTGGACCACTTAAATGGGGGACCCACAAGCAAAGGTACCTATTGGTCATGGTGGATAAATTCACCAAATGGATAGAGGCCAAACCAGTTAAAACGGCAGAGTCCGGACCAGTGATAGACTTTATATCCGGGGTAGTACACCGTTATGGTGTCCCCCACACCATCATCACCAATAACGGCACGAACTTCACCGCCGATGAGGTTAAATCATGGTGCAAAAATATGGGCATCAAGCTCGACCACGCTTGACCTATCATCCTCAAACCAACGGTCAAGTGGAACGAGCAAATGGTCTAATAATGAGCGGCATCAAACCCAGACTAGTGCGGTCCCTTACGAAATCTGACATGCACTGGGTAGAGGAGCTCGACTCCGTACTCTGGGGGCTGCGGACAACGCCTAACCGTACTACCGGATTCACACCATTTTTATGGTATACGGCGCAGAAGCAGTTTTGCCTCATGACATAATTCATGACTCACCTCGAAAAGCGCATGTACGAAGAAAGAGAGGCCGAGTTGGATCGGCGGGACAGCTTGGATGCATTGAGGAAGAACGAGACGCCGCCAAGGCTCGCTCCGCATTCTATCAGCAGCAGGCTCAAAGATATCACAGCAGAGAAGTACGGGCCAAGACTTACAACGCTGGCGAACTGGTTCTACGCCTACCGGACAAGAAAAAGGACAAGCTCAAGCCCAAATGGGAAGGCCCCTTCATCATCGATCAAGTCCTGACCGGCGGATCCTACCGCTCACTGAAATGCATCGAATAACCGACTCGAGCCGAACCCATGGAACGCAGCCCATCTCAAGATTCTATGCCTAGCGCCGACTAAGAGTTCGCCCCTTTCCCCGCCCAAAATTTTTTTTCAGCTGCCTTTTGTTTATCTTTTTTCTCAACCCTATTCATCCAAGCCTTAAAGGGCCTACTTGCATAACGCTCACGCGAAATTGATGTGCTATCCGCACTCATTATATTCAGGGGCTTCCTTACCGGAAGCTTAATTATAAGGGTTTATGCCCAGCACATGTGTCAAGCCTCCACATGTACCTTTTATTCACCATTATATGCATCGATATGACTTAAGTTTTGGCCAAGCTAGGTTGCTCGGCTCCTGTGCTTACCCCTCGCTCCCGATTGTTCGCTAGGAGGTAAAGGAGCACCTCTGCGATTGTTACTGCCGGGTCAGCCGGATGTGTACCTCAGACTGGGTGAAGCCGAAAGCTAGCGTTCTTAAGGGAATATTCGGTCAGTGACATAAAAGACGATTTTTTATCCACTTATTTATCTGCCCCAGATGTTTTTCTGCTTTTTGCAGTCCCGACATGCACTTTAGGGCATGCCACCCCAGAGGAAAGGAACCCTTAACGAACTATTCTCCTCGAAGATGTTTCTTACTACCCATGTAATATAACATAACTAGTTGGGCACTTGTCCGATAAAGCATCGATGACCCCTACGCCGGTCTCCATGCATACCCCGTTGTTTCATAACCAAGAAGGTATTCGACACACTCCGGACTCTTGGGTCCCGAGGTCGGCTTAAAAGGTCGGCAAATACAACCGATCTACAATCCGCTAGAAGGCATTTTATATGTCATTTTATAATACATTGTCAAATCGACCGATTGTATTCTTCCTCAATCCCGCCTAACAAAGTTGTCTAATTTACAGTCCTGTTGGGAAAATTTAGCGGCCAACTCTACTTGGCCGTATACTAAGCTCACATGGATCTCCTTCCCATCGGGCCCCACAGGTCCGACTTCGGCCATGTGGTTGGGATCCGCCTTCTTGTACCGCGTCTTTACCATGGCCTGTGCCTCCTCGCACCTTGGCGGCAGGCCGAAATCTTCCATAAATGGAAGCGCTGCCGCACTCCCTGCAGGTTCTCCGCAAGCTCCCCAAGACCATCGGGTAAGGAGAAGGCTGGCCATAAAGCCTGGATGACGCCGCTCATTGCCCGCCAACTCGCTCGATCACCGCAACAATTCGAAGTTGATCACCCGCTGATACGGGCATCTCCTCCAGCAGGCGACTGTGAGCATACTGCGACATATTCTCATCAATTGACTTCTCGCCAACTCTTCTTTTCAAAGGAGTTCGCCAAGAACTTACTATATATGCCGCGATGAAGCCGCTGATTCTCCTTAACGGAGCCCGACAGCTCGCCCGAACGCTTTTCAGCTCTTCTCCAAGCTGGGCATGGGCATCCCGGAGCTTGTTCCTTTCATGCTGCACCTTATGCAGCACCTCTCGCCGCCTTTAGTTGGCGCAGAAGTTCTCGCCTGTCCGGATCTTGTCCGCAGCACCGCAACGCCATTTTTAGACTTGCGCAAAGGCCAAACGCTACTTATATTTCTAAAATAATGCGCTACTGTGAGAGGTCCTCGCTTTCCTCCTGCGCCAGAGAGTGCGGCCTCAAGTTGGGCCTTGCACTCTTGCAGCTCCCGAGACAGTTGGGTATTCTTCTCGTAAGATCCTACGTTTCATATGATCCTTAAATCAGTTAATATAACTACTTTAAGTCTCGGGGCCACCGGCATATATAACTATTAAATTCTCTTACCAGTATGTCTTTTACATACTGCTCCGTGGCTCGTAAAACCATCTTGAGCAGCATGAAGGTGCGCGTCCCCGTGTTAAAGGCATTCAACGCCTCGGGGAGAAGCACGCGTCACGAAATACTGCCGGCGGCGCTTATGATTCAGGCACTTCCACCTCGAGACTTGGTGGCGACAGTCTGTCGGCATACTCCATCGAGGAACGCCCGCTCGCGCTTTGCGCCGCCTCCCCCTCCGCACCAAAAGCGGAGCCCGGCTGGTAGAGGTTGGATTGGCAACCTGCACGCCGCAGTCCGCGGACGCTTTTTTCCCTATAAAAGTCATGAGCACTCAAACGCTTCCTAGGAACGTTGTTTCAAATAATGAATTGTGAACTACACCTTTGCGGGCGACGCTTCAGTCCGCAAGGCCAAGGCCCTCTTCCGCCTCTTGGTCCGGATCGGCGTTTGTTGGTCAGCCACCGCTGCTCGGCTTCGCCCTAGGGGCGCTTCTCCTGCACAGCGCCATCATATACGGTGGTTAGAAATGAGCAAGGAGGGAATGACGGTGTCAGGGCTTCGGTCGCAATCACCTGGGAAGCCGGATATAGTCCGGGATAGTCGGCCGTTATGGCGACTAAAGCATTGTCCATGCTGAGCTGGTGGAACACCCTGTCGATTAGGTCCACCTTTATGTCCGGATCCTCTTCGGAGGCCGGATCCCGGGATCTCTCCGGATCCTCGGGCTGCGGAGCCGGACTTAGCATGTCCTCCACAGTCCGGCGCAGTCCCTGCGTCGAAAGAAGAACACAATATAAGAAACTTAAAGTTTCAAAAGGCACAGGTCGGGCACGCAGAGTGTTCGCTTACCCAAGGCCGGGGATGATTCATGGAGAACCCATTTAACGGGTTCGTCTGAAGGAAATCCTCCTTCTCCCCCTTATACAGGCCAGACAGGATCATCACCAGATCTACGGCCGAATCCGGCCCTTTGCGGCCATGACGGGTGGCATCGTCCTCCCTGTTGAAATCCCACATGGGGTGGCCCCTGTATTGTAGTGGCTGCACTTCACAGAATGCATGTTGCCATGACTCCAATCATGGTCAACCCGGCATGGGCCAAGAACCTTATTCGCCCATCAAATAATGGATGCTCTTGTCTTCCTCCAGATGGGGGCTCCGCGGACGCCAACTAAGGCATTTCTTCAGAGGAGCATTGCTGAACTCCGGGAGGCCGATCCGAACAGGTCCGCAGCGAGCATCTTCTATATAAAACCATTCAAGGCCAGTCTTGAGCGCTTTCTTAGGGGTTCCGGATGGATATCCGTCCCGCAATGCGCCATATTTCGCGCCGCCCACTTGATATATGGACCCCTCATGAGAGCGGGGTACGAGGCAGAACAACCTCTTCCACAACGCGAAGTGGGGATCGACGCCCAGGAAAAGCTCGCAAAGAGCTACGTAACCCACAATATGCAGGATTGAGGCGGGCGTGAGGTGATGAAGCTAGAGTCCGAGAACTCCGTGAGCCCGCGGAGGAATGGATGTACAGGAAATCCGAGCCCCTTATCGATAGGGGACGGCATACCCGCCCCCCTTTGTTGGGATTTGGGGTAACCTCCGCTTGCTTCCCACCTTTGGAGGTGGCCAGCTCGGCTCGAACCGAACCATGAAGGCCGGAGGGAGATATCCCCAATTGAGCTTCACCAGCTCACAGCGCGAACAGAGCATCTCCTCCAATCTCCGCAAAGCTCGAGCGCAAGAAGAGGAGCCGCGTTGACGGTCCATGATGGAATGGATTCTTGGTCGAAAGCGCCCGATGAGTATTTGCGAGAGGAAGATGGTGATTTGGATCTGGATTCTGCCACCCTTATAGGCAGATTATTCGCACAACTAGGGGTAAAACATAAAAGACACCTCGGCTTTTCACATTCGCTGACGCGTGGAAGAAGGCCATTATTGGGCGTGGAAGCCGAGACGCGCAACATTGATGAGGAAGCTGGACACTGTTCGGCAGGTACGTAGAACTTGAAGGAGAACCCGCCTTGCAACGCCGAAGACTACACACATGCTGGACTTATCGTCATTGAAGCCTGGTTCGAGGGCTACTGAGGGAGTCCCGGATTAGGGGGTGTCCGGATAGCCGGACTACCATCATCGGCCGGACTATCATCGGCCGGACTATCATCATCAACCGGACTCCAAGACTATGAAGATACAAGATTGAAGACTTCGCCCCGTGTCCGGATGGGACTTTCCTTGGCGTGGAAGGCAAGGTTGGCGATACGGATATGTAGATCTCCTACCATTGTAACCGACTCTAGGTAACCCTAGCCCTCTCCGGTGTCTATATAAACCGGATGGCTCTAGTCCATAGAACAACAACAACAACCCTTACAATCATACCATAGGCTAGCTTCTAGGGTTTAGCCTCCTTGATCTCGTGGAAGATCCACTCTTGTAAACATCCACAATATCAATATCAATCAAGCAGGACATAGGGTTTTACCTCCATCAAGAGGGCCCGAACCTGGGTAAAACATCGTGTCCCTTGTCTCCTGTTCCATCCGCCTAGACGCACAGTTCAGGACCCCCTACCCGAGATCCGCCGGTTTTGACACCGACAGTGGCCTTCATGGGACACAAGCGGCGGCGGCCTCCCGTGTTCTACTTCTTCTTGATGATGGCGGTGGACGCAGAGGAGCTAACCACCGAATCATCGCTCTCCACGCACCCGGCTTCTGTCTCTGCTTGCATGGCGCTGTCGCAGGCATGGGAGTCTCGGCCACAGAAATAGGAGACGTGATCGCAGACATGGGAGGCGCAGTACGAGGCAGCGGCGTGGACGACAGCAACGACGCCCGTGCTCCCCGTCATGCCGGCGTGGAGCAGCGCGCCGCTTCTCGTCAAGCTGGCCTGGAGCGGCGAGTTGCTAAACCGCGTGCCGGCTTAGGGCGGCAACTGGCTCCGTCGGGTGAGGGGAGGGAGGTGGATCAGCGAGCTGCATAGCTCATATCCGGCGGGCTCGGCGGGCCACTTAGCTGGCTTGGATGCCGGATAACTACTCTTCGTAAGCCATTGTAAGAGTGGACAAAATGGTGAAGGAGGAGATAGGGGAGCGGCGGAGGTGTGCGATTCTTGGCCGGCGTCTGGCCTCGTTTAAATAGGAGATTAAATAGACGGTGGATGGGAGGACCTTGGCCAGCGTTGCGTTTAATGCTGGCCCATTCATGAGCGGACGTGTGTCCAGAGTGGGTTTCTCGGCTTCCACACGGGTTTCATGGAGGCGTTTGAATGTAGCAAGGAGGCGTGTTCATCTGGGCGTGCAGCAAGCGGCGCCCTCGACTATGACATACAATACCGCGCCGTTCTTCCACTGACGTGTGGGCTCGTTGGGTTCCTGGCCTACATGTCGGCGACCCAACGCAAGCAGCGCACGACAGAGGAGCTTTTTGTGGGCCAGGGCGGTCAGAAGCGAGCATTTCATAAACCGGTGATTGTTCATTGAGTGTGACGTCATCTATTTCATGTAGATAAGCCTACTATATAATGTAAGAGAATTTTAAATTTTTCATATATACGTTGATAGCTCGTTCGATACGTTGTGATTCATAAAGACACTGGAAACATCAATATTGTGCTTATCACAGATAAGATTGATTAATACACGTAACAATCCATGTCCTTAACAAAGGGTGCATGCACGTATAGGTTGAGTGTGTGTCTTGCGTCGTGTGATGTATGCATGCAGGCGTGCGAGTATTGCGTGCGTGCATGTGTACATTTCAGTGTTGCATGCATGTGTGCGTGCGTGCGTGTGTTCGTGAGTGCATGTGTACGTGTCAGTGTTGCACGCCTGCATGCGTGCGTGTGTTTGTGAGTGCATGTGTACATGCCAGTGTTGCACGCCTGCATGTGTTCGTGTGTTCGTGCGACTGTTGCGTGCGTGCATGTGTATGTGCGGGGTGAGGCTACACGTCAGTCGACTGACTTTTTCATCTCTGGTCAGCCGATTTTCCAACCGTTGGATACTAAATCAAGGGCCTACAGTTCATCTTCAACCTCCACCCCCCTGAGCCGCCAGCCACCGCTGGTCAACCGCTGCCCAGGGTTGGCGGTGCTCCGCCAGCAGCCTCGCCGCCCCGCCCTCCCCAAAACCACTCCCAAGCACCGGTCCGCTGCCTCCCCGGCCATCCCTTTAGACCCACCTGCGCCGAGTTTTTTCTTCGGCGATCCCCACGCCACTGCCCCACCACCGCGCCCCCACCACCGGCGACTGCCAACCAGAGTTTTTTCTCTCGAATCCCCACCGACCACTAATTTATTACCATTTATGTCTTTCATATACGCGCTGACGGGTGGGCCCTATGGTAATGTGCGCTGCTGAATGTGGACTATTTGACTGGTTAATTGATCTTGTCATCAACAAATTAAGTAGCTGTATGGTGAGCCGGTGACCGTATGATCACCATAAAATGTATTTTATTGACATAGTACAGACTCAAACTACCATTTCTTTCTTTCATATACGTGCTGATAGGTGGGCCCCACGGTTACGCGCGCTAATGGTGCAACACTAGTTGCGCCACGTGGAACATTTGACTGGTCAATTGGTCGTGTCATCGACAAAATACGGAGTTGTATGAGCCAGTGACCATATAATTACGACATGTATTTTTTAACACGGTACAGACGCAAGCGCTCATATATACATGAAAACACCCACCGCTATAAGCGCACACACGCAGTCCCTACCTCTATGAGCACCTTCGAGAGAGTGAGCCAGCATATGATCTTAAGATTTTATGAAGTCACCATAGTGACCTCGTAGTCAAGGGAAACGTCTCCTCCCACTGAACGCACATCGCTGGAAAATACTGTAATTAATGCAGGATAAATGCGAGCACCAGGACTTTAACTCTGGTGGGATGGGGAAACCATTGTCCTCCTAACCATCCAACCACAGGTTGGTTAGCCCCAGTGACCGTATAGTGCTTTCGCTTGAAATACAGTGACCGTCACGCGTGAATGTGTCAGTGGCATGCATACTTTTAGAGGGTCGAGAGATAGTTTGTGTGCGTACGTGAAAGTGGTGTAGAAAGAGGGGGTGTCCGGTGGAGACAAGGAGAGATATGCCCTTCGTTTCTCTTTTGCATGACTAATATTTTAGGAGAAAATATAAACATTCACACTGCAGATCAAATATGCTTATTTTCTTAGTGGCTGGTTGCGTGTGGGGTGTGGTCGGCACATCATTTCTAGTTGTGGTGGGTCAACGTGAGGACTCATGGTCGGTTCCATCCTGCGCCACATAGGTTGGACCGAGACGCATTATATGAAGACCCATGTGGAGGACTCGGCGTACAAGACGAAGCTACCAGAGTTGTGGAGGACTCTATCCCCACTGATGATAAGCCAACTATATATGATTTGTAACCCTAGGCCCCGATTATGTTATAGAAGCCCGGGGGCTAGTTTGTCGATAGTATACACACACGCACAATCTCTGGTATTCATGTGTACTTTGTACACACCCCTATCACAAATATACAGTAGCAGGAGTAGGCTTTTTCCTCAACTGCAAGGACCCAGACTTTGTTAAAACTTTATGTCAGATACCATCCAGCCTAACAAATGTGGATATCCTACCTAATGATCCGATGGAATCATATCTGCCAACTACTAAGAGAGAGGTGGGGGGGCAAAAAGTAGAGAGGCCTAAAGATAATGTGCGTGCGAGAGACACGTAGGCACATATATGTGCCTATAGAGGGCTAGTAGAGACCATGCATGTGTATATATGCATGTGAGAGAAATAGTGTTTTCCAACTGAGATTAGTGAAAAGAGTGGTACATAGTAGTCAGAAAGAGAGAGGGAGATATATAGAGAGTGTGTGCGTGAGACACCCCGACACCCCGGGAGATATTGTGAGCATGTGTGAGAGAGAAATACCGATGTATATAAAGTGTGTGCACTTATGCGTTAGATAGAGAGATATATAGCACGTATGTGAGAACGGGTCGAGGCATAGTGCATCTACATCGGAAAGGCGGTTCTATGCACTAAAATAGAATATAAATGGAATTATTATTTTTGGATGAGATCATGAATTTTGCAATTTGCGTATGAACGAACACTGTCAGACACCCATACTCTATTGAATTCTAGCATGTGCATGTGTTAATTTCATATTATCAATCCATAGAGTGAGAGTGGTTTGAAATCCAAACAATGCATTGCTTTTGCAATTCATATAAAAACATGTAATTAGTGCACTCCATGTTGTAGTGTGAAGCACTTTATACATTTGTCACTTACATGGATACATTCCAAGTTGCGAGATACGAAATAGAATACATGTTGAATTCAACATGAAGGGGGTTTCGAAGATTCGAATTTGTAGGAGGTGCATTCATCTATTTGAATCTGAGATAATGGCATTTGTAAATCAGATCTAAAAGGGGGCATCAATCTTTGTTGTGCATTTGAACATGCTATATATTCATACGCATGTCTAACTATATTTTTGCAACCAAGGAGATTATATCTGGAACCATACCTGAACTGAGGTAAGTTGCATATTTTTTAATATATACTCATGTACAATGTATATTCAAATGTACCCCCTCCATCCAAAATAATTGTAGTTTTAGGATTTTCAAGAGTCAAGGTTTGTGAAGTTTGACAAATCCTGAAAGTTCAATTCAAGAGAATCGAAAACGTTAATGCTTCTACTCCCAAATATTGAACGAAGCGCCAAATAAGCCTCTGGTCACATGAAATTGTGGGAAATAATGTTTGGTGGTAGGAAAATTATTGTCCTGACTCTGGCCAATGTAGCCTATCGGTCTGATGCCCAAAGGTCTAAACCAGGGTAGGTTTGTAACTTCACCAAGACGCCAGTCTCAACCGCCTCCGAGAAGCATTCATATGCCGTGGGCGCCTAAACACCCATGCGCTCGGCCGGAATCTATCCCGACCACCATTTGGGACACCAGAAATTACTGTCCTGCCCCCAACCCGCAATATGTATGAAATTTTAGATTGAGGCAAAGTTTTTAACTTTACCCAAATTTCAATCAAGTGCGTCCTAAAACGAAACATTGTATCCCCTTATTTCCCCTCCCTCCGTTTCCCCATTCATACTCCGTGGGCGCCAAAACGCCCTCTCCACTAGCCACGAAACCCCAGCCTCCTGCGTCCTCCACCCCATCGCGCCCAATCCACCGCCGCCCTCCTCCATCACGTCGGAGCCGGTACCCCGAGGTCGTCGTCCAACGCAACCGCAACCGCAACGCCCTCAATGACTTAGCAGCTGAAGCCGAGGCAAAGCTGCCTTCACAACACCGATGCCGACGTGCGCCGCATCAGAACTGTTGGGGATATAACTATTTGTGTTAGCCGCCCAGGAGGGGCCGGGTTATGCAAGGAAGATTCACCTGAAAGAAGCCCAAGACCAAGCATGAAGATGGCGGTTCAATAAAGGGCCTAAGGCCCACAGGCGACTTAAGACCCGTTGTAGTAAACCACCATAATGGCATGACTTGTATCATAAGGTAGATTTAACTAGTCACCGATCCGGACATTGTTTATAACTCGGCCGGGACTCTGTAGGCCACCAGGCGTCAACCCGTTTATATAAGGGAACGACCTGCTGGCGGCTCAGGGCGAGAAACAACCCATCGAGAACCGGGTATAGCATATTCCGCTCCCTGGTCATCGAAACATCAAGCAATACCAACCCAACTAGACGTAGGCTTTCCTTCTCCGCAAGGGGCCGAACTAGTATAAAACCTCTCGTGTCCTTTGTCCCGATTAACCCCTTTAAGCTTCTTAGTTGCGATGGCTCCACGAATAAGTCCTTGCACGAGGACATCTGCTGTGACAATTCCACGATAGTTGGCGCCCACCATGGGGCCAACGCACGACGGATTTGAGTTCTTGAAGGGCAGCTTCGAAGGGCTCAAGGGATACGCAGTGGGTCGGATGACCAAGAGTCGTCGCGGCAAGATCTACATCGACAACGAAGGCTGGGGCCCCGAGGCCGACTCAATTGAGTACGGGTACCGGGTCCCCTTTTGCGGAATCCACGTCTTCATCGGCCAGATTGGTGAGCCGGGCCCTGAGCCGGACAACTGCACCGACCTCGTCGAGACGGCTCAACGTGTGAAACGCGCCCGAGTTCAACCCGTCATGAAGCGTGCCTTCGTGGGCTGTGTCCACGGAGAGGAACTTCCCAAAGGATCTAAAGATGGCGGAGAGACGGTCATCCCATCGGATGATGATTCGTCCTCTGGTTCAACAGATTCTTTGTATCAGGTCCAAGAGGGCATGATTGGGGGATGTTCTGACGACTCTAGCATTCCGGATTTCTATGAGCCGCCGAGCTGGGTAGGAGTCTTCATGGCTACTACTCAACCCGGTCAAAACTCGACGGCTGCAACAGCAATAACGTCCGAGTCAGGAGCAGCCGGGGCAGGAGGCCATGTGCGCCCGCCGGCTTAGGTGCTGATGGATCTTATGGATAAGTTGACGGCCATGTTAACCACCACGGTTATTCCTGCAAATCCAGATGAACATAACGCAGAGGTGGCAAAGGTGCGTGAGGAGATAACCCTGGCCAAGGAGGCCTTGGCGGCTGAGGACACCAGGTTAGCTACGGAGCGGGAGGCTTTGGACGCACGGGCGCAGCGACTCCAGTCAGAGGCTTTCCAGCTTAATATGAGTTTAAACGCATCCAATGAGGTCACGAGAAGGAGAAATCAGAAAACCCAGTCCCGTCTGCCTCCGGTTTACGATCCTCGAAATCTTTTCATGACACCCGGAGCTGGTCCCAGCAACCCGCCCGAAGACAATCAGTTTATGACACCCGGAGCTGGAGGGCCGGTTCAGCCCAGAGAGATGGCACCTCCTCATCGGAGTATGGCCCCGCCCCGATACATACCAATACCACCGGGCCACTTCTCCAACCCCATGGAGAACTTGATAGCAGTGTCGGCGCGTCTGGCGGCTCTTCCAGTGGACGGTGATGACCCGACGGCGGTGGAAACCCGGAGGGTCAGAGATCTTATTCAGATGGCCTTGGCACAGTAGGAGACCTATTCTTACAGCAGGGACATGATTCAATCAACTCCTCAGCCTTGGCTGGCACCTCGTCAAAACCGGAGCCCGAGTTACAGCAGGCACATGGAGTCAGAAGCTTTATCAAGCAACGCCCAGCGTCGTAGCCAGCCAGGTGGCTATAACCCGGTACAGGACCGAATGCGTCAGGAGGAAGAACGGGCGGCTCAGTTAGCGGCTCAGCAGACGGCATATGAAGGTCTTCCAGAGTATCCAACGACTTCTGTTGGAGCAGGACTGGCCACTAGAACCGGTGGTGTCCCTTGTTTGGTGCCGGCTCTGCGGGATGTACATCTGCCCAAGGATTTCAAGGGACCTCGAAAGGTGCCGAATTACATGGCCGACTTACAGCCTGGGGCATGGATCGAAAGTGACGAGATGGCCATGGAGCTATCGGAGGTCAGCAACGCAGCAATGGCTAAATATTTCACCATGATGTTAGATGGAACGGCCCGGTCTTGGTTGAAAAGTTTGCCTCCCAATTCCATCAGTTCATGCGCAGAGCTAAAGGCCCGATTTATCCAGAACTTCAAGGACACTTGCAAGAAGTCTATGTCAATTGTTGACTTGACCAATTGTAAGCAGGAGGAGGGTGAATCCGCAACTCATTGGGTGCGCCGGGTCAAGGAAATAATACACTCATCTGATAAGATGGATGCCGGCTCTGCAGTCCTTATGCTCCATCAGAATTGTCGCTTTGAGCCGCTGAGACAAAAGCTGGGGCGCCTTAAGCGAGATTGCAATGATATGGGTACGCTGATGGCAGCCTTGGTCAAATACGCCGATTCTGATACTACCAATGATCCCGCGTCTGAGGAGGAAAAGACAAGGAAGGGAAAGAAGAACGGCAATGGAAAGGGTCAGCAGCATAACCCGGTAAGTCAAGGAGGCAACAAGCGTAAGGCGGAGGGTAACCCAGAGTTTGTTGACAATGCTAATGCACAAGGTAACAACCAAAAACGTAAGGGGGGACCACCCCCTCGATCTGGTGGCTCAGGCCCATCTCTTGAGCAGCTTCTGAATGAGCCTTGCCCGAGACACGGTACTCGGGAGCGTCCTGCCACCCACTTATGGAAAGACTGCGCGATCATGAAGGCTTTCAAGAATTTCAACATGTTTGATGGCAATCACGGATCGGGCGGCGCCTCAGGGGCCGGTGGCTTTCATGGCCCGGGTGGCGGTTCAAGCTCCGGTCAAGGTGGCTATAATCAGCAGCAGCCCGGTCAAGGGGGACAACAGCAGCAACAGTCAGGTTATCAGAGCCATCCAAAGCAGCTGAATGGTGGGCAATACCATGTGTTCACCACTAACTTGTGCAAACGTGACCGAAGGTTCATAAGAGGGCTGTGAATTACTGTTGAGCCGCGGTTCCTCGTTACTTGAGATGGTCGAGCAGCCCATCATATGGAGCAGGGAAGATCACCCTCCGGTTGATAACCCGGCCGCTTGGCCTTGGTAGTGGCCCCTCAGGTTGGTGGATATAAATTCACTAAGGTACTCATGGACGGAGGAAGCAGCATCAATATTCTCTATTATGAGACCTTTAGCCGCATGGGGTTGACTGATAAGGACTTGAGGACGTCCAACACTGTCTTTCATGGGGTGGTACCTGGTAAATCGGCATATCCAGTTGGTAAGATCGAGCTAGAAGTAGCCTTTGGAGATGAATATGATTCCAGGGCTGAGAAACTGACGTTTGAGGTAGTCAAAATTAGGAGCCCGTATCACGCTCTGTTTGGACGACCGGCTTATGCCAGGTTCATGGCACGACCGTGTTATGTTTACTTGAAGCTCAAGATGTCGGGTTACAAGGGCACCATCACTGTGCATGGGAGTCGAAAGGTAGCCTTGGAATGCGAAGAAGGCGATGCGGCTTATGCTGAATCTGTTTGTGCCGAAGAGGAGCTGAAGTTTTATCAAAATAATGTTGACCCGGCGGATATGACCTCTTTAAAGAAGCCAACCAAAGAGCAAGACTCGGCGTTGAAATTTAAGTCGGTCGCCGAGACAAAACTGGTCGACTTCACTCCAGGCGACTCTTCCAAGCAGTTCAGCATCCGTACCAATTTGGATCCCAAATAGGAACGCGTGCTCATCGACTTCATCCGTGAGAACCGGGACATCTTTGCATGGAAACCTTCTGACATGTCGGGTGTCCCGAGAGAACTCGCTGAGCACACTCTTAATATTGATCCGAAGTATAAGCCGGTCAGGCAGTTTCTTCGGCGATTCAATGAGGAAAGACCGAAAGCTGTCGGGGAGGAGGTCGCTCGGCTCTTAGCGGCCGGGTTCATCGTGGAAGTCTTTCACCCGGAGTGGTTGGCTAACCCGGTGATTGTGCTCAAGAAGAACGACACCTGGCGGATGTGTGTAGATTACACGGACTTAAATAAAGCTTGTCTGGCTGATCCCTTTGCTCTACCCCGCATTGATCAAATCATTGATGCTACAGCGGGTTGCGAGTGTTTGAGTTTTTTGGATGCTTACTCTGGTTATCATCAGATCAAAATGGCAGTTAAGGACCAGGAGAAGACGGCTTTCATTACTCCGTTTGGAGCCTTCTGCTATGTATCTATGCCATTTGGGCTCAAGAGTGCCCAGGCGACTTATCAGCGATGTGTACAGAATTGTCTCCACAATCAGATTGGGCACAATGTTCATGCTTATGTAGAAGACATTGTGGTGAAGTCCAGAGAGAAGGAAACCTTGATATCTGATTTAGAGGAAACCTTTGATAATCTCCGGGTCTATAAGATGATGCTTAACCCGACAAGTGTGTATTTGGTGTACCGCAGCAAACTTTTGGGATTCCCGGTCTCAAACAGGCATTGAAGCTAACCCGAGAAGATCAAGGCGATTACCTTCTCCGCTAAACCGCGGCATCAATGATGTTCAGCGATCATGCGGGTCGCGTTGCTGCTTTAAGCCGATTCATAAGCGGTTTGGTGAGAAGGCTCTACCATCGCATGATGATGAATAAAATGACACTTTTGTTCCGGTGGAGGCTGCTGATGCTGCCTTTGAAGATTTAAAGAGACAATTGTCTGAGCCGCCGGTTCTCGCGGCTCCCATTGATAAAGAGCCGTTGTTGTTGTATGTTGCTGCTAACTCACGAGCTGTTAGTGTTTCCATCGTGGTGGAGCGTAAGGAGGCTGGCAAGGAGCATCCGGTTCAACGGCCGGTTTATTACATCAGTGAGGTGCTCATAGAGTCCAAGCAAAGATATCCGCATTGGCAGAAACTTGTTTATGGGGTGTTCATGGCAAGCCGGAAGCTAAAGCAGTACTTCCAGGGTCATCCTATAACTGTGATAAGTTCTGCCCCCTTGGGGGACATCATCCAGAACAGGGAAGCCACAGGACGAGTCGCCAAGTGGGCCATTGAGCTTGGGCCTCACGGTTTGAAGTATATGCCACGTACAGCTATCAAGTCTCAAGCGTTGGTGGACTTTATCAATGATTGGACGGAGTTGCAGGAACCAGAGGAGAAGCCAGATAACACGTATTGGACTATTCATGTCGGGACCCCGATCCTAAGTCACACCGATCTAGCATGTAACACATCATATCCCTTTGCGGCCTCACGCACGGTATTCCCACGGGTGTCGCCTTACCATGGCCCAGGACCGTTTGCGTCTTTTGGCTCACGTATATGATAGTGTCGCTAGCATCCATATGACAAAGAACCCGGGCCGACATGGCTAGTCGTGAACCCAAAGCGGCGCTAACCTATGGGGACAGGCATACATGAATCACATCGAGCATGTCGGTCATCAACGATATATTCGGCTGTAGCACTGGCTAACAGGACTCGTATCCCGGCTGTAGCAGGCTAGGCAGACTCAATAACACGCGTGACATTTCCCGAAGGACGTATATAGGAACGGCGTGAACACATGCCGCCAGATCAAGTGTCCAAGCAGTAGTCTGGGCTAGCAGGACTCGGTGACCCGGCTGTAGCGGACTACTATCGCCAGAGCACGAGACTACATTTCCCCATAAGAGAGGCTACCAAGGATAAACAACTAGATTGTCGGATCCCACACATAGCAATACAAGTTACACGACGATAACATGCAAGTATGTGCTGTACAACATGGCATCACAACATAACGCAAACTCATATAGATAAAGGCTCGTAAAAGCCACATAGCAATAATACAAACAGGGTCACATGACCCATCATTCGAGCATACAAGCAACAAGCGGAAGCATTACATGTCCGAGTACGATAACTACAAAAGGAAAAGGCTGAGAAGCCTGACTATCTACAAGACCCTCCCAAGGGTACAAGATCGTAGCTGAGGTAACAAGCTACTCGTCAAGTCCAAGCGGAACTACTAGTAAGACCAAAGTCTCCGCTGCAAAAACATAAATAAAGCAACGTGAGTACAAAGGTACTCAGAAGACTTACATCGATCCTATCATACATGCATTAGTGTCAAAAGGTAATGTGGGGTTTAGTTGCAGCAAGCCAGCTTTGACTCGTGGCTATCCCGTTCTACGACTACAAGAAACTCTTGAGGTGAGACAACGACACGAGTCCACTAATCACCACATAAATACACTACTACGGATTCATTCCCGCCTCCATACGAGAAGGCCATCCATAGCACTCACACTTGTCTTGAGCATTTTAGAGTATCCAATTCAAGTTGTCTATGTACCACGAAGCATCCAAGAAGTCCATAACCGAGGACACGGCTATTCAATAGATCATGATAACCCCGCAGGGTGTACTTCTTCACACACGCTCGCCACTTACCGCCATATACACGCCATGTATCTCGGCAACCTTCAAGCGGAAGCTCGGCGAGGGTGTTGGCCACGACCGACTAACCACACAAGACTCTAGTCCGGGCTTATCGCCTATTCGGGTTCCATCCGCAAGGAGATCCGCCGGGGTGTCGCCACGGCCCCAAACGATGTGAGCAGGGTTCCTAAGCCCACCATCCGGTGCCACTTGGTACACCGTGCACCTGTGTTTAGTCTGTCCCAAGCCCACCGCCGGGTGCCACTTGGTAGAAAAATAGCACTACCTACAAACACCGAAACTAGTTGCGACTCCCGGACAGAGGTCAAGTTGATTAATAAGTCGAGAGGGGTCGAGTTACCGAACCCAATGTGTGGTAGTATCGAGTCATTGGACAACATACATAGAACTCAAGGCTTAAGGACGGTTCCAAAGGAGACAACCCACCATGTACTCCTACATGGCCTCTCACCGCTACCTTTACCAAATCGTGTTCACACACTTCACTCTCAAAGATCGGAACATAGAACTGTACTCCAATTCATTCCCAATGAATCAGACCGACACACTCTAAGCAATAGCAGGCATAGCATGGTAGGAACACAACATGGCTCAATCAACTCCTACACATGCTAGTGGGTTTTAACTATTTATCGTGGCAATGACAGTCATGCAGAGGAAAGGGTTCAACTACCGCAGACAAAGTAGCGATGAATCGTTGTTGTCCTAATGCAATAACTGAGAGCAGGAGCGAGAGATAGGATTGTATCGAATGAACAAGGGATTTGCTTGCCCGGTAAGTCAACAAGGGAGGCACCGCTTCATAGATGTGTACTGAACGCCTCCGAGCAGACCTATCGAGAAGGAACGGTGCCGCAATCAATACACAATCATATGCAACAATATGATGCATGAACATGGCATGTAGATGTGATGCTGTTTGAGTTAATGCAACTGGTATTTGATTTGAATGAAGTCCATTTGAACCAAAGGTTCAAATGCAATTCCAAAGTAAGCTCTTATAGATGCCATATTAGAGTTTCACTTATACAGCATGTATAAGTTGGTTTGTCATGCATGAAACTAGTACAGATGGATAGATTGAATTTTTCTGATAATTTTTCATATATAAATTATTTGAATCTGAGCTACGGTTGAATTTCTATGAATTTTTGAAGTTTTGAATATATTCTGGAATTTCCTGATTTAAATTAATTCCAGAAAATAAGATATTGCGTCAGCATTGCGCAAGCATGACGTCAGCGGTCAACTGCGGCTGGCTGGGTCAAACCTGACGTGTGGGGGCCACACGTCAGTGACACGGGTTAACAGGGGGGGTTAGCTAATTTAATTAGAGATTAGGGGGGCACTAGGGCCCACCGGTCAGTGTCAGGAGGGGTTAGGTTAGTTGGTGATTAGCCTTAAGCTAATCACCTGACGGCCGGACCCACGTGGCAGGCTCAGCGACGGGCTTGCCGCCGCGCGCTCTGGCACGGCGGAGTCCGTGCACGGCCACGGGCGGCGCGGAGAGCACCGGCGTAGCCCGTGCTCTCGCGCACCGTGGAGCAAAGGGACGAGCTGGGGCTGGGCTCGCCGAGCGGAGTTTCAAGGCGGCGCCGGAGTTCGGGTGGAGAGGGAAGAGGGCTACGGCGCAAGGGGACGAGAACGGAGAGGGGAACGGTGGCGGAGCTCACCGCGTCGCGATTTAACGGGCGGCGAGGTCGGGAGGGACCCGAGCGGTCGTGGCGGCGGAGGGGATCTCCGCAACCGGAGACGGAGACGAAGGCGACGGCGGCGCCAGGCTTCCCGCGCCACGTGACTCGGACGGGAGGTAGCGGACGGCGGCGCGGATCTTGTGGACACGGAGAGAGGGCGAGGGGAGACGGTGGCCACGGGCGGCAGCAGCGGCGCCTCGGTGGCGTGCTCGGGAAGAGAGGGAGAGAGAGCTCGGAGGGGGGGAGGAACGAGAGAGCGAGAGGTCGGGTGGCTGCGTGGCGTCGTTCCAGGCGCCCAGCGACGAGGGGAGGCCAGGCAGGTAGGGAGGAGGTGGCGTGGCGCGGCGGAGCAGCGCTGCCGGGCACGCGCCCATCCCCTGCCGGGAGGAAGACGACAGGGGAGGGAGGTGGGCTGGGCTGGGCTGGCCAGTGGGCCGGCCAGGCAGATAGTGTCAGGGCAGCCACGACAGGCTAGGCGCCTGTAAGTATCCCTTTCCTATTTATTTCCTTTTCTATTTTTCTCGACATTTGTTTTGATTTATTTAAAATACTAAACCAATTTATTTAATCATGCCAATTTTGCAGGGCTAACTATATTATTCCGAGCTCCTCAACAAAGGGCACAATTTTTGGACAATATTTTATATATATAATAATATATATCCAAGGCAAATATTTATGCATTAATTCCAAATGCCCAAAATAAATACTTATGAGATCCTAAAATATTGGTTAGGTTGTTATCTCTGCCCAATATTTTCAGAGGGCCACATGAGCATTTTCTTGGACCTTTTTGGAGCAATTTTTATTTAGGTCATTTCCAACAGTTATTCTGAGGGTTTCACAATCCCCATTTCAAAATTAAATGGAATTTAAACATGATGCACAATGACTAGCTAGCCTTGAGCATACCAGCACTAGGGATGTGACAACTCGCCCCCACTTGAAAGAATCTCGTCCCGAGATTCAGGGGTCGACGGAAAGAAAGCGGGGTACTCCAGTCGAAGACGATCTTCTCGCTCCCAGGTAGCTTCTCTCTCGGAATGATGAGACCATGAACCTTGAGAAACTTGATGTTCGACGCCGAGTAACACGCCTCGCTTGATCAAGAATGCAAACCGGGTACTCTCGGTATGTGAGGTTATCTTGGAGATCAAGCGTTTCGTGGTCCACTCCGCGGATAGGATCCGAGAAGCAACGCCTGAGTTGAGAGACGTGGAAGACATCATGAACTCGAGAAAGATGTGGGGGTAGTTCCAACTGGTAGGCAACCTCTCCTCGTTTAGCGAGAATGCGAAAGGGGCCAATGTAACGAGGAGCCAACTTGCCCTTGATACCGAAACGATGGGTACCCTTTAGAGGAGTAACCCGAAGGTAAGCCTTGTCGCCAACTTCATAAGCCACTTCCTTATGACGACGGTCATATCGGCTCTTTGACGAGATTGGGCTGTTTTCAAATTCTCACGAATGATGCGAACTTGCTCTTCCGCCTCCGGATCATGTCCGTCCAAAGAATTGTCTTTCACCGGTTTCACCAGTTCAAAGGTGTTCGACATCTTCGCCCATAGAGAATCTCAAAAGGAGCTTTCTTGAGACTGGATTGATAGCTATTGTTATAAGCAAACTCGCAAAAGGAAGACATTTCTCCCAATCCATACCGAATGAGATAACGCAAGCTCTAAGCATGTCTTCGAGAATTTGGTTGACCCTTTCCACCTGACCACTTGACTGAGGGTGGAAAGCGGTACTGAAGAAAAGATGGGTTCCCATGGCGGTTTGGAAACTCTCCCAGAAATGAGAAGTGAAAAGACTACCACGGTCTGAATTGATCTCTAGTGGAACACCATGGAGTGACACTATTCGAGAATGTATAAGTCAGCGAGCTGACTAGCAGTGATACTCTCTCGAACAGAAGGAAGTGAGCCACTTTGGAAAGACGATCAACGACTACGAAGATAGCATTATTCCCTTTCTTGGTCCCGGGAAAGCCGGTGATGAAATCCATACCAACTTTATCCCATTTCCACTCAGAATAGCTAAGGGCTGAAGGGTGCCAAGAGGCCTTTGATGCTCTGCTTAACGCGACGACAAACGCCACAGCTTAGCAATAAATCGAGCGATTTCTCTTTCATCCTAGTCCACCGAACCTCTGGCGTAGGTCCTGATACATCTTAGTACTACCGGGATGAATTGTGAGAGGAGATTCATGCGCCTCCTTAAGAATCAGTTGTCGAAGATGTTGCTTCTTGGGGACCACCAGGCGGTGCCCAAAGAAAACGACACCTCGATCATCTATAGAGAAATTACCAGCAATACCCTTGGCAATGGTTCTCTTGATCCGGGTAATCCCCGTATCATGCTTCTGGGCTTCTATGATATGATCCACTAGAGTAGGTTTCGCCACCAAGGTAGAAAGGAATCCGTGAGGAGCAATGTAAAGATTAAGCTTACCAAATTCCTCATGGAGAAGTGGTTGGCCTTGCTGCAACATGAGATTGTTGCAATAGGATTTACGGCTTAACGATCAGCCATGACATTGGCTTTGCTCGGGTGTAGGTAATCCCTAGATCATAATCTGTGATCAACTCCAACCAACGTCTTTGTCTAAGGTTCAAATCTGGTTGGGTGAATATGTACTTGAGACTACGGTGATCGGTGTAGATCTCGCAACGCTTACCAAGAAGGTAATGTCGCCATGTCTTGAGTGCATAGACTACGGCCGCAAGCTCTAGATCATGTGTAGGATAATTCTCCTCATGTGGATGCAATCGACGAGATGCATAGGCAATCACATGACGATCCTGCATAAGAATGCAACCTAGTCCCTGCGTGAGGCGCCGCAGAGATAACAAAGTCTTTAGTGAAACCGTGGCACTAGTATGGGAGCAGAAGTCAGCGCCTTTTCAGTTCTGAAAACTGTACTCACACTGTGGGGACCACTCAAACTTTTTATCTTTCTTGAGAAGTTCCGTGAGAGGTTTAGCTACTTTGGAGAAGTTTTCAACAAAGCGGCGACAATAGCTGGCTAGACCAAGGAAACTCCTAACTTGTTTAACGGTTTGGTGGAGTCCAATCAAGAACGGCCTGAACTCTCTCGGATTGACAGCAATGCCCTTACCAGAGATTACGTGGCCTAGGTAGGTCACTTCGCAACCAAAATTCACACTTGGAGAACTTGGCATAAAGGCGGTGCTCTCGAGTTTTTCTAGCACAAGTCTGAGATGTTCGCATGCTCTTCCTCATTCTTCGAGTAAATAAGAATATCATCGAGGTAAACCACGACAAATTTATCTAAGTACTCCATGAAGATCGAGTTCATCAAGCGGAGAATGTAGCTGGAGCGTTGGTTAGACCAAAGGACATGACGGTGTACTCATACTGGCCGTAACGAGTGACAAAAGCTGTTTTGGGAATGTCTCCATTCCTAATCTTGATTTGATGGTAGCCTAACCTCAAATCCATCTTAGAAAAGACTGAGGATCCAGCGAGCTGATCATACAGGTCGTTGATCCTGGGGAGCGGATACTTGTTCTTTATCGTGACCAAATTAACGGACGATAATCTACAACCATCCGTCCGTACCATCCTTCTTCTTGACGAAGAGGACGGGCAAGCCCAAGGAGAAGAACTAGGACGGATGAAACCCTTTTGCAAGGACTCATCAAGTTGTTTCTTAAGCTCGGCTAGTTCTAAGGGTGCCATCTTATAAGGTCTCCTAGAGATTGGGGCGGTTCCTGGGATAAGATCTATGACGAACTCTACATCTCTGTCAGGTGGTACACCTGGCAGCTCCTCTGGAAAAACGTCCGGAAAGTCACGGACTACCGGGATATCTTCAAGGTCTGGAAGAGGGCTGGCATTAAGAGAATAGAGTTGACGCTTTGCAACCCTAGTGGAGACAGTGACTATCTTGCCAGATGGGTGTGTAAGCTGAACAGACCTAGTGAAACAATCAATCTTGGCATGATGAGCTGTCATCCACCCATACCCAAGATGATGTTAATATCTGAAGACTTGAGGGCTACAAGTGAGGCAAGGAATACAAGTCTGTCAACAAGGATTTCGTTACCATGGCTTATACAAGAAGTTTGCCATTTGGATCCAGGAGTTTGAATGACTAGCGGAGAGGGCATATCACAAAATGATATGTTGTGCAAGTTAGCATAGCTTTCAGAAATGAAGGAATGAGATGCTCCAGTATCAAATAGAACTGAGGCGGGATGACAATTGACAAGGAGTGTACCAAGAACGACATCCGGATCATCATGAGCGTCTTTAGCTGAGACGTGATGCACACATCCACGTTCAGCGGGAGCTGACTTGACACTGATCATCTTGCGTGATGGCTTAACACAGCCAACAGGCTTCTCGAGCTGGGGTGGAGCATAACTGGCTTGAGAGCAGTCACGTGCATAGTGCCCTGGCTCTCCGCATGTGAAGCAAGTCCCTGAGGTTGGACGTGGACCCGCATTGACAAGTGGTCCACCAATAGGCCTGGGTGGAGCATGTAACTGAACTGGGTGAGGCGCCATATGGGATGGCCTCGGTGAATATCCGGTGGAAGAGCAGAGTTCGAATCCAAATCCGCGTTTCGGAACTAGAACCGGAGGATGAAACCAATTCACGGTGGTGCTTACGAGACTCCTCGTAAGTGAGCTGAGCTGTCTCTGCATTAATGGCCTTGTTCACAAGAGCCTGGAATGTATCACAATGGTGCAGGTGAAGGTCACGGCGCAACTTGGGGTTGAGACCCTTCCGGAACCTGGCCTGCTTCTTGGCGTCCGTGGACACTTCTTCTGGGGCATAACGGGCAAGGTTCTCAAACTCTCGCTGTGAAGCATCAACAGCCATCTCACTGGGTGAAACTACGTAACTCCTCTCTCTTGCGATCGATGAGGGCTTCAGGGATGTGATGCTCGTGAAAAGCCTCACTGAAATCTCTCCAGGTTGGAACCTGACCAGCTGGAAGCATAGCCTCATAGTTCTGCCACCAAAGACTAGCATGACCTTCCAGATGGTATGCAGCATAGGTGACCTTGTCATCTTCAGATCGCTTATGAACGCAGCTTATGAGTGATGCTACGGTTACCATCCGCATCGAGTGGCTCGATGGAGTGATGAAAGGTAGGTGGGTGCAAGCGAATGAAGTCATGAATGGTTGCAAACCCTTTGGACTGATGTGCGGTGTTCTCCTCGATACGTGCCAACAAACGGTTAGACTCACGCTTGTTCCTCTCCATTTCTAACATAAACCCTGTCAATGAAGGCTGGTCGGGAGGATCCTCATCCCTTCCATCTCCGTGGTTCTGGCTACGAGCAGCAGAACTTCGCTTAACTGATGACATCCTGAGAAACGAAACCAAGGACGGAATCACACCACTACATACTGAAAATGTGGGACACTGATATTAGTAACTCTCGAACTCCTGGGGCAGTTCCGGCAGCATAACGGCAGTAAAATGTTTCAAAATGGAACATTCTGCAAAATGGGGTAGCACCATACTCAACATCATCCATCAAAGGTTCTGGGATAATACTAAACATGCTATACCGAGGGTACTCGAAAACTGGGGTAAGACTCTGATCAACCAATCCTATGGGACTACGGAAATAGTAACACGTGATCCTGATAGACAGAAGAGATAGCCTAGTTCCTTAACCCCGTAGGAAAGATAGGGCGACTCAGATCAGAGGCCATGAGGTAAAGGAGTAAAAAGAGCCTTACGTACCCTTCCACAATCAATTCCCCTATATAACTAAAGCATTTCTAGACTCAACTTCGATCAGGTTGGCTTGGAAATCCTACAGAGCAGTCGCTCGATACCAAAGCTGTCGGGACCCCGATCCTAAGTCACACCGATCTAGCATGTAACACATCATATCCCTTTGCAGCCTCACGCACGGTATTCCCACGGGTGTCGCCTTACCATGGCCCGGACCGCTTATCTTTTGGCTCACGATATGATAGTGTCGCTAGCATCCATATGACAAAGAACCCGGGCCGACATGGCTAGTCGTGAACCCAAAGCGGCGCTAACCTATGGGGACAGGCATACATGAATCACATCGAGCATGTCGGTCATCAACGATATATTCGGCTGTAGCACTGGCTATGAGGACTCCGGTATCCCGGCTGTAGCAGGCTAGGCAGACTCGAATAACACGCGTGACATTTCCCGAAGGCGATGTATATAGGAACGGCGGAACACATGCCGCCCGATCAAGTGTCCAAGCAAGAGTGCTTTGGGCTAGCGAGGACTCGGTGACCCGGCAGAAGCGGACTACTATCGCTCAGAGCACGAGACTACATTTCCCCATAAGAGAGGCTACCAAGGATAAACAACTAGATTGTCGGATCCCACACATAGCAATACAAGTTACACGTACGCATAACATGCAAGTATGTGCTGTACAACATGGCATCACAACATAACGCAAACTCATATAGATAAAGGCTCAGAAAAGCCACATAGCAATAAATACAAACAGGGGTCACATGACCCATCATTCAGAGCATACAAGCAACAAGCGGAAGCATTACATGTCTGAGTACAGACAACTACAAAAGGAAAAGGCTGAGAAGCCTGACTATCTACAAGACCCTCCCAAGGGTACAAGATCGTAGCTGAGGTAACAAGCTACTCGTCGAAGTCCAAGCGTAACTACTATTAAGACCAAAGTCTCCGCTGCAAAAACATAAATAAAGCAACGTGAGTACAAAGGTACTCAGCAAGACTTACGTCAGATCCTATCATACATGCATTAGTGTCAAAAGGTAATGTGGGGTTTAGTTGCAGCAAGCCAGCTTTGACTCTGTGGCTATCCTGTTCTACGACTACAAGAAACTCTTGAGGTGAGACAACGTACACGAGTCCACTAATCACCACATAAATACACTACTACGGATTCATTCCCGTCTCCATACGAGAAGGCCATCCATAGCACTCACACTTGTCTTGAGCATTTTAGAGTATCCAATTCAAGTTGTCTATGTACCACGTAAGCATCCAAGAAGTCCATAACCGAGGACACGGCTATTCGAATAGATCATGATAACCCCGCAGGGTGTACTTCTTCACACACGCCTCGCCACTTACCGCCATATACACGCCATGTATCTCGGCAACCTTCAAGCGGAAGCTTTGGCGAGGGTGTCGGCCACGACCGACTAACCACACAAGACTCTAGTCCAGGCTTATCGCCTATTCGGGTTCCATCCGCAAGGAGATCCGCCGGGTGTCGCCACGGCCCCAAACGATGTGAGCAGGGTTCCCAAGCCCACCATCCGGTGCCACTTGGTACACCGTGCCACCTGTGTTTAGTCTGTCCCAAGCCCACCTGCGGGTGCCACTTGGTAGAAAAATAGCACTACCTACAAACACGAAAACTAGTTGCGACTCACGGACAGAGGTCAAGTTGATTAATAAGTCGAGAGGGTCGAGTTACCGAACCCAATGTGTGGTAGTATCGAGTCATTGGACAACATACATAGAACTCAATTAGCAAGGACGGTTCCAAAGAGACAACCCACCATGTACTCCTACATGGCCTCTCACCGCTACCTTTACCAAATCGTGTTCACACACTTCACTCTCAGCATCGGAACATAGAACTGTACTCCAATTCATTCCCAATGAATCAGACCTGACACACTCTAAGCAATAGCAGGCATAGCATGGTAGGAACACAACATGGCTCAATCAACTCCTACACATGCTAGTGGGTTTTAACTATTTACTGTGGCAATGACAGGTCATGCAGAGGAAAGGGTTCAACTACCGCAGCACAAAGTAGCAGATGAATCGTTGTTGTCCTAATGCAATAACTGAGAGCAGGAGCGAGAGATAGGATTGTATCGGAATGAACAAGGGTATTTGCTTGCCTGGTAAGTCAACAAGGGAGGCACCGCTTCATAGACAGTACTGAACGCCTCCTGAGGGACCTATCGAGAAGGAACGGTGCCGCAATCAATACACAATCATATGCAACAATATGATGCATGAACATGGCATGTAGATGTGATGCTGTTTGAGTTAATGCAACTGGTATTTGATTTGAATGAAGTCCATTTGAACCAAAGGTTCAAATGCAATTCCAAAGTAAGCTCTTATAGATGCCATATTAGAGTTTCACTTATACAGCATGTATAAGTTGGTTTGTCATGCATGAAACTAGTACAGATGGATAGATTGAATTTTTCTGATAATTTTTCATATATAAATTATTTGAATCTGAGCTACGGTTGAATTTCTATGAATTTTGAAGTTTTGAATATATTCGGAATTTCCTGATTTAAATTAATTCCGAAAAATAAGATATTGCGTCAAGATTGCGCAAGCATGACGTCAGCGGTCAACTATGGGCTGGTTGGGTAAACCCGACGTGTGGGGCCACACGCCGCGACACGGGTTAACGAGGGGTTAGCTAATTTAATTAGAGATTAGGGGGCACTAGGGCCCACCGTCGATGTCGAGGGGTTAGGTTAGTTGGTGATTAGCCTTGCTAATCACCGACGGCCGACCCACGTGGCAGGCTCAGCGACGGGGCTCGTCGCCGGCGGCCTCTGGCACGGCGGAGTCCGTGCCACGGCCACGGGCGGCGCGCGTCGAGAGCACTGGGCGTAGCCCGTGCTCTCGCGACCGTGGAGCAAAGGGGACGAGCTGGGGCGGGGCTCGCGGAGCGGAGCTTCAGGGCGGCGCCGGAGTTCGGGTGGAGAGGGAAGAGGGCTACGGCGTGCGGGACGAAGCGGAGAGGGGAAGCGGTGGCGGAGCTCACATGCGGTCGCGATTTAACGGGCGGCGAGGTCGGGAGGGACCCGAGCGGTCGTGGCGGCGGAGGGGATCTCCGCAACCGGAGACGGAGACGCGGGCACGGCGGCGCGCTCAGGCTTCCCGCGCCACGTGACTCGACGGGGAGGTAGCGGACGGCGGCGCGGATCTTGTGGACACGGAGAGAGGGCGAGGGGGAGACGGTGGCCACGGCGGCGAGCAGCGGCGCTCTCGGTGGCGTTCGGGGAAGAGAGGGAGAGAGAGCTCCAGGGGAGGGGGAGGAACGAGAGAGAGCGAGAGAGGTCGGGGTGGCTGCGTGGCGTCGTTCCAGGGCGTCCAGGCGACGAGGGGGAGGCCAGGCAGGTAGGGAGGGAGGTGGCGTGGCGCGGCGGAGCCTTGCTGCGTCGGGCATCGCGCCATCTCTGCCGGGAGGAAGACGACAGGGGAGGGAGGTGGGCTGGGCAGGGCTGGCCAATGGGCTGGCCAGGCCGCATAGTCTTGGCAGCCAAGACAGGCTAAGCGCCGAGTAAGTATCCCTTTCCTATTTATTTCCTTTTCTATTTTTCTGACATTTGTTTTGATTTATTTAAAATACCAAACCAATTTATTTAATCATGCCAATTTTTGCAGGGGCTAACTATAATATTCCAGAGCTCCTCAACAAAGGGCACAATTTTTGGACAATATTTTATATATATAATAATATAAATCCAAGGCAAATATTTACTGCATTAATTCCAAATGCCCAAAATAAATACTTATGAGATCCTAAAATATTGGTTAGGTTGTTATCTCTGCCCAATATTTTCAGAGGGCCACATGAGCATTTTCTTGGACCTTTTTGGAGCAATTTTTAATTAGGTCATTTCCAACAGTTATTCTGAGGGTTTCACAATCCCCATTTCAAAATTAAATGGAATTTAAACATGATGCACAATGACTAGCTAGCCTTGAGCATACCAGCACTAGGGATGTGACAATTCACTTCGATGGGTCCAGGCAGTTAGAAGGCTCGGGGGCTGGAGTCGTTTTAACTTCCCCCCGAGGTGACAAATTTTGCTATGTGCTCCGGCTTATGTTTCCCTGTACTAACAATGCAGCTGAATACGAGGCTTTACTCCATGGTCTCTGGATGGCCAAAGAGATGAATTTGAGCCGGGTAAGGTGCTTGGGCGATTCAGACCTCGTCGCTCAACAGGTGTCAGGCACGTGGGACTCCAAGGATCCCCTTATGGCGGCTTATCGTCATGAAGTTGATACGGTGGTCGGGCACTTCAAAGGTTATCAAGTAGAGCACATTGATCGAAGGAAGAATGAGGCGGCTGATGCTTCGAGCCGGCTGGGGTCTCAGCGTAAGCCGGTGGCGCCTAACACCTTTCTTGACGTTTTGCATAACCCTTCTGTCAGAGTGCCTACAGAGGAAGAGCTAGCAGTGCCAGACCCGGAGGCACAGCTGGTGGCGGCTCTCCACGCCATCCCAGATTGGACAGTCCCATATTTGGCCTATATGACCCGGGGAGAGTTGCCTGAGGACGAGACCTTGGCAAGACAAATCATCAGGCGGTCCAAATCCATGACAATTTTTCATGGCGAATTGCATCACCGCAGCATCACTGGGGCGTTTCAACGTTGCGTATCGCCTGCGGAGGGTCAGGAGATACTTCGAGAGATTCATGAAGGAGATTGCGGTCATCCTGCCGGTTCAAAATATCTGGTGGCCAAGGCTTTTCGTCATGGTTTCTTTTGGCTGACGGCTCATGCTGATCCGGAGGATCTGGTCAGCAAATGTGATGGATGTCAAAAATTCTCACGACGAGCTCATGTGCCGGCTCAAGAATTTTGGATGATTCCAATTACTTGGCCATTTGCAGTCTGGGGGCTTGACATGGTTGGACCTTTCAAAAGGTCTAAGGATAAGAAGACACACCTGTTGGTGGCAGTGGATAAATTCACCAAGTGGGTTGAAGCAGAGCCGGTCAGTAAGTGTGATGCAGCCACGGCGGTTCAGTTCATGAAAAAGGTGATCTTTCGTTTTGGCTTTCCACACAGCATTATAACTGATAATGGTACTAATCTCTCCAAGGGTGCCATGGAAGAGTTCTGTCAACAAGAGCAAATCCGCTTGATGTTTCGTTTGCTCACCCTCGATCTAATGGTCAAGCGAAAAGAGCTAATCAAGAGATCTTGAAAGGTATCAAACCCGGCTCTCGGTTCCCTTGCAGCGAACTCCGGGTTGTTGGGTGGAGGAGTTACCCTCTGTGCTATGAAGCATCAACACAATGCCTAACAGATCTACAGGTTATACACCTTTCTTCATGGTGTACGGAGCAGAGGCGGTTCTGCCAAGTGATATCCGGCATGATTCACCCCGGGTGGCGGCTTACGTTGAGGCTGATAATGAAAAAGCTCGTCAGGATGCACTTGACTTGTTGGATGAGGAGCGAGACTTGGCAATAGCCCGCTCGGCGATTTATCAGCAAGACCTGCGCCGTTATCACAGCCGCCGGGTTAGAAGCAGAGCATTTCAGGAAGGCGATTTAGTGCTCCGGCTCATCCAGGATCAATTTGATATGCACAAGCTGTCTCCTCCTTGGGAAGGACCCTTTGTGATCAGCAAGAATCTCAACAACGGGTCATATTACCTCATCGATGTTCGAGAGCACAAAGACTCACGTAAGTCGGAGGAAGAGACCCACCGGCCGTGGAACATAGCGCATCTCCGGCCCTACTATACTTAAGCCACCGGCTCTCAGAGTATATTTGCTTTTTCTTTTTTCGCAATGTATATATTATATAAAGCAATAAAGCGGGACCTCTTTTCTTTCCACCCTTCAAGGTTTATGTATCTTCTTTACCAGGTGGTGGAAAAAACCAACAGGGAGCGGATCATATCTGAATCCGGCTTTCCCTTTGGTCTGTCTTATGATCATATCTGAATCTAGCCATGGTCACTTGGGGGCTTCCTGTTCAAGCATAGGTCGTATTCGAACCAAAGAGAACATAGCTGTCGATACCCAATTGATCGGCATACTGCCAAACCCACTTGGGGGCTTCTTGATCATATTTGAATCATAGCTTAACCCCTTTGGGTCTAACGTGGATCGTATTCGAATCAGCGTCATTAAACAACTCTAATGGTCACTTGGGGGCTTCCTATTCAAACATAGGTCGTATTCAAAACAAACAGAACATAGCTGTCGATACCCACTTGATCGGCGTCGCCAAAGCCATTGGGGGCTATATGATCGTATCCGAATCTTAGCTTAACCCCTTTGGAAAGGTTCTACTGATCGTATTCGAATCAGAGGCCTTTGAAAATTAAGTCTATTTTACTTTGTAAGGGTAAGTAATATTAAGGGCCAGGTAAACATTATATGTGCCAACTTTCAGAAGTTAAGTTTAACTGTCTGCTTTTTGGGATCACATAAGACGGTAAGGTATGCTTCAAATAAGATAGCAGGTATATTATTATGGTCATGATCATAAACCGGCGATTTTTATGATGTTTTAGTTCATACTCCGGGTTATCACTATTCTATATGACCCCGGATGTGATAAGACGCCAAAGGAATTCTGTTTTTTGTTTTATACACATGATAAAGCAAGAAAGTTTTGGACGTCAAGGAACAATTCACATAAGCCAGAAGTATACAACGATAGCGGCTTATAACAATATTAAGAACCACAAACATGCGCGAAGGCATGACAGAGTAAGAGGTTTTTCTACCCTATTACAAGACTCCCCAAGTCTGAATAATGAAGCATCATTTTTTCAAAGAGATAGCACCAGGCGGGTTACTCCTTTGGTGGGCTTGAAGATTCCGGGTTATCCTTCTCCGCCTCATCGTCTGCTGTTTTGTCCTGGAAGGTTGACGAGGTCCAGTCAATGCCGCTTAAGGCTTCAAATTCAGCTTCATCATCTATTAAACCGGCTGGGTCAACTTAGGAGCAAAGGTATGCTTACGAGTTGGAGGAATCAGGCTGACGTCATCATAATGAGGAGTTGGAATCCTCCGGTTCTCGTTGTCGTAACCCGGTTGATACTCGGTAAGATCAATATCATTTCCAATGATGGTGGCCATAGGACGTACGACTCTTACACAGTTGGTGAAGTCGGATTCATTGAATACAGAGCCATCCTCCTTCAAGCTGGGATATCCAAGAGCAACGTCTGCCAGATCTAACTCTGGAAGCAACGCCTTGGCCCGGCTTAAGGCAGCTATGGCCCCGGCTCTCGCAGATGCCCGCCTTAGTTCTTGAATCCATTGGGGTAACACGGCAAGCCGTTTGAGCACATCTTGCAGGAGATAAGGAGCATCATTTGATAAAGCCACAATGGCCAGAGCACGTTGTGACCCGGAGTATAGCTGTTCCACCAGAGTGTACACCGCCTTAAGCTTGATCAGCATATTCTGCTTGAGGTTTGTGCTCCTGGGGCCTGCGTTTATACATATAAGGTAAGCCGGAGATAATGATTGAAATAGTCATCAAAGGAACCATGGTGATATTTACGATTATACATAGTAACTTACCGAAGATTGCTAAGACCATTTGAGATATCTGGCGTTTTAAGCCGGACAGCTCGGCAGTTGCTTCGGCAAGAGTTGCTTCTGCTGTCTCGGCCCGGGTCACAAGTGAGGCCTTTTCATCTGCCCAGGTTTTCTTCTCCGCATCAAAATTCTTCTTCAACTTCTCTTGTTCAGAGACGCTGAATGCAAATTTGGAGTTGGCTTTTTGAATCTCGAGTTCTTGGGCTGCCAGCCGAGTCTTCAGGTCAGCAATCTCCGACTCAAATTGACTGGTGGAGGCCTGCGTTGATGCCGGATTATAATTAAGGTTATGGTAAGATATCATTAAGTCCCAAGCACTTTGCAAGCAAAGACACTTGACACTTGGGGGCTAATGTATGCTAAAGAAAATTTTACTTTATAATGCTAGATTATGCATATTAAAGTCTCAAGCACTTTACAAGTAAAGATACTTGACACTTGGGGGCTAATGTGTATCGCATGTTCTAAGTTATCATATTATGACCGGGTTAAATATATTTTCTTTTAAACCGGACGAACTAACAGTAAGCAGGTATCCGAGTCTACAGCATATTTATTCATAACTAGTAGACTTGGGGGCTGGTACAGTAAGTAAGATTCAGGAGAATAGTATGAGTTATCCCTCAGATTTGTGCTGTATTTGTTTCACCATGTCAATTTCTAGGTCACGGCTGTTATGCACTTGATTCAGATAGCCTGAGACTATATCACCAATGCTTAAGTGGGCATAATCAGCGATGTCCTGTTTGGTCTTCCGGCGGTCGACAAATTCTTCTTTGGCAGTACATCTGGCAAGGACAGTAGGCCGCCCCGGTTCAACAAACTGGCTTTTCAGAATCTCTACCTCCGGTTCAGTCGTCTTGACCGGGCTAGGAATTTCCGGATTATCAGAGCTGTTGAAAGTGTCTTCGGCAGGCGGGTCAGAAGATGGCGCTAGAATTTCATATGCCGGTTCAGGAGGTGGTTGATGAGTAGAAACATCTAGTGAAGCTGTTCCTTTTTCGGCTCAGTTGTGACCGGATCTTCGGATGGTTTATTCTTTTTTGCCCTCTTACTGGGCTTCACCTGCACGCTGTGGACAAAACAGAAGGGTGAGTTCAAAATATGAGTAAGGCAAAGCATAAGGATAACAAAAGGTATATTACCCAGGGGCAGTATTGAAAGCCGACATATTGGATTGCATAGATTCGCCGGAGGAAGGAGAGGTATCTTGATAATTGGAGTCAGATGAATTGAGAGGTTGGCGAATTAACCCGGCCAAAGGATAAATCAAACGTAATTTGGAGATGACCTCAGCCCGACGCTTCCTGCTTATGTCGGGTAAGCCGGAAGAGAGTTCTGCATCCTTGCTGGTCCGGGTCTACCTCCGGCTTTCAAGCTATTGTTGCTTGAAAAGAAATTGAGGATCTTGATAAGCTAGAGGATGTGAAAATCTTACTTTCTGGGTCACCCGTCGGGTTTTGTGCTTTGGCAAAGGCTCTGAGTCGGAGGAGATTATAGTTACCTCTTCACCAGGAGCTTGGCTGTTCACTGTATCCTCCTGAAAGGCAGAAATGTCAATAAAATAATAACAAAGGAGTTAGAGAGTAAGGGATTACCTCTTCCTCATCTAAAGAAGAGCCATCCAATTTGAGTAAATCGGAGGCACTGGGTTTCTTTTTCTTTGAAGTTCCTGTCTTGGAGGCTTTCCTTTCGGTTTTCTTGGCTGCCCTGGCTTGTTTGGCAGCCTCGTGGTCATAATTGACCTTCCAGAAATTATCACTGGCCTGTGGAAAAAAGTTAAAGAATTATAAGTACAAAGGAGGTAAACATCTTAAAGAATATTTATTAAGATTGGTAACTTACTGCAGGAGCCGGGTTCTTTTTGCAGAAGGGAAGTAAACCGAAGGCATTGCTAATAACAGTGCCCTCCTTCAGCAGTGACTGGGTTGTAGCATCAATTACATCATCCTGTAAGTCGTCAGGACTATGACGCATTGGTTTATTTTTTTCGCCTGTATAAGTACACATTAAGCCGGAGCGGCGGCTTAATGGGAGTATTCACCAAGTGACCCAGACTCGGACTAGATCGATGCCATTTAAACCATTTCCCAAAAGAGCTTTAATCTTATTTATGGTGGGATTAAGAGGCAGATGTTCAACAGCGGTCAGTTTATCCACCAGCGGATGGTTAGACTCAAGGCGCAGGGTGCGAAAGCTGGGCAGAGGCTTCTCATCAGCCGGAGAAGTGTCCTGACAGTATAACCATGTCTGGTTCCAATCTTTTGGGTGACTCAGTAACTCAGCACAAGGAAACAGGCAGTCTCTCCGTCGCTGGATTGAGATACCGCCAAGCTCAAGACTATGCCCATTGGCACGTTCATTCTGCCGGTTCAGGTAAAACAGTTCTCTAAACAAAAGCAGACTTGGCTCCTCTCCGAGGTACACCTCGCAGAAGACTTGGAAATTGCAAAGATTTGACACAGAATTGGGTCCAATGTCTTGAGGACTAAGGTCAAAGAAATTCATAACTTCTCTGAAGAACTTTGAGCCGGGAGGGGCAAATCCCCGGCTCATGTGATCCGTGAAAACTATCACCTCCCTTTCTTTGGGTTGAGGCTTTTCTTCAGATGGGTCAGGAACACGATAAGACATGACCTCCTTTTTTGGCAGATGGCCAGACTTCACAAACTCAGCAAGTTTACTCTTGGTGACTGTGGATGGGACCCAGTTGCAGGTTACAGGAGATTTGGTCGCCTTAGGTGCCATGACAACAGATTGGCCTATTACAAGATAAGTAGTTCCAGTTCAAATTTTAACCCGGGAGGAAATATCCAAATTACTGAAGGTAGCAGCTTACGAAGGGGCCTAATGATATAAGGATAACTGTGCAACAATATTTAAGCCGCTACAAGCATCAAGAGCAGTTCAAAATATTTAGGCATATGAGAAGTAGGCAAAGTTCACAGATCAGTGTTATTCCTTTAAGCCGGACACCTGGACAGTTATGTTTAAGGGTATTTAACATGAAGAAGTTTTTCGGGTGATAAAAACTGGTTTTATAATCTTCTGCTAAAATCTAAGATCAAAGGACTATTCTGATAAGAAAAGTTTCTAGACCTAAAAACTAACGCAGATGTGTTCATAGGCTCGAATGAGGCTTTCATACAGGGAAAGGGATCTGTTTTTTATCCAAGACAAGTGCGAAAACAACTACCGCGGCTATTTTTATCATTCTCAGATCGGAAGAGGCATCTAGGAGGAAAACTAACAAGGGTTTGGCTCCAATGGTGATGAACTCCGACGAACTCGAGGAAATAATGCGGATCTAAGCAAGGAAGGGAAGGGAACTTACGGATCTGGATGAGCTGCGAAAGTTCGCCGTCGTTTTCTGATCCGATTCAGGTTGATGCAGCTATCTGGGACGGTGAAGAAAAGAAGCTCGACGGCGGCGGCGGCGGAGCTCGAAAGGAGACAAGAGGAAGAAGATGACTGGAAGAAGGAGAATGGGAGACCTAGGTCGCGCCTATTTATAAGGAGAGGATAACTGAGACGGCATGAGAAACGAGGAGATAAGAGTTATTATCTAGCGGCCCCGACGCCTCGGTTTTCGGAACAGTCAATAACGACAGAAATCCGTTGGAAGATATGGTGGAATAAAAAAGGAAACATGACGTCACGGCGGGTTGACACGGATCCAAAAAATGACGTCATGGCGGGTTAAAGAAAGTCTTTCGCACAGTCAGAAGACTGAAGATTTATGTTTTAAGGTATTTTAAGATTGACATGAATAGGTTCAAATCAATCTGGGGCCTAATGTTGGGGATATAACTATTTGTGTAAGCCACCCAGGAGGGGCCGGGTTACGCAAGGAAAATTCACCAGAAAGAAGCCCAAGACCAAGCATGAAGATGGCGGTTCAATAAAGGGCCTAAGGCCCACAGGCGACTTAAGGCCCGTTGTAGTAAACCGCCATAATGGCATGACTTGTATCATAAGGTAGATTTAACTAGTCACCGAGCCGGACATTGTTTATAAGCCGACCGGGACACTGTGGGCCACCACGCGTCAACCCGTGTATATAAGGGGACGACCTGCTGGCGGCTCAGGGCGAGAAACAACCCATCGAGAACCGGGTATAGCGTATTCCGCTCCCTGGTCATCGAAACATCAAGCAATACCAACCCAACTAGACGTAGGCTTTCCTTCTCCGCAAGGGGCCGAACTAGTATAAAACCTCTCGTGTCATTTGTCCCGATTAACCCCTTTAAGCTTCTTAGTTGCGATGGCTCCACGACTAAGTCCTTGCACGAGGACATCTGCCGTGACAATTCCACGACAAGAACCACTTTGACCACGCCGTCTTGCACCACACTCAACAACTTGGCTATGGGTTCGTCAAAGGCTCCACCGTCCTCCACAACTTCTCGTTTCCAACGAACCACAATAAGATCGTTGGAAAAACAGAAGGGGGGCACAGCACTGCCAGTAGAAAGAGGTAATCCTCTTCCCTTATTCGTGCAAATCTTACGTCTCTGGTCACACCGTATTCATCCCACGAAAGAAACTAGTTGAGTGCTTCTTACTGCATCTTCTTCATGATACTAAATGCATAAGGTTTCCTCCCATTTACTATTTCACCTTGGCTAGAGGTCAGTAGCCCGCCTTGATTTCAATTCAGGGTTAGTTGATTCACAATTAAAAGAAGGAGCACCCGCTTAGGCGAGCGGAGCATCTAGTCCACCTGTTCACCAGGGAAGCGGCACATCGCTGTCTATCATAAGGGTGTGGGGTGCAGGAGCTGCTTGCACCCGATCTGGAGGTCGGCGGGGCTTGAAGGGATGGCCGGGGGGGTGCCAAGCACGGCGGTGCGTTGAGGTCGAGGGGAGGGCGGAGGTTGGGGACTGGGCCGGTGGTCCCTGGTGTTTCGAGGAAGATCGTCAACACTGACTGGCTAGAGGTAGATGAAGGCAATCTACCCGTTCTTTGTACATCGGACGGTGCAAAAAAATGAACTAACATATTTGTTTTCAGTCGACTGTTATTTTCATAGGACCACACCTTGTGGTGTGCTGGAGGAGCACCTGCATTTCCCAGCCATCCCTGTGCTCATATTTCAAAATTCTAGAATCTACTAAATTTGTGTGCCATGCATGTTGTAGAGCTATCATATGTCTCCCGTCATTTATTTCTCACCGACCGGCTATCTGCTACTTTTACACTATTCTACTTGTGCACACACTTCACCCATACTCACACTATTGTTTTTTATGCATGGGTCTTTCAGACTCTGATGCAGTGTTGATGAATACACAAAAGAAAAGACAGAAGTCGCTCCAGTGTAATTCGAAGATAAGCACTAAGCGTTTCAGCGCTCTAAAGGGTGTAGTGTTAGCAGATGCAGACAGTAAATGTAGCTCTACAGTTGATGATCTCAATTTGCGCACACAACCATCCCAGGTGTTTGCTTTAACTTCGCGCTGTCAAATGTGGTTGCATGTTGCATATTGTGTCTAGCTTGTATTGCTTCCAATTTGGTTAAATTGCATCTTCTTACTTTACATATTATACCTTTGATAATGGCATGCCTTCCATGTTTTGATACATACTACATATGTCTATTAACCATGTTCGTACATCAAACTAATGCTCTTTTGTATCCCTCGTCAATCACTTATGATGAGATAGTCACCCTTAGTGGGTTACTGTGAGACGTGCTACTCGTTTAAAGAGTGCAGTGTCATCCTCCCACATGATTCTCAAGAAACAACAAGGCTAAACGAAGATAGTCAACATAGCTCTCTAGCTGCTAACCGCAATTCCCCTACACCACATCGCAGGTGCTTGCTCTTACTTGGCAATGTGATATGTGGTTGCCTGTTGCATATGGTGTCTACCTTGTAATGCTTTTAATTAGGGTAAATTGCATCTGCTTAGTTAACACATTATACCTGTGAATATGACATGCCTTCCTATTTTTGGTACATACTACGTCTTTCTATTAACCATGTTCTTACATCAAACTACTTTTCTTGTGTATCCCTCATCAATCACTTCTGACGAGACACCTTCTAGTTGACAGTGTAATATTGGTTGCATCTTGCATATCATTTCAAACATGTATTGCCACTAATTTGTTGAAGTGCCACTTATAATGAGACACATCTAACTTGGTAGAGTGATTTTGGTTAGATCTTTCATTTGGTATCTAGATTGCATTGCTTCCAATTTGTTGAAATGCCTTCTGCTTAGCATTTTTCGTACATGTTCCATCCTCCTACAATGTGGTTGCCATACATAAAAGTTGTGTTCGTCAGTATCATGCATCAACGAATTTGGAAGTGCGAATTTCATTCATTTTTCTTGTGTGTTTACTTGACAAGGCAAAATCTAAAAGGATGAAGGCACGAAATGATGGTGGTCCTCTCGAGCAACCAAAACAGATGATCTCTGCAGATTCTCCTGCTACTCCTACTACAGTGCAAGTTCCAAATCTCATCTCCCCTACTCCACAACCCCACGTGCTTTCTCTAACATGGCAGTGTGATATCTGGTTGCATCTTGCATATGGTGCCTAGGTTGTATTGCTCCTAATTTGTTAAATTTCATCTCCTTAGCTTACACATTATACATATGAATATGACACGCCTTCCTGTTTTTGGTACATACTACATCTGCCTATCACACCATATTCTTACACCAAACTACTGGTCTTGTGTATCCTGCATCTTTCGCTTATGATGAGACTGTCACGCCCGTGAGTTAGTATGAGACGCACTACTCTTATAAAGAGTGTAGTTTCATCCTCCCCACATGATTCTCAAGAAACAGCAAGCCTAAATGAAGATATTGAACATAGCTCTATATTTGAAGACGATATTTCCCCTACACCACCATCGCAGGTGCTTGCTCTAACTTTGCAGTGTGATATGTGGTTGCGTGTTGCATACGGTGTCTAGCTTGTAATGCTTCTAATTAGGGTAAATTTCATCTCCTTAGTTTACACATTATACCTGTGAATATGACATGCCTTCCTATTTTTGTTACATACTACATCTATTTGTTAACCATGTTCTTACATGAAACTACCTCTCTTCTGTATCCTGCATCAATCACTTACGATGAGACACCTTTATTCGTTGGATATTGAATATTATTTCTAGCTTGTTACCATGTATTGCTCCTAATTTGGTCAAATACATTTATGAGGCCACCCTTTTAATTTGGCCGAGTGATATTGGTTTCATCTTTCATAGGGTTTCTAGCTTGCATTGCTTCTAACTAGTTCAAACACCTTGTGCTTAGTTTACACTTTATACATTATACATGTCAATATGTCATGTGTCACACCATGATTTTCATGCCACAACACTTAAGCTAATTAATCATGATAAAATGTGGTTTGACAAAAACTTTTAAGTGTTTTGGTCTTTGTTTGATTGGAATTGGTTTGCTGTTTTCAAGTGCTCTTTAAAGTCAACACGACTCCACCTTCTATACTTCAACCCCTTGCTCCTAACTTCTGCCCAATGATCATACCATGTGTATACAACTGTATAGTATTTTCTTACAAAAATAATTTGGCCAAATAGTATTTTCAAAAATTAGTTTTCCAAAAACCCCTGAATTGAGATTTGCACTGCAAGTACTTGATTTGGGTTGTGAAAAATCTTTCAAAAGGTATATTTGAAACGTATTAGTTATTGGACTCCCATAAACCACAAAAATATAATTTTAAAAGTTATTTTCCTATTCTATTTAAAGGCTTTTTCTTAAGGCCAGAAATGGTCTTTAATAGGTTAAAATTATATTAAAGCTTCAAAAATATTTGAGAAAAATCAGGGAAACTCAGTGGACATATATTTTCCATATATAAGAGTTTCAACACATGGTCATGTTCAAAATATTTGGCAAAACCCTCCAAAACCATTTCTGTCCATTTCAAGTATTTGAAATATTTCTGAAAGAAATATTTTCAAATAAATCGAGGCTAGCAAGTCACATATGCATAATTGGATGACCTCGCAGAGTTTCAGCTCACTCCAAATTGTTTTGGATCACAATAGTGCCCCAAAACCATCTCTGTTCAGGTTTAAATTTGAACAACTTTACATTGCCAACTTATTCCAAATGCCCCAAACTTTGTGGTCAATCTCACAAGCCAAATGAAGACACTACACCAAGTGGTGCATCAAGGGGAATGGTTTTCCATGACTAGATCTTGGTAAATGCATTTTTGTTAATTTCTAGGATTTACAAAAGTTGCATTGGCAACTTTGCCCAAATGAGCTAAAAATTTTGTGGAAGGACCTAATTATATGTGCCATTTCACCCTATGGAGTCTCATGCCAAATGGAATCCATTTCCTTGCCCTAACCAGCAACAAACACCTTCTGCATGAACTCTATCGTTTTACCACAGCTGCCCCAGGTCACCCCTACCTCCAGTAACTCTCCTCCTTCATAAGCTCAATTATTTGGGGGTAAAACCCACCTCTTTCTCTCTGTGTTCACCCATGGCAACACCTCTTCTCTCTCCCATTTCTATATTCAGCACCCCACCTAGTTCCTGTCCCCTCGAGAGCATCCAAGGAAGCTCCAAGACACAAGAGGACATGCCCCTGGCCTTTTAAAATCGCCATCCGGCCATATGCACGCTCTAGGGCACGCTATAGTGCGCCCTCGCACTGTAGCCGCTCTTTGCCCAAGCTAATTGACGACCTAGGGCCTCCCCCTCATGTCCCCCGAGGCCGCCTCGGCGTTCGGGACACTGCAAGCTGTCGGACCCCTCCTGAGCCTCTCTCCTCACTCCTAGAGCTCACCCGAGCGCGGCCTGGACCGCACCCATGGTGCACCAGTGCCCCCATATATTGAGCCTTCCCCCGAGCTCTTCCTCGCCTCTACTGGACCCCCATCACTCCCATAAACCTCTCAGACACCAGTGCCGCCGTTGGTCTTTGCCCAAATTCCTGCAAACCGAAGCCTCCCCTTCCCTCCTTTGGCCACCAATGGAGCCACCGCACGCTGGCGAGGCTCCTCCGCCCTTTACCTCCTCCTCTAGCGCCCCGCAACCCCATAACCCCTCTCGCCCGACGCCATTGTCTACCGTGGGCGAAGCCTAGCTCCCCTCCGGTGATGTAGGCACCCATGGTGGGGTCTCCCTGGTTCGTCTCTCTCTGCTGAGCACGCCGGTTGCCGGACCTTCGAAAAAGGTGGCCGGTAGCGCCGACGGCCGCCGTCGAGCATTCTCTATGTCTCTTGTTGCACCCTCGTGGGAGTTAGCGGACGAACCTGCAGCTGGGCCCCGCCTGTCGGCCGGCCAGTGGGCAGGGGCCACTGACGGGTGGGCCACACCTCGCCCGCTTAAGTGGAGGCGGCATAGGCCGCATGACGTTTTCACCAAAGGGAGGCGTCCTCCGTTGAAAGTGCCATCCACGTGGCCCCCAGCACGCCTGTGGCCGTGCAGCTGGGCTGGCCCAGTGCGCTACGGCGCTATGCTATGCTAAGTGCGCAGTATGGGTATTACCCCCCCCCTTCCTTTGTCTTTTTATTTTTCCAAAAATTTGTAAAATCTCCCAAATATTCATATTATCTCCAAATTGGATGATTCTAATTTCTAGTAGTTTCGAAAATCATGCCCTATCACATGGTGCTATTTTCACATTTTTTCCAGAACACTTTCCTTCACACATATTTAATAAATCCTATTTTCTTATTTCCGTGCTGAACTTTAGAAAATCACAGTGGGCACATTCTTGATCCAAATGCAATGATTAAAAGTCCTAGACACATATATGTTCATAACTTATTTTGTGAACATTTTTCCCAATGCTTTCTGTACCACATCAAATATTGGTCTAATTATCCATGTTTAACCAACTTTGCAAATCCCTAGGAAATTCCTTTGAACTCCAAATCTAGTAAAACCAACTCCTAGATGCTCCTAAAATTATTCCTTGTTAAATGGATGCCTTTGCTCATTTTTCAAAATAATATTTCTATGCACTTCTTGCAAGTCCATAAACCCCTTGATTCCATCATATCAAAATGTATAGAAATATCCATTGATCCACTTCCAATGAGATCACTTTGTTCATTCCTCATATGACCAGAGGTATCCTAGAAAAGTCCAACTCACATTTTTAGAGCACTTTTACTTTTGCCTTGTTATGTTGCTTATTGTGATTTTTTTTCGACGTTAGGTGATGAAGTAGACGGAGTACTTGGAGAAGGACCAGAAGACCTAAAGACTCTGATGAACCAGACAAGAAGCCCTTTGACCATGTCTATGAAACCCTTTTTATGCATGCCATATAGCAGTTTTATTGCTTGCATCGGAGTAACGATGATGTGGAGACCACTTGAGGTGGATTCCCTCCAATACTTTCCTCGTTGAAGCATGCATGATGCATGACCCTACCTTCTATGAGGGTTGTGTGGGTGGGAGTAGCTAGGATACTAAGTAGAGCTACGCAAAAGGGGATGGATATATGCATGGTGATGGAAGCAAGATTGTTTTCAAAAACTTTTCAAAAACCCCATTGGGTGCCACTTATGCCCGAGGGAGATAATGAGTTGGGTTACACTTCATGACGAAGTGGTGTACCGAGGCATGTGTGTCTTTGTGTTTTCAAAACAGATTGGTTTAAGTTGCGACCGTTATTCCAACCTTACACGCGCAACCAATCTACCCTTATATGGGAAAGGGCATTATTGATTACCTAGGCCGATACTAGCATGGTGCCCGCATTACTAGTGACGGGGGTGACCCGAGGTCACTCTCGGGACGGGGTCGTGCTTGGATAGGCGGCTGAGGGAGTCCTGGATTAGGGGTGTCCGGATAGCCAGACCATAACCTTTTGCCGGACTCCTGGACTATGAAGATACAAGATTGAAGACTTCGTCCCGTGTCCGGATGGGACTTTCCTTGGCGTGGAAGGCAAGCTTGGCGATACGGATATGTAGATATCCTCCCATTGTAACCGACTCTGTGTAACCCTAGCCCTCTCCAGTGTCTATATAAACCGGAGGATTTTAGTCCATAGGACGAACAACAATCATACCATAGGATAGCTTCTAGGGTTTAGCCTCTCTGATCTCGTGGTAGATCTACTCTTGTACTACACATATCACAATATTAATCAAGCAGGAGTAGGGTTTACCTCCATCGAGAGGGCCCGAACCTGGGTAAAAACATCGTGTCCCTTGTCTCCTATTACCATCTTCCTAGACGCACAGTTCGGGACCCCCTACCCGAGATCCGCCGGTTTTGACACCGACATTGGTGCTTTCATTGAGAGTTCCTCTGTGTCGTCATCTTTAGGCCCGATGGCTCCTCCGATCATCAACAATGATGCGGTCCAGGGTGAGGCTTTTCTCCCGGACAGATCTTCATATTCGGCGGCTTTGCACTGCGGGCAAATTCGCTTGGCCATCTGGAGCAGATCGAAAGCTACGCCCCTGGCCATCAGGCCAGATTTGGAAGTTTAAACTACACGACTGACGTCCGCGGAGACTTGATCTTCGACGGATCCGAGCCACATCCGAGCAAGCCGCACTGTCACGATGGGCATGATTTAGCTCTGCCGCGAGCAGTGCCACGAGGTCAGACCAGAATCGCTCCGACCCTTAGCTCGGAGCCGATTGCGCCAATCGAGGACGGGTAGCTGGACACCGCCTCAGGGGCTGCAATCTCTACGGCGGTCGAGCCGAATACCAGCCTTGTCCTTTGCGAAGCCCGTGACTCCAAGGTGCCGGACTCCTCTCCGGACTCCGAACCTTCCATGCCCCTGCCAATCGAATCCGGTCGGGCGCCGATCATGGAGTTCGCCATCATGACATCTTTTCAAAGACTCGCCCTTGGCGACATTCTGAATTCACTAAGGTCTCTCTTTTGTCGAGAGTCTGGCGGATTATAACCGGCAGGATTGGGATGCGGACGACGAGGAAATTCGATGCCCACCCACCACCCACTTCGTAGCCGCTGTCGACGATTTAACCGACATGCTGGACTTTGACTCAAGACATCGGCGGTATGGGCGACGATGTAGGAGACAACAGAACCAGCGCCTATAGGGCACCAGACAACCACCTCATCTCACGATGTATACATGGTGGACACACCTAAAAGAAACGACGACGAGGAACAAAGGGACGCAACGAGGGATCGTTCCTTCGAAAAGCAGTCAAAGCGGCGGCATAAGCGCCGCCCCAACCCCACCTCGACAGAGACAAGAACATACTGAGACCCAGCCACGAGGCAGGGCGAACCGGCGGACGACGAACATGCCATCAAGCAACCTTCCGAACAGGGCAACTTGGATAAACAAACCGAACAACCCGTCCCCGGTGAAGATAACAGTCCAGACGACCTCACGCCGGACAAGTTGCTGGAGCAGAAGAACCTCCACAAAAGGCTCGTCGCCACTGCGCGTAGCCTGAAAAAGCAGAAGCGGAAGCTCAAAACAGCGGAAGATGCACTCAGAATTAGATGGAGCAAAGTACTCAACACCGCAGACAAATACGGTGACAGTCGCCACACAAAGAGCTATCCGAAGCGAAAATTACTGCCGGAATTTGATGAGGATGCCTTAGAGCCCCCGCAATCAAAAAATAAGGAAGCCACCCGGTCGGATAAACAACCCCATGGCCAACATAGAGCGGCAAACAACGCCGCACCCAAGCCAGCACGCGATCCACCATAGGATTCGCATCACAAAGATGGCCCAGCCAGATCTATCTACGGGCCAAGAAAGCAAGCTCTACAAAGCAATGCAACACAACAAATATCCGAACAACACGCCACACCCAAGTACAGGGGTGCCGCACACCCCCTATGTTTCACCGATGAGGTGCTAGACCATGAATTTCCAGCGGGATTCAAGCCCGTAAGGATCGAGGCATACGATGGAACAACAGACCCTGGAGTCTGGATTGAGAATTATATCCTCCACATACACATGGCCAGAGGAGATGACCTCCATGCCATAAAATACTTACCCCTCAAGCTCAAAGGGCCAGCCCGGCATTGGCTTAAAAGCCTTCCCGAAAACACCATTGGAAGTTCGGAAGAGCTCAAGGATGCTTTTCGGGCAAATTTTCAAGGGACCTATGTCCGACCTCCGGATGCGAGCGATTTAAGTCATATAACTCAACAACCGGAGAGTCAGCCGAAACTCGGAACATATTTCTTACTAAAAGAAACAGATAGTCGATCGTCCGGACGCCAAGCCTTAGCAGCTTTCAAACACAGCGCTCGAGACGAATGGCTCGCCAGACACCTCGCCAAGAAAAGCCAAGAACAATGGCCACATTAACAAGCCTCATGACCCGCTTTTGCGCGGGAGAGATAGCTAGTTGGCAAGATCCAGCACCGGGGACCCAAGTACATCCGGGTTAGGGATGGAACGGAAACCGCGACGCAGCAAGGACCAGCGCCGGACTAAGGGAAACAGCCTGACGAGCACGACAGTCAACGCCGGATTCAAAAGCTCTCGGCAGAATCAGAAAAAGCTGCCCCTCAAGGATAACAGGGACGAGCTATCTAACCTAAACAAAATCTTGGACAAGATATGTCAAATCCACAGTACTCCCGGGAAGCCTGCAAACCATACCCACAGAGATTGTTGTGTCTTCAAGCAATCCAGCAATCTCAACGCCGAACACAAGGGGCTCGACACACCAAGCAAGGACGATGATGAAGCCCACTAGCAGAGCACCAGAAAACAAAAGAATTTCCCACAAGAAGTCAAAACAGTAAACTCACTTCACGTGACAAAAGGGAAAAACAGAGTGGCGCCTATAGAGATACGCGCCATACGGCCTATCCCAGAGGAGTCCCGCCACTGTTTGTTAAAACCAATCACCTTCGACCATCAGGATTACTCAAGAAGTATCCGAAACGCAGGCTGGACTGCCTTGATATTAGATCTGATAATTGACGGACTCCACTTTACACAAGTCCTGATGGACGGCGGCAGTGGTCTAAACCTGCTATATCAGGACACAATCCACAAAATGGGGATAAACCCAACAAAAATTCGCCATAGCAACACTTCCTTTCAAGGGGCAATGCCAGGCCCAGATGCCCATTGCACGGGTTCTCTCCTGCTAGAAGTTATGTTCGGCTCCCCCGACAACTTCCGCCGCGAAAAGCTAACCTTCCACATCGCCCCATTTACATGTAGCTATCAAGCACTACTGGGACGCGAAGCCTTCGCCCGCTTTAACGCAATACCGCATTATGCATCTCTTACACTTAAAATGCCCGGTCCGCGAGGTATCATCACATTAAAGCGAAATATCGAGTGTTCCTCGAGCGCGAAAGACTGTGCGGCTGCCTTGACAGCCACACACTAAACCGGATTCACTAATCAAAGCACCTGAACAGGTCGTTCAGACCCCGGACATGGCTAGACGAGTCTGGCGTAAACATACAAGGGCTTACTAGCCGATACCCCGCATAAGGGCTCCGCGCATGTACAACAAGAGACAATAAAGCTCAATTTTACCCATTTTTGAATTATACTTTGTTTATTTAATATAACATACATGTTCGCACGATCTTTATCAACTAAGTTCCTCTCTTTTACAGATGAACACCGTGCTACACCCGTCCAGGATACGGCACAACGGAGACACAGGCGCAGACGTGCAGTAGGGACCCGTTCCAAGGATTCTTTTTAGATTAAGACCTTGCGTAAACCTTTTTCACTGTCTTTTGTTGATACACATCCCCCGGTTTCTTGGTATAACCGAGGAGGAGGCTGGCGTCTTGGCATGTGGCGTTGTTCAACCTATTTTCATGTGGTAAACTCAGAATTTTGCACGTACACACCAGGGGCTTATTACCAAGGGCGTTGTTCAACCTATTTTCATAAAGACCGAATACCTTAGGGAGTGTTCGGCATCGCGAGTTTGGCCTTATAGGCATCAGCTCCGAATCATGTCTTTGGTCAAATGTTGGGTTTGCCCGGCTCCTGTGTTTTGCTGCCTTACGTTCTGCTCTATTGACTAAGGCGGCACCAGGAGAACTCTCGCGATTGTGCCTCGGTTTGGCCAAAGAGCACCTCGATGAGAGAAAGCCGAAAACTGACTGTCATGATATAGCGTGAGACTGGTCAACCACTCGATGACCCGCCAGAATCTTTAGTATTCCTCCACATTAACGAAGGGCCGTTTCCCGGCCAGGCACACACGCGCCCCGAATTCGGGTGAGCGCGGTGCCCCTAGGGGCTATATAGTAGCCCCACTGTCAAACTCCTATGGCTAAGTGAAAGTGATAAAGCATTATAGTCCGGTTGCCTAGTTCGCGGCGCTATCACCTCCTTAATAGGACCAAGACGTTGGATCAAGTGTGAAAATGCGCTTTCGAACACCCCGCATTATATGCGTGAAATAAGCCAAAGACTGCCATCTTTCGGTTATATACATATATACGCTAACGGCCGCACAGGAGGTATTTTAATTCTTGAAGGCACAAGTATAAAAAGCTTTTATATTCCCTCGAAACATTGTTTTACAATAATACATGTTATTCGAACATAATATCCTTCGAGCACTGCGTCTCTGCTAAACGAGCGGGGGCAGAACTTCCTGAAATAGTGCTCGGCAGGTACTCGGCTCCCATCCGAATCTTGGGATGCAACAGCGATGGCCTTCATCTCTGCCCAGTATGTCTTGACACGGGCAAGAGCCATCCGCGCACCCTCTATGCACGCTGACCTCTTCATTGCATTGATATGCGGCACCTCACCATGGAACTGCTGCACCAAGCTAAAATAATTCTTCGGCTCGGGTCTTTCATCAGTATCATGCATCAATGAGTTCTGAAGAGAAAATGTTATCCCTTTTGTTGTGGGTTTGACTTGACAAGGCAAAACCAAAAAATAGGAAGGAAAAGAGTAAGGAAGGCAATGATGGTGGTCCTCTGCAGCAACGTAAATGGAACATCTGTATGGATTCTCCTCGTACTGCTAGTGCATTACAAGTTCCAAGTCTCCGCTACCCTACTCCATCATCCAAGGTGGTTGCTCTAACTTGGTAGTGTGATATCTGGTTGCATGTTGCATATGGTGTCTAGCTTGTATTGCTTATAATTAGCGTAAAATGCATCTGCTTAGCTGTCTATCCTGTTTTTGGTACATGCTATATCTGTCTATCACACCATGTTCTTACATGAAACTACTCTTCTTGTGTATCCTGCATTAGTCACTTATGATGGGACACCTTTAAGTTGGCAGTGTGATATTGGTTTGTGTCTTGAATATGATTTATAGCATGTAGTGCTTCTAGTTTGATGAACACCACATATGAAGAGACAATTTTAACTTGGTAGAGTGATATTGATTGCACCTTCCATATGGTGTCTAGCTTGCAGTGCTTCTTATTTGTTGAAGTGCCTTTTGCTTAGTCACCAAATCATAGGTGTGAATATGTCAAGCCGTCCAGTTTTTCGTACATATTCCATCCTCGTATCATGACTTTGACTTTCATCAGAGTAGCGTTCGTCAGTATCATGCATGAATGAGTTCTGAAGAGCAAATTTTATTCCTTTTTCTTGTCGGTTTGACCTCACAATGTAAAATCAATAAAGCAGAAGCAAATTGGTAAGGCATTTGATGATGGTGGTCCTTTCGAGCAACTGAAATGGAGGGTATCTACAGATTCTACTCCGCCATCCTCCCAACAAGATTCGCAAGACAACTCAAGGCTAGACAGTCAACGTATCAGTGTAGATGATGAGCACATCTCCCCAACTCCAACATCACAGGTGTTTTCCCTAACTTGGCACTATTATACATGGTTGCATGTTGCGTATGATGTCTAGCTTGTGTTGCTTCTAACTTTGTTGAATTGCATCTGCTTACTTTACACATAATGCCAGTGAATATGACACGTGTTCCTATTTCTAGAACATACTATATCTGATCACACCATGTTCTTACATCAGACTACTATTCTTGCATATCCCGCATCAGTCACTTATGATAAGGCAGCTTTAAGTCGCCATTGTGATATTGGTTGCGTCTTGCATATGATTTTAGCATGCATTGCTTCTAATCTGTTGAAATGCTAGACAGTTTAAACTTGGCAGAGTGATATTGCACTGGTACAGCGAGGTGCTATACAAATGGTTTTTAACCCCTTTCCGCGACGGCATTCGGAGCCGTCACCTAGTGAGTGACTGTGATAGGGGGTCCTTCCCACACGACCCAGAAACCATCGGTGATATGCCCTCCTGGCACACACGCTCGACAAAAGGCGGTCATGTGCGATCGGAGAGCGACCAAATACGGTTATACGTACAGTAGTGCTAAAAAAAATACAATTATACATGCGAAATCATTTCCGTTTGTAAGTACATCCCACACAGTCAGTACCCGCTAAACCTTTCCATTCCTATATACATCCCACACAGTCATTCCAAGGAAAACATTTGCGCAAGGTGGCGTAACGCAAATAGTTTTCAAGAGAATGTCGTGTGTGATTGTTCATTGATCCAACACGGTTTATTCCTAGAAACTGTGTGCGTTACCTGAGGTCATCACCCACGGTGTTTTCTCCTCAATAATTGTTTGTAAAAGGAAAACCAATTAGTAGGCTAATTGCCCTATTATTAATAATCCATTTACTAATCTAATTGATATTCATATTTAGCACATAATATATTTCATTTACATATTAAGGAAGCAGGATTTCATAATTGAAATACATCGGAGTACAACATCATATAGCTTCAGCACTCAGCTACCCCATTACACAATTGCACCAGCACCAAGTTTCACATGCAACATCTAGAACCTTTCAAAATTAGCGTCATAGATGGTACATAGACAGATGCATCTCATCTGGAAAACTGATGAAGCAGAAGGCGAATATTGAGCATTCATTCATGTTGAAGATCTTTGCAACTTTAGGCCAGTGCCTGTGGATGATTGACCATCCATCCTTTGACCTCTTCAGGAACACTTGAATATTGAATTGTGGGTGTTGTATTAAAACTTTCCTCGCCTCCTGACCACAGAGGTGGTTTGGGAGATAATCATCAGTGATTGCAAAGGCCTGAAAACAAGGATGCGCATAAATATCTTCTCTATATTGGAAATGGGGCAAAGGAATTAAAAAAGGCAAGGTATAATAGTTAGTACCATCTTGTAAACCTCAGTGCTTCCCATTGTTTCCCTGCAACACATATAAGGTAGTTAGTCATCAGGTTAAGTAAGGCTTCGCATGCTATCAGTAAAATACGTTGATGATAAATAAGCACATTGCAGATTCATCAGATTAATTCAAGCCACATGGAAAACCCATTTATCTAAACCAAACATGATTAAGAACTAGGAAATATAGCACTTTTATATGTCTCTCATGTATTAAGCGCAGCCAAATTTGATTTATTCCTCACATGGTATACAATAACAGAATGCAGCCACAACAATTGAACATCGCATTGCAGAATTGAACTAAGCAGTCAACTAAACAGCACAACAAATGAACCAAACATTAACTGAGCACCACATTGCACAATATAACATACTCCTAATAGAAGATCAGACAGTTAACCAAACCAAGCATGCTTAACAACTTGGAAATATAGCAAATCTATTTGTTTCTCATGTATTTAGTACAGCCAAATTCGATTTATTTCTCACATGGTATACAATAACAGAATGCAGCCACAACAAGTGAACATCGCATTGCATAATTGAACCCAAAAATTAACCAAAGACCACAACAAATGAACCAAATTTTAACTGAGCACCACATTGCACAATATAACATACTCCTAATAGAGGATCAAACAGTTATACAAACCAAGCATGCTTAACAACTTGGAAATATAGCAATTGTATTTGTTTCTCATGTATTTAGTACAGCCAAATTCGATTTATTTCTCACATGGTATACAATAATAGAATGTACCCACAACAATTGAACATCGCATTGCAGAATTGAACCAAACAATTAACTAAACACCACAACAAATGAACAAACCTTAACTGAGCACCACATTGCACAATATAACATACTCCTAATAGAAGATCAGACAGTTAACCAAACTAAGCATGCTTAACAACTTGGAAATATAGCAATTGTATTTGTTTCTCATGTATTTAGTACAGCCAAATTCGATTTATTTCTCACATGGTATACAATAACAGAATGCAACCGCAACAATTGAACATCGCATTGCATAATTGAACCAAGCAATTAACCAAAGACCACAACAAATGAACCAAATTTTAACTGAGCACTACATTGCACAATATAACATACTCCTAATAGAGGATCAAACAGTTATAGAAACCAAGCATGCTTAACAACTTGGAAATATAGCAATTGTATTTGTTTCTCATGTATTTAGTACAGCCAAATTCGATTTATTTCTGACATGGCATACAATAATAGAATGCACCCACAACAATTGAACATCGCATTGTAGAATTGAACCAAACAGTTAACTAAACACCACAACAAATGAACAAACCTTAACTGAGCACCACATTGCACAATATAACATACTCCTAATAGAAGATCGGACAGTTAACCAAACCAAGCATGCTTGACAACTTGGAAAATTGCACCCTGAAGAATTGAACATCACATTTGCAGAATTGAACCAAACAGTTAACTGAACACCACATTGCACGACATACAAAACATATACTCTAGAGCAGAAGATTGCATGGCAAAAGTAGATAGCACAATTCACTAGAATTTGTTAAGGAAAGGCAGTAGCTAGCAAACTGAACATGTGTCCTCATAGTGAGCTAATAAGACAAGCTACTCCTCATTGTCGGAGATATCGATGACGATTGGCTCCTTCGACATGGAAGAGGGAGAGGCCTCCGCATTGTGGGTGCCTTGTCGTAGTGGTGAGTTGCCTGAGCCGCTCCGGGCACCAACCTGCTGGCTCTCGAGAGGAGGTAAGCACGTGCACGCCGAGAAAACACCTCATAGTCTTCATCGAAGGCACCGTCGGTGGCCCCGAGAAAACCGTGTCGCGACATTGGCACGCGAGGCATCGACGGTGGCCTCAACGAAAAGATGCTCCTACAAGATCTGGGGGTCGGCACGAATGGCAGCCATCGCGACCTCATCCGTGCGTGCGGCCGCGATTTTCTTCTCCGCTGCCAAATGCTCCTTGATATCCTAGCTATATTACATGCACCATGGCTTAGGGTGGCGCTTATTTGGTGGAGGGGTCGGTGATTTGGGTGGAAGGTGTCGCGCCGGTGGTCGGGGCATGTGGGCTGTGGAAGGAGGAGGAGGATGGGGTCGGGTGTGGATTACCTGCCTGGATAGACGAGGCCGAGCAGCGTGAAGGAGGGTCGCCGACATGGAGGCGGCGCTGCAAGCAAGGAGTGAAGGTTTCAACTTGGAAAGGAAGGCGGAAACAGGGGAAATACAGCTGTTGGTAAGGGGGATGAGGCGGGGAGGTGGATATTTCCGCGGAAGCCGAAAATTTAGAATCGCTACAGTGAAAAAACTGGCTCGCAAAGTGTCATCAGATACGGTCCCCTATTCAGAGAGGGTTGTGGACTATAGCCGCCGCACCTTGTCACGTAAACCGTATGCATAGTATACTCCAACGATGCTCCAAGTTTGTGTTGCATCTCACACGGTTGGTTCTAATAAACTGTGTGGGATCTACTTGATTTTTTGTCTTGATTTGAATTACATAATGGGGTCATAGCGGCAATGGACGGTGTTTGAATTGCTAGACCTTTTATCTGCAGTGAACATGTAACTATATGTGTGTCGTAAAAGAATACGAATTATTTAGGGTTCGTTTGTACATTTTATACATTAAATTGGTTTCCTAGCCATTTCAGGTGCACAATTCAAAATTAAACTAAATGCACATGCTCCGGTGCACCAACATGGGTTGTAAAATAATATATGTGTCCATGAGTTTATGCTTATGTCCCATGCGAGAAATGGGAATGAATTTCGAACACCACGGCATCGTGGCTCTCCGGCAAACGTTGACGTACTTGCTTTTGTAATTCTAGTAAATCCAAAAGTTGTCCGAAATTCATGAAACTTGGCATGCTATCATGGAGTGGCATCAACATGCCGTGGTAAATTTTTTGTCCCATTTGTGGCAGGTTTGGGTATAAGCTTCTCATAAACTAGAGCTTCTCACAACAAGTGTCATGGTTTCAGTAGGGAAAGTTTCACCTTTCTGGACGAAACGATATCCGTTGCCTCTTCTTGATTTCAAATGTTTTCCTAGTGTCAACATAGAACAGCAGGAGTGTTGTGTCAATTTTTGGGATTTTTTGGGATTCACTTGGACATTTTTATACATTAACTGAGTTTTCTATGCATTCATGTGCATAATTCAAATTTGAATTACATGCACATCCTCTAATGCATATAAATTAGTTGAAAAATCAAATATGTGTCCTTGGTTGCATGATTAGGTCCCATGCAAGAAATGCGAATGAATGTCAAACACCCTGCCACCGTCACTCGGCCACGAACATTGAGATACCTGGTTTTTAAATTCTAGTAAATCCAAAGCTCGTCTGAAATTCATGAAACTTGGCATGCTACCATGGAGTGGCATCAACATCCCGTGGTAAATTTTCTATCCCATTTGGGGCAGGTTTGGGGATATGCTTCTCACAAACCAGAGCTTCTCACAACAAGCCTGATGGTTTAGGTAGGGAACGTTTCACCTTTCTGGACAAAATGATATCCATTGCCTCTTCTCGATTTCAATTTTTTTTTCCTAGTGTCAACATAGAACAACATGAGTGTTGTGTCAATTTTTGGGATTTTTCGGGGTTCGCTTGGACATTTTTATACATTAACTGAGTTTTCTTTGCATTCATGTGAATAATTCAAATTTGAACTACAGGCACATGCTCTAATGCATATAAATTGGTTGAAAATTCAAATCTGTGTCCTTGGTTGCATGCTTAGGTCCCATGCAAGAAATGGGAATGAATGTCAAACACCCTGTCGGTGTACTAGAGTAGGGGTACCCTAGTATCCCGAACTTGTGCCTGGGCAGATTCTGACACCAATGCAAGGCTTGCCGGTGACCGCCAAGGTCCTCCGTGGTTCCATTGGAGCCATTCAAGAACAAAGTATTCAAGCCAAGGAGACAAGGCCCGGCAAGAGGAGCTTGCCGAAGGCCAACCAAGGCATCTAGGAGACAAGGCCCCGGCAAGAGGAGCTTGCCGGAAGGCCAACAAGGCATCTCAAGGAACTTGCCGTGACGCCCACGCGTCCCGGCGAGGCCCGTGAGCGACAAGCTTCCGGACGTGACAAGACAACGACCGCGGCAAAGGCGCTTGCCGCGCAAACTACCACTCTGTACCGCGCTCCAAGCACATCCACCAGCGTGTCGCTACAGGACCTTTCGGTAGCGCTGGCAAGAGGTTGTCGCGGCCAGCGGATCTTGTGATGGCAAGCGGCAATGACAAGATTGCCATCATGGCAGCGGTGGCGTCCCCGACGGTCCTTTTGCACTGTTTGGGAGGCGTGACGGGCATTTAATGCCTTTGTCCCCTGCCGTCGTGGTTAGGTATGATACATTTATGCATGTAGTTGTACCAACCGCAACTCCTTTTCCATTTTACCCTTGTCTCGTTGCCACCTGTCGGAGACCCTTTAGCATATAAAAGGAGGCCCATGCGTAACGTGGGGGGAGTTGAAGGCAGAAAACACTCACGCTTCGATCTCGTTAGCAGCTAGTGTGTACTGTAGCACTCAGCGCTCCCGAGCAAGAACTCAATACACTCGGACATGCAGCGGTAGGAGTGTTATCTCTCGGAGAGCTCGAAGCTGGGTAAACTGCTCGTGTGCCGCCTCGATCCGCTCTTCGTGCGATCTCCGCCCCCCGCCGAACCGAAAGGGGCTCGGTCCGCCGGTCCAATAGGTGTTCGTGGATCAGCTTCCCCGACATCTTTGGCGCGCCAGGTAGGGGGCGTCGAGGTTGTGTGAACCTGATCCGACGTTCACACGAGGTAGATCTTCATCTTCTTCATCGACATGCCACTGAAGAAGAAGGCTTCCGCGGCAGATGTTCCGTCCACGTCGATCCCAACACCACCGGAGCAAACGGGTGGTGGGGTAGACGCATGCGGAAGAACGGGCGCCGACGAGGGAGCCCACTGTGCTACCAGGTCCAAGGACAAGGCCGTGCAGACCTCGACGTCCGTACATGCACCGCGCCCATCTCAGGAGGCGCGGGATCGACAGCGTCATGGTATTCACAATGCCATACGTTCGTTAGACCAAGATCGAGCTGGTGGATTTCGGGGTGCTCAAGACCAGCATGCACGCCAACATGCTGGCACGAGCGAGGCACGGTCGCCTGGACGGGATACTGCTCCTTCTAACATAGTTAGAAGTCCGAGCATATCCGCTCCTCGCGCCGTTCGCCATCGCCGCCCGCCACTCCAGCGAAGCTTTGGCGCGAGCTCAAGCTGCTCCTATATTACCCTCCAACGGCGACAAGATCGATGAATGGGCGGCCACCATTCGAGTCTCATCGGCCGCTTAGCGGTGACACTCCGGCAGCCGAATACATCGGTGCCGCGGCAGGACTGCCAGGCACGAGCCGGCGGTGACGAAACCGGTGGGGGTGCAACCAACATGCACTCCCCACCCCAAAGGCCAAGATCGCCGACTCGCCGGATCCACCTCGACAGCGACTCCACCGCATCATCAGATCCACGAGCTCGTCGCGATCAGCGCCAAGTTCTTCACGAACGACAAGAAGAAGACGCCGAACTTCGCGACGGCGCGCGAAGAAAGCGCGGCGTCAATCGGACCAGTGCGTTGGGCCCTCTGTCGATATGCATGCACCAGGGGAACCAGGCGACTTGCCGTACGCGGTAGGTTGCCCTGCGTTCACTCGTGAGTTGCGGCAAGTCAAGTGGCCCAGCACGAAGAATTTCAAGCCGGCGTATCGAGAAGTACGATGGCAAGTCGCATCCGTCGGAGTTCCTCAAAGATCTACACCATCGCGGTGCAAGCTGCGGGGACGGGGCGACAAGATCTGACCAACTACTTCCCGCTGGTTCTCAAGCCCAATGTCAGATCTTGGCTCATGCACTTGCGGACAACTCCATATCCTCCTGGGCAGACCTATGCCATCAGTTTGTCGACGCCTTTACAGGCGGCCACAAGCCTCATCGCCAAGAGAGCGACCTTCATCTGCTCGCCCGAAGGAAGGAGAGCCCTGCGCAAGTACATTCGAGATTCAGCGCGTCAGCACAACATCCAGATGTCCACCCCGCCGCTGGTAATCAGCGCGTTCCATCGAGCGTGCCAAACCGCAGGATGCGGAGGAGATGGCGATGTGCAAGATCGAGACGTCGATGAGCTATATGCCACGGTCGACAAGTGTGCACATAATGAGGAAGGAGAAACTCCCCGAGAGAATCTGAAGCGGGAGGATCTGATAGTGAGGAGGCTGCCCCAGCAAAGAAAAACCGGCGGCGGAACAACAGGAAGAAGAAAGGCAAAGATGTGCTAGTCGTTGAGCAGTCCGGCAACGGAGGTAGCGCCAAGAAAGCCAAAGCTGGTAGCTCCGGCGAGGAGATTGCCGCAGGCACCAACTACCAGGCTGTGGCGGTCGCCGACAAGCAGGACGACACCAACAAGCAGTACTGCAAGATCCACCGCACCAAGGGCCATGACCTCCAGAGCCGCAAGAAGGTCGAGCAGCTTGTCGAGTAGCAAAAGGCTGAATATGAGCGACGCGACAAGGACAAGCGCGGAAGGTCTTTGGAGGAGCGGCAAGAAACGCCCGAGAGGAGGGCGCCGCGGCAAGGCCAAGCAGCGGCAAGGAGGCAGACCTCCCCGCGGCCGCGACAAGGAAGAAGATGACGACGACGATGAAGATATGGATGATGACGAGACCGATGAGCAGGAGTTCCAGAAAGCCACAGAGGTCCTGTGCGTTGACGGCGCTGCTTCTCTGCATACTTCACACCGCCAGCTCAAGTAGTGGGTGCGGGAAGTCAATGCGGCAGAACCACCCGTCGAGTCACGCAAGCCTCTGAAATGGTCCAGCACGCCTATCATCTTTGATATTGAGGACCACCCTGATCGCGTAACTGCGGTCGGGTGCTTGCCGATGTTGGTTTCACCAACTATCCGCAACCTCAAGGTCACTAAGATGCTAGTTGACGGCGGGGCCGGCTTGAACCTGATCTCCTCCGCGGTAATCTAGAAACTCCAGATCCCTAATGGCGAGCTCGAAGAAACCGGCACATTCCAAGGAATCAATCCGGGAAGGAGCAAGCCGAAGGGAAAGATCACGTTGCCGGTAACATTTGGCAGCGAGTTGAACTTCAAAACTGAGAGGGTCACTTTTGACGTTGCTGACTTTCCATTGCCTTACAATGGGATACTCGGCCGTCCAGCACTCGCCAAGTTCATGGCAGCCTCTCACTATGCATACAATGTACTGAAGATGCCAGGCCCGATAAGTGTCATCTCTGTCCCTGGCGACAAGAAGGATGCTCTTATCTGCGCCGACAAGATCTACCGGGAAGCAGCAGCCGCAACAGATCGCAAGTCACTTGCCGTTGAAGCTCCCGGGGCGAAGAAGAAGACCAAGTCCGGCAAGAGTTCGATGCCCACTCCGCAAGCGCACCTCTTGGTGCTGCGCTACCGTCGAGGACGCTTTCATCGAGCTCCACCGGCAAGTGTAAGAAGACAATGGCAGCTCCACCAGAGACCAAGAAGGTGTCCGCCAAGGAGGATGGCGCTGGTGGTACCTTCACCATCAGTGCCACTCTCGACCCTAAATAGGAAAGCGCGCTCGTTTCTTTCCTGCGGGCGAACGTCGACGTGTTGCATGGCAACCGTCGACATCCCCGTGTTCCCGTGAAAGTAATCGAGCACCATCTTGCCGTCTGTCCTCATCGCGCGCCCGTCAAGCGAAAAGTCGAAGCGGCGGTGGGCGCCAAGAATTCATCGCGAATAAATCAAGAAATTGGAAGCAGCAGGCCTTGTCGGGAGTGCTCCATCCTCGTGGTTGGCCAACCCTGTAGTTGTGCGCAAGGCAAGCGGGAAATGGAGGCTTTGTATCGACTTTACCGATGTTAATAAAGCTTGTCCCAAAGACCCATTACCCTTGCCGCGCATCGACCAGATTGTTGACTCCACGGCGGATGTGACTTGCTTTCACTTCTTGATGCATACTCGAGATACCATCGATCTTCATGGCGAAGAGGATGAGGAGAAGACCTCATTCATCACCCCATGTGGCACCTCTGTTTGCACGGATGCCTTTCGGTTTAAAGAATGCTGGTTCAACATTTGCAAGAGTGGTCCATGGCGCTTTTGAGCCGCAAATGCACGAAATGTGGAAGCCTACATGGATGACATAGTGGTCAAGAGCAAGGACAAAGGCGACTCGATTCAAGATTTAGACGAAACCTTTGCAAATCTGTGCAAGATCAACCTCAAGCTTAACCCCGAGAAGTGTGTGTTTGGAGTCCCCTCGGCAAGCTTCTCGGGTTCTTCGTGTCTCAGCGGGAATTGAAGCCAATCCCGACAAGATCAAGGCCATTGAGCAGATTGAAGCACCAAAGCGCGTCAAGGATGTACGAAGACTTGCGGTTGCGTCGCTGCTCTCGGCAGGTTTATCTCTAGGTTCTGCTGGCGCCCTGCCATTTTCAAAATATTGAAAAAGGCAGGTCAATGAAATGGACTCGAAGCGGAGGCTGCACTGCAGGACTTAAAGAGATACTGTCCTCCACTCCAACACGTTGTCGCACCTAAGCCACAAGAGAAGTTGCTGCTATATATAGCGGCAACCAATCAAGTGGTTAGCGCTGCGTTAGTAGCGGAGAGGGAGGCGGATGATGAGCCAGCAACCAGGGCAGATGCATCCAGCGACAAGCAGGGGGCTTCACCGGCAAGCTCTGGTCCCCACAAAGATGGATCTGCGCAGGCGCGTAGATGCAGAAAAGAATGGTGCAGCGCCCAGTTTACTTTGTCAGTTCCCTTCTGCAGGGGGCTAGGTCAACGTACTCTGGTGTGCAGAAATTGCTTTTCGGCCTTCTCATGGCCTCGAGAAAGCTGCGCCGTTACTTCCAAGCACATGAGATCACAATCGTCACTCGTTTTCCGCTGAAGAGGATCTTGCAAAATCTAGAAGCAACAGCAGGATTGTCGAGTGGGCCTTGAACTGTCAAGCTTTGGCCTCAATTTGAGAGCACTTCAACTATCCAAAGCGAGCATTGGCGAATTCATAGCAGAATGGGCGCCAACACAAGATGAAGAAATTCGAAACGAGCATCCCGTCAAGGAAGCAAGCAAAGAGTGGCTGATGTACTTTGATGGTGCCTTCTCGCTGCAAAGCGCCCGGTGCGGGCGTGCTACTTGTTGCACCCACGGAGAGCACCTCAAGCGTAGTCCGGATGCACTTTCCCAAGGAGCAAGCAACGAACAATACCGCAGAGTATGAAGGTTTGCTTGCGGTCTCGAGATCGCAGCGGACCGTGGGATCAAGAAGCTCATTATCGGGGTGACTCACGACTTGTCGTCCGCCAAGTGAACAAGAATTATCGAGTTCGTTGATGGAAGCTTACGTTGATGAAGTGAGAAAGCTAGAAGAGCACTTTGACGGCCTCTGAGATGGAACATGTTCCAAGAGCTCGAACGACATTGCCGATGGATCGTCAAGTCGCGCCGCACTTAAGTTACCTGTGGAACCAGGGATCTTTGTGCTCAAACCGACTCAACCGTCTGTAACGCCATCAACCGGATAGAACAAGAAGAGGAAGTTGATTTACGGCGACTATTTTCTGGCAGAGCTCCCCGAAGCCGCCGCCAAGAAGGTCCTCAAGATCAACACCAAGGGTGTTGAGGAGCAGTCTGCTCCGGCAAGCCCTAGGGTTTGTTCCGTTGAAGCAGACGCTCCCGACAAGTTTTGCTCCGGCAAGCTTGCCGGGGAACGTCAAGCTCCGACTGAGCCCCAGGTTCTCGCCGTAGAAGCGGATGTTCCCGCAACAGCGGATGTGCCTTTAGTCCTTGTTGTACCAGTTTGTCGACAACACGCTGTACAGAAGAAGAGTCAACGGTGTGAAATTGAAGTGTATTCAACGGGAAGATGGACAAAAGCTGTTAGCAGAGATACACGGAGGCATATGTGGTCACCACATTGGCGCAAGAGCACTTGCCGGCAAAGCTTTCCGGCAAGGTTTCTTCTGGCCGACAGCCCTCCAGGATGCAACTGCACAAGTAACCAAGTGTGAAGCGTGCCAGTTCCATTCCAAGCAGATACACCAGCCAGCTCAAGCTCTCCAGATGATCCCTTTATCCTGGCCATTTTGATGCGGGGCACGACATCCTCGGCCCCTTTCCCGAGCTGTCGGGGCTTTGAGTACTTATGCGTTGCAATCGACAAGTTCACAAAGTGGCGGAAGTGGAAGCAGTGAGGAAGGTGACAGACACGATCGGCGATCAAGTTCTTGGTCGATTGTTTGCCGTTTGGGATCCCTAACAGGATCATCACCGACAACGGCACGCAATTCACGAGCCGCACCTTCATGCAGTACGTCCAAGATCTTGGTGCCAAGGTCTACTTCGCTTCTGTTGCTCATCCGAGAAGTAACGGTCAAGCGGAGAGGGCGAATGCTGAAGTGCTGCGCGGGCTCAAGACTAGGACTTTCGACAGGCTGCACAAGTGCGGAAAGAACTGGATTGAGGAGCTGTCGGTGGTTCTTTGGTCGATCAGGACGACGCCAAATCGAGCCACTGGCCAGACACCTTTCGCTCTAGTCTATGGAGCAGAGGCAGTTTTCCCCACGAAACTCGTATACGGGTCACCTCGAGTGCTCGCTTATGATGAGCTTGAGCAAGAGCAGTTGCGACAAGATGATGCGCTGCTCCTTGAGGAGGACCGTCTTGAGCCATTGTGCGAGCTGCTCGATACCAGCAAGCTTTGCGCCGCTACCATAGCCGCATAGTTAATGCCGAAGTCTCGAGGAAGGCGACCTTGTTCTTCGCGCGTTCAGTCCGCCAAGAATTCCAACAAGTTGGCGCTTGAAGTGGGAAGGCCCTTACGGGTGAAACAAGTCACTAGGCTGGCGATGTCCGCCTTGAGACCGAAGATGGCATTCCAGTGAGCAACTCCTGGAACATTGAGCATCTTCGTAAGTTTTACCCGTAGGGCGCGGTTGCCGGAACCTGTTCCGGCAACCACCTTTTGTACAAGTCTTGCCGATGTTGCATGTAATCCTTTGTACGAAGCCGGGCGCAGACCCCGTGCATAAGTAAAGCTCATGTGCTCTCCACATCTTGTCAATTTCATGCTTTCTACTTTTTTATTGCATGCGTTATCTGACACTTTGTGCAGCGCCTACCCCCGGTAAGCAATAATGAGCCGTAAGGCTCCATATCTTTATTTTCTCTTCTTTCCCTTTCTCAAAGAAAGGAAGGTTCCCTCGCCCACAAGTTTGCCGGGGGGAAAGGAGAAGATAATGGTGTGGACCAAGCGTCGCTCGAGGAAGTTTAAGCCTTACCGGGAAGCAAGCGACGAAAAGCTAAGTTGCTAAAGTTTGAGCAATCAGTTTTAAAATGTTTAAGTTATCTTCCTCGAACGACCGTGCTTTGTATGGAAAACCTGTGCGCGGAGGAACCAACTCGCAACTAGTTGCGCCCTTACTTTGTTTCGAGTCCGCTCAACAACTTAAGTGAGCTGCGACTAGTTGCGACAAGGTTTCTTGTCGGTTGCGGCACCGCCAGCAGGCTGCTGACGTCCCGCACTCAGCGCTCGCGGCTAAGGTGCCTGCGCCGGCAAGTTCCCTAAAAGCATAGGGCAAAAACATACAAAGGAAGGAATCAAGTAAAGTAAATAACATAGCAATCACTACTCGAAATAGAGTCATATTCCAAGATAGCTTCTCGCAGCTCTAACAGATTTTTCTCATAACATGACCAGCAGCGACAAGAAAAAGAGAAAACGGGCGGCCTAATCTACGCGATCGCCCTCAACCCTCTTGATCCCGCTCACCTTGTCCACAATGGGTGTGACAAGGGTCTTGAGCGCTTCCAGATCAGCATCCGGCGGCAAGGTCCTGAGGACGTTGGTGAGGTTGAGGCCTGGGTTGCGGAAGGCCACCTTCACCAGCACCTTTTGAAGAGCTCCTGCGCAGATCTGGCGCAACTTGTCGGCCAGCTGCTTTGGGATCTTTTCCCGGAGTCGCTGGAGGGCTGTCGCCACGCCTTTGAAGAACAAGCTGAGCTTGGCGCTGGGTTGGAGGTGCTCATCGGAGAATACCGAGATCATCCATCCCAGCTGCGCCCGGCTCCCCAGCCGATGGCTGCGGCAACATCCACGAGACCCTCGGTCCAGTGCTCCACATTCTCCCTAAAAGTGTTTTGGGCGGCAGCAACACTCGCCAACAGCGCCTCGTCGGCCTTGATCTTCTCCTCCAAGGCCACCTCCCGCTCCCTGGCGCCATCCAGCGTCTTGGTCAAAGTAGTCAGCTTCAACTCAAGATCTGCATTGGAGTCCTTGGCGGCGCTAAGCTCCTTGCTCCTCTCGGCGAGACGACCCTGCAGCTCGCCAAGGGTGTAGGCGTCCTTCTCGCGCTCAGCTTGAGCACAGCAAGCTCCTCGCCGCTCACCTTGAGATCGGCCTCCAGCTGCGCCACCTTCGTCTCCAGCTCCTTCTTGGCGGCCTCGGCAGTTGCAGCAGCATCCTCTGCTTCCTTAAGAGCCCCGCCGAATGTTTGCTCGCGCGCGGCAAGATCCTCCTCGTGGCTGTCAAGGTTAACCTTCCGCTGCGCCAACTTCGCCTTCCTGCGCAGAGACAGCTTCTGGCGGCAAGCCGTTGTTGCTCTTCAACTTCAGCCTTCTCGAGGAGGAAGGCTTTACGCTCTCGGCGAGTTGCTCCGCTCCTCCGCCAGGGACCGGAGAGCTTCTGGTTGAGGCCGGAGCTCCGCGCTTCTTGATGTCTGCTCCCGCCTTGACAAAGCGCTTCTCGGATACCAGCTTGGCCTATCGGGCGCGGTAGAGCGTCAACAGCTTCCGCAGCAGCTGCTCCTCCTTAGGCTCGCCGCTGCTGCTATCCGGCCGCGTCGACCAGCGTCGGCCAGCTGAGGCGAGCAACTCTTCATCAAAGGTTTCTCCTTGATCGGCGCCACAGGCTCGGCGCCTGGGGAGCTTGATGAAAACGCCATCGCCGACCTTCAAATAGGCGCCGGGCTAGGGCTCTTGAACTGGCGACGCCGCAGCGATGGCGGAGGATCGGCGGTCGGCGTGGCGCTGGCGCTCCTGCGGCCTTAGGGCCGTCGGTCGATCGCCGGACCCCTCGCCCGGCTTCTGGGCGGCAGCTTTGGCGGCCCCTCCGCCCGGCAGGATCATCAGCGCCCGGCTTCTTCTTCGATGACAGCAGCGTCGTTGGTATTGCCGCGCGCGTCCTCCTCGCCGGCGACCTCGGTCTCCATCGGCTCCGTGGCAGATGGACCTGATGACAGGAGAAGGAAGAAAAGTCAAGCAAATATTCAAAAAGAAAATCAGAAGAAGAAGAACCCAAAGGAAGTTTTCAAGCAAGAGGATTACCTGTACTAGGATCTATAGTCATGGTCTCCGCCACCGGGGGGTCGCTGGTGCTGACCCTTGCCGGAGAACTGTCCCTTGCCGGAGACTTCTCCCTCGTCGGAGAATTCTCCCTTGCCGGGGAATCCTCCCTTGGCGGTGTAGTCGAAGCAGATGGCATGTCGGGAGCGGCTTCCGGGCACTCCTGGTGAGACTGCTCTGCTCCTACGCAAACCAATAGACAGATGTCAACAAAGAAAGAGCACCCATGCGCGCCTAAACGCAGGAAGTAAACCATATGCTTACATCGGGGGCTGCGCTGGGGGCTGCTTTGGGGAATTGTTGCCGGGTCCGACAAGGTGGTCTCGGACACACCCCCTGCTGTCGCGGTGGGTTCGTCCTCGATGACAATCACCGGGACCTTGGCTCTCTTCGCCGCTCTCTGGGCCAGGGTCCTGAAAAGGAATGGGTTCGGAGTAAAGCAAATCAGATACAAGACAAAAACAGCAAGAATTGAAGAACTACAAGTACAGCAAAGAATCTTACTCTTCCTCTTCCTCATCGTTAGCAGCTAGTGTGTACTGTAGCACTCAGCGCTCCCGAGCAAGAACTCAATACACTCAGACATGCAGCAGTAGGAGTGTTATCTCTCCGGAGATCTCCGAAGCTGGGTAAGTTGCTCGTGTGCTTCGCCTCGATCCGCTCTTCGTGCGATCTCCGCCCCCCGCCGAACCGAAAGGGGCTCGGTCCGCCGGTCCCATAGGTGTCCGTGGATCAGCTTCCCCGACACACCCTGCCACCATCACTCGGCAGCAAACATTGAGATACCAGGTTTTTAAATTCTAGTAAATCTAAAGCTCGTCTGAAATTCATGAAACTTGGCATGCTGTCATGGAGTGGCATCAACATGCCGTGGCAAATTTTTTGTCCCATTTGGGGCAGGTTTGGGAATATGCGTGTCACAAACCAGAGCTTATCACAACAAGCCTGATGGTTTCAGTAGGGAACGTTTCACCTTTCTGGACGAAACGATATCCATTGCCTCTTCTCGATTTCAAAATTTTTTCCAAGTGTCAACATAGAACAACAGGGGTGTTGTGTCAATTTTTGGTATTTTTTGGGGTTTGCTAGGGCATTTTTATACATTAACAGATTTTTCTTAGCATTCATGTGCATAATTCAAATTTGAACTACAGGCACCTGCTCTAATGCCTATAAATTGGTTGAAATTTCAAATATGTGTCCTTGGTTGCATGCTTAGGTCCCTTGCAAGAAATGGGAATGAATGACAAACACCCTACCACAATCATTCAGCCACAAACATTGAGATACCTTGTTTTTAAATTCTAGGAAATCCAAAGCTCGTCTGAAATTCATGAAACTAGGCATGCTGTCATGGAGAGCGGCATCAACATGCCGTGGTAAATTTTTTGTCCCATTTGGGGTAGGTTTGGGGACATTCTTCTCACAAACCAGAGCTTCTCACAACAAGCTTCATGGTTTCGGTAGGGAAAGTTTCACCTTTCTGGACGAAATGATATCCATTTCCTCTTCTCGATTCCAATTTTTTTCCTAGTGTCAACATAGAACAACAGGAGTGTTGTGTCAATTTTTGGGATTTTTCGGGGTTCGCTTGGACATTTTTGTACATTAACTGAGTTTTCTTTGCATTCATGTGCATAATTCAAATTTGAACTACAGGCACATGCTCTAATGCGTATAAATTGGTTGAAAATTCAAATATGTGTCCTTGGTTTCATGCTTGGGTCCCCTGCAAGAAATGGGAATGAATGTCAAACACCCTGCCACCGTCACTCGGCCACAAACATTGAGATACCTGGTTTCTAAATACTAGTAAATCCAAAACTCGTCTGAAATTCATGAAACTTGGCATGCTATCATGGAGCGGCATCAACATGCCATGGTAAATTTTTTGTCCCATTTGGGGCAGGTTTGGGTATATGCTTCTCACAACAAGCATGATGGTTTTTGTAGGGAACGTCCCACCTTTGGGGAGGAAACGATATCCATTGCCTCTTATATCTTTCAAAATTTTTCTCATGTCCACATAGAACAACAGGAGTGTTGTGTTATTTTTTGTGATTTTTCGAGGTTCATTTGGACATTTTTATGCATTAACTGAGTTTTCAATGCATTTATGTGCATAATTCGAATTTGAACTACATGCACATGCTCCAGTGCACATAAATTGGTTGAAAAACCAAATCTTTGTCCTTAGGTGCGTTCTTAGGTCCAATGCAAGAAATGGAAATGAATTTCAACCACCAGGGCGCCGCTGATTGCCGGCAAAACGTTGACATGCTATCATGGAATGGCACCCGACATGTTGTAGTATTTTTCGTGTCCATTTTGAGAGAAGGCACACTCGAATAATAGCCAACAAAGGCATTTTGAAAAAATAGCTACCACTTTTGATTGCAGACGTTTTAGATAGAACACCCGTATGCATAGTGAGAGCAGGATTTTGCATCTCTTGAACGCAAATGGTTCTTTTGGATGACCCGTGTGCAACCACTGACAAACAATTTGGTAAGATTTGCATCTGTCATATTGGGTATGTTGCCATTTGTCAAACTGGAAAGATTGACATTTGTTGATCTAGTAACATTGCCATTTTGTCAACCTTGTAACACTGCGATTTGTCAAAATATGAAGCTAAAAATCACTAGTAGTATCTAAATTTTGCAAATAAAATTCAGTAATTAAGCATAGATGGAGGCGAGGAGGCGTGTTCAGCCAGGTGTGCAGCGGGCGGTGTAGTACTACTCGATTTGACAGCGGGCGACGCTGTTCCCGACACGGCTTTAATACAGACAAGGGAGAGGGTAGCGGTTCCCAAAATGTTGATCGGCCAATGATGCATCCTCCTTCAATTAGCATCGTGTGAATGCATGAGGGAAGTAATGGGAGGAGGACCGGGAAAAGAGGCAGCACAATGTGAATGCAACACAGTTTGCACTCGTATAAAGACGCCCCTCCATTCCAATGCATCTACCACATCGTATACAACTAAGCATTTGCCTAAGCACCTACACTAATAAGTGCAAAAGTGATCACTCCAGACCAATGGCGACGATGCGCGCGAGCGGCCAGCGGCTGTGCCAGATGGTCCAGGACGTCGGCCTGCGGCATGGCACCGAGGATCGTCTCTAGACAATTTTGGCGACCGGCTGGTGGATGGCCGCCGTCGACGCCAGCTACGACTCTCAGTTGGACCAGATGATTTTTGCCACCACCAACAAGTTCACCGTCATCAAGAAGCTCGTGGACGGCATCGCCGATTCTCCTCCACCAGCGCCGGGCTCCTCATTACTGCCACCTAATCGGCCTCCATGGTTGGAACCTCTTTCAAGCCTTTGGTGGCCTGCGACCGCTCACGACGCCACGAAGAATGTCCACCTGGAGGTCACGCTCGGCGCCAGGCGCCTCCCCTGCAAGAATTCGTCGACCTACACATCCGCGTGTACGAGAAAATCGTGTACATAGGTATCTACAAGTCCAGTTAGGACGCTATGATGTTGGCCTTCTTCAATCGGCTGGAAGCCTTGGATGCCTTTGCTGAGAAGCACCTTGACCTCACCACAAAAGCCGCCGCTCCTTAGCCGCCTGTCGATGGCCCGGCGCACTGAATTGAGGAGGAGGAGGTTGTACGCTGATGGATGCATCTTTCTTCTTGCCTCCTGTAGCCACCACTGCTATTGCATCACCGTGGCCTTCATTCTTATTGTGCTATTGCATTCTCATTCCAGTCAGTACAGACATGTGCGATCCCTTTGCTTAATTATATGCATGACTGTAACTAGTACTCCATCCGTTAATTTATAAGTTGTGCTGCTACTGTTTGAGGCCGGCGCACAATCACGCATGTTTGTGTGCATGCAGTTGCGTCGGGCGCAGCGCGACGATGCAGTTACCCGCTGCAAAAACATCCATGCGGGCAATGTGGCATTGACCATTGGGCGGCAATAGTCGGTCATCCGGGTGCCCAATAAAGGATGCAAAGAGGGATCTTACTGCAGCAAGGACCAGCTTCCCTACCGATAGCTCATCTAATAAAACTCCCACGTTAATTGTGCTGAGGCTTGAGTAGTCATCGGTGACCGGATGGGAAGTGGCCTCGATGTTAAATTAACTGATGTGATGGATCACTTTAAACATTTAATTGCATTGAATGTATGATAGTGCTCCATCATATTAGTTGAATTAACCTTGAGGTCCTTGTTTTGTAATTTTTGACATTTTTTGTTTTTTGTACACATGTTGATTGGCTTCAAGAAGGTCTATCTCGTTACTTTTTGATAATTTTTGTTTTTTGAACACATGTTGATTAGCTTGAATGAAGGTCTATCCCGTTACTTTACGACATGTTTCCAAAACATGGACCACGAGGTTAATTCAACTAATAGGACGGAGCACTATATACATTCAATGCAATTAAATGTTTTGCAAAAACAGTGATATGATTTCTGTAAAACTTATAAGTCATGTATGTCAAATTAACCTCTGTGTACTTTTCTCGAATTAACCTCCGGGCCTTTTTGTTGCGTATCACACACATCTTGTTAAGTTGAACCGTTTATGTTCTCTTCCCTAATCGAAAACAGTTCATTCGACTGAACCGTATGCCGTATATCACACACACCTTGATCTGGCTGACCAATTCTGTTGCTTTCCCAAATAGCAAACAGTTCATTAGAGCGAACTGTATGTCGTATATCGCACACACATTGATATGGCTTCCTGTTTCTATTGTTTTATCTAATCGCAAACATTTCGTCTGGATCAACCATTCGCCCTGCATCTCACACGCAACTAAAATCTGGACCGTGTTTGATGGCTCCGCCATCGCAAATGTTTTGCACCTTTTTTGACGGTTCTTTTACACCACCGTTTGTGATTATTGCATAGCACATAGTTTCATCGAAGGGTCTTTGATCGTAGTGTCGCGTTAGCAGCATCCTGCTCTAGTGTTGGTTGCATCTTTGATATGGTTTCTAGCTTGCAGTGCTTCTAATTTGTTGTAATGCCTTCTGCTTAGTTACCACATCATAAGTGTGAATATGTCACACCCTCCTATTTTTCGTACATATTCCATCCTCGTATCATGTCTTTGCCTTTCATCTGAGTAGTGTTCGTCAGTATCATGCATGAATAAGTTCTGAAGAGCGAATTTTATTCCTTTTTCTTCTCGATTTGACTTCACAATGCAAAATAAATACAACTGAAGGAAATTAGTATGGCAGTGGATGATAGTGGTCCTTCAGAGCAACTCAAACAGAGGGTCCCTACAGATTCTACTCTACCATCCTCCCAACAAGATTCGCAACACAACACTAGGCTGGACAGTCAACGTAGCTGTGTAGATGATGAGCACATCTCCCCTACTCCACCATCACAGGTGCTTGCTCTAAGTTGGAACAGTTATATGTGGTTGCATGTTCCATATGATGTCTAGTCTGTATTGCTTCTAATTTTTTTGAATTGCATCTGCGTAGCTTACAACTTATACCTGCAACAATCACTTACCCATAAGACACATTTAACTTGGGAGTGTGATGTAGGTTGCATCTTGCATTGTCTTCTAGCTTGTACTGCTTCTAATTTATTGAAATGCTACTTATGACGAGACAATTTTTACCTGATAGAGTGATATTGGTTGCATGTTCATATGGTGCCTAGCCTTCATTTCTTCTAATTTTGTTGAAATGCCTTCTGCTTACTATTATTCATACATATTTCATCCTCCTATCGTACGTGTGAATATGCAATGCTATCTTTTTTGTATATATTCCATCCTCCTATCCTGCGTTTGCCTTACATCAAAGTAGTGTTCGTCTATATCATGCATCAACAGTTATGCAGAGCTAATCTTAATCATCTTCTTGTGGTTTTGACTTCATAAGGCAATATCAAAAAAGAGGAAGGAAAAGAGTAAGTTAGGGGATGTTGGTGGTCCTCTGGACCGACGCAAATAGAGACTCTCTAGATTTTCCACTGTTACTGCTAATGCAGTTGAAGTCCCAAGTCTACATGATGAGTTCATCTCCCTTACTCCACCATCGCAGGTGCTTGCTCTAAGTTGACAGTGTGATAATTGGTTTCATGTTGCATATGTTGTTTAGCCAGTATTTCTTCTATTTTGATTAAATTGCACCTGCTGAATATATATGTTATACATGTGCATATGATATGCCTTTCTGTGTCTAGAATACATTGCATCTATCTATCATACCATGTTCTTACATCAAAGTACTGTTGTTGTGTATCCCACATCAGTAAGGATGGCAATGGGTAGGGTATGGGCAGGGTAGAGCAATACCATACCCATACCCATATAGTCAGTGGACACAAAATTCTGCCCATACCCGTACACATGGGCATGAAACTTTGCCCAATCCCATACTCGACGGGTACCCGTACCCATTGGGTACCCAATGGGTAGAACAAATACTACACAAGTTGTTCACAATTTTACGCTCATTAATAGCACAATTGACAAAAAACCAATTATCGCAGCTCAATAATAGGTAGATGAGTAATTGACCAATATCAAAATTTAAAAATCACAACATACTCTGAAGTCAATAGGAGTAGACGAGTCACATGACAAATTAATGACTAATTGAGGACAACTTAACATTAGTTCACCAACGGGAAGGGTATGGGCATACCCGTGGGTACAAGACTATACCCGTACCCTACCCATGACTTAATGGGTAGGATATGGGTACTTCCCGTGGGTTTAAAAGTGTGCCCATACCCTACCCATGCGGGTATGGTACCCACGGGTACCCGTACCCATGGGTAAAATTGCCATCCTTACACATCAGTCACTCATGATTGGGCACTTTTAACATGGCAGTTTGATAGTGGTTGCATCTAGCATTGATTTCTAGGTTGTACTTCTTCTAATTTTTCAAAATGCCGATTATGACAAGACACTTTTAACTTGGCAGAGTGATATTGGTTGCATCTTTCATATGGTGTATAGCTTGCATTACTTATATTTTCTTGAAAGTCCTTTTGCTTAGTTTACACATCATAGCTGTGAATATGTCACGCCATCCTATTTTTCTTACATATTCCATCCTCATACGGTTGTCTTACATCAAAGTATTGCTTGTCTGTATCATGCATCAATAAGTTCTGAAGAGCGATTTTATTCTTTTGTGTTGTGGGTACGGTTTGACATGGCAAAGTCAAAAAAGAGCAAGGAAAAGAATATAGTAGGGAATGGTGTTACTTGTTGGGTGCATCGGAAAAGGATCTGCCCTTGAGATTCTGCTCGTACTTATAGTGTAGTACAAGGTCCAAGTCCACCGGCTAAATCTACAAACACAGTACCACCTGCTCCACCAACTATAGCATCCGCTTCAAATGTACCGGCATCTCAACGAGTTACTCAATCGTTTGCTCCACAACTGGCCAGTTCCCAAGCTGCCTTCACACCTAACACTACTTCTGAAGCCGTGCTGACACAACAGAACTTGGCAAGATCAGATGATCCTCATGAGCATCAACACCAAGACGGTACCTAACTGAGTCAAGTTGTAGTTGCATGCTCCTTTATATGTACTCTCACAGTTTGATTTGCACTAACACTTTCCATATTCGTTGTTGAACTAGCACCACGGCGCAAGCGGAAACAGACATCAGGGATAATGCTTGACAGATTAACAAAATCTAAAGGAGGAAGAATGGAGATCCATTTTGAGGCAGGTTTAAAACGGCCACGTGATGCTACAGAGTCAGCCAGGTTAGTATCAGAGGCAGCCGTTCCCGTTAGGTGTCATGCACGTATCCTACCAACGTGGATCCAGTACAGGAATAAGAAAGACGATACCGAGTTTAACACCTTCCTTGACCGTTTAACCGTAAGTAATGTTATTCATCGCAATTTGTAATATTGTCTTGCTCTGTCCCATACTTTCTAGCTTCCGCCTAATAAGACTCCATTCTTTTTTGAATAGATGAGGTTCAAGTTGGATCCGAAAGATGGTGCAACTAAACAAGCTTGCACTCATGTTTTTCAGTCTGCTCTGCGACAATATCGGTATCACCTTCAAAAAACTCACTTTGCAGGCAAGGCTAACAATGAAATCGCCCAAACATCTCCAATGGAATATATTATAGATGAAGACTGGACAACCCTTGTTAAACAGTCGTCTGATCCAAAGTATCAGGTAGGGTATATGTATTTGATCAGATCACATATTGAACTTGTATTTACGTATGTGCCTTACAAGTGTATCTTCTTCTAGGTTAACTGTTTGAAGAACAAGACCAACCGTTCTAAAGTGAAATTCGAACACACAACATGATCTCGTAGCTATATTGCACACTATGAGGCTCTTGTAAATAGCTGCTACTTCCTTCTTTTTTCTGTGCTATATTATTGTATCTATATTGACTTGTTCTAAATACAGAGGAAAGCCCGTGAGGACCAAAAAGAACCTGAACCGAATGCAGTGCAAATCTTCAAGGATTGCCACACTAGAAAGATGAAGGGCAGTCCTTACTCCTCCTGCCTTTGAACTGCTTGTTACTTTGGCGTGTTCATTTTACTGCTTGGTTTGCAGCCAATGTCAGTTACTCTGTTCACTTTTATACATAGTTGTCTTAATGTATCATTTCACCTTACACTGTTTAAAAGAGATGAAGGATATTCTTTTGACCTTGATCTGTAATCTAGTTGTGATGTTCACGTGCCCACACAATGATACAATAGCCTGTTTGTTTTATATCTATTTGCCCATGATATGAATGATGTCATACTATGTTCATCCTACTTTAAACCATGTCTCTTTATCCTTACATGTCAACGAATGTGAGGAAATAGACAATACAGTAGGCATGCTACATGGACATATGTTCCGAAAGTGATTTTATTATGTAGTTGGCACTACAATACATGCTAATGTATTACAATAGTTCACCAAAATAAGTTATGTATAAACATGAAACCTACTTTGTTTGTTTTTGTCTCATCATTAACTTATCTCGTACACTAATCAAATGTTCAAACTTTCAACAAGCTATGGAACAAATCATTGAACAGCCACAACCACCTGAAGGTGACGAGGCTACCAGGGCACAATGTCACCTCTTGCTGCAGTGCATCAGTATCTCTCCACTAACAGTGCAAAAAGCACCTTCCTGCGTAATTATGGGTTGGTTGTCAAGGTAACCTCAACCAAATCGCCTACTAAACAAAATCTTCCAGCTAGACAAAGTGATATATATGTGTTCCAGACACAAGTCCAATCCCAAATGGACGTCATTTCAGAAACAAGAATAGTGGTTGACAAATGTCGTCAAGATACGAATGGTTTTGAAACCAGACTATCAGAGATTTGCTTCGTTGTTCAAGAGCAATGGCGGAGAAAAGGGGATGATCATGATGCTCCATCAGATTCTACACCCTGAAACATTAGCACTCAGGTCAAATGATATGTGCTTCTATACAACTGATGGTGCTTTTATCTGCAAGGACTGTAAACTTTATGCCAATAGGACTTTTTGTTGTATGGCTGGAATTTAATTTGTTGTGATACATCATTTATCGTGCTGCCAAAGGCTGTACAAATTACGACAATATTTTTATTTAGTGTATGTTTATCTTAGTAATGTATACGGCCGAAACCTTCGTAGTAGCCCAACGTGCCAACATTCGTTAGGCCCATTCCAATTGGGCTAAAAACGGTTATGGGCCATAATTTGCACATAGCCCACTAATAATATCTGGGCCTAAATCAACATAAGTTTTCATATTTTTTGTAGGCATGCACCCTAGTGGGCCTTTAACGGGCCTAAACATAATTTGGGCCCTCAGTAACAATAGGCCATTAACATGTGTAATTATCTTGAGCCCACAATTAACATGGGCCTTTAATAGGCCGAATGTGAGATTGGGCCCTGATTGTGCCAAATAACCCACTGGTCATTAACAGGCCGAAATGTATCTCACCTCGTGGTGGCCCATTTACAATGTGGATCGTTCACAGGCCGAAATTCATACGGGCCGTAAATGCGCCGACCTACTACACGGGCCTTTAACAGGCCGGAAGTTCAATCAGGCTTGATTAGTATCAGTTTTATATGGGTTGTTAATAGGCCCGATGTGACGTTCGGCCACATATGGCCCATGGATTTCGTCCGACGTTAACAGGCCGAAAATCACAACAGGCTGGAAGTGGCCCAAATCTAGAGTGGACCTCTAACATGCCGAATGTCAGACATGGCCGAATATGACCCAAATCCTTCACGGTCATTTATGGGCCGAAAGTTTCAATCGCCAATAAATGGGCCCAAATTAAGCAGGTCTTTTAACAGGCCTGATACACACCAGGCCGTAATTCGGCCCAAATACTTAGCAGACTATTAACGGGCCAGAAGTGACCATGGGTCGCGATGATGTCAAGTTTAGAACGGGTCGTTAACGGGCTGATTTGACAATAGTCGTACGGGCCTTAACTGTGAATGGGCCGTCTGCAAGCAGACCGTTAATGGGCCAGCCCGCTAATTTTGACTGGGCTAGCCTTTTTAACATAAATGGGCCGCTGTTGGGCCTTGCCACGTGTCGACGTATCATAGGCGCCTCCTGTCCATTGGGTGGTTGACATCTGTCCTTTTCGGGTGCTGGCGCGTGGTTAGTATAGCCAATGATAATTTTACATGTGAAAAATCATCATTGGTCCCAGCTGTTAACGGGTTATCAGATCCAAATCGGAACCTATAGCTTAACAACGACCCGTTACGGTGGATGCCACGTGTCGGTCACCCTTGATGCAGTACTTCTATGATGCGCGATTTATCGTCATGGAAGTGGACACTTCCGTGATGATAATTTCGGTAATGTCATGGAACACTTCTACGACAACACATGTATGAATATCTTGATTGTGTCATAAATCTTCATGCATGTACATGCATGACAGAAAATGTGACCTACTATGACAAACATGTATCATCACGGAAGTGTATTTTTTTTGTAGTGACACTTTCAGCCATAGGCTGAAGTGTCTCTGATCTTGATCGTACACGTTTGCGTGCATGATTAGTGTACGATTGAATCGGGGGCGTCACAAGTTGGTATCAGAGCCGACTGCCTGTAGGAATCCCCCTTTCCAACTCCTTGGCCGAAGTCGAGTCCAGTCATTGAAAAAGTTTTTACTAACATGGCTGTGTGGCTTACGGGCCCATGTCGCCATCGGGTGGTATTAGGATCTTTTATTCCTCGATCTATACTCTGGGACTCTGATCTCTCTTCTATTCGGGTTAAATGATTTTACTAACAGCGACTCTAGGTTCTCCTAACTACTTCCTCCCGGAGAGCCCCTTACTCTAGATGATTACTTGGTCCACCGAAGGATTTCGAAGATACTCTCCGATGTTCTCTCGAGACTTTGATCCTGTCTCTTTTGCAATTCCCTACCACCGAAACATCCCTATAGATAAATACTTACACCTATCGTTCTTACTTTTATTCCCAGTTGATCTTGTTATTCCAAGATACCCTGAAATTCTCGCTAATGTTCCGAGAATACTTTGTGCCTACTGCCTTGTAGTTCTTGCCACATGAATATCCCTACGGATAATTTCTCGCACTTACCGAGTACCCACTCATCCCCAGTTGATTCATGTATGTCACCAATCTTCGAAATACCATTCAATCTTCCGAAAATCCTCAGGAGCCTATTGCTCTTGAAATTCTTGCTTGCTTGCATTATGGTTAATCCCATAAGTCTCGTAATCTTATTGCCAACCCTTGTCATTATCATTTTGAGTCTGTTGATTCAATATGTTGCGAATGCTCGCAATCCTCATTGAGATCCTAGAATTCATCCTTCTAGCTCAGACGTCATTTGGATATGAGCAGGTTCTTGACCAATCAATGACTTGATCGGTTGTGCTTCTAAGTCTGTTCAACTTATCCATTCTTAATCAGAGCGTCTGCTTCTGATCCTTCGTTTTGGAAATCATAATTCCTTTGTTATCTAAGCATCGAATTATTCAGATGCCTTTGCATTGTTCTATAATCAGACGCCTTTGCAATGTTTCTTTATCTGATTGTGTGCTGATGCTCACTTCAGCTCTGCTATGGACCGTCAGATCCTTTGTTGGATTATTATTCGACAGTGTCCTTCATATTTTACCGCCTTGTGAATCCTCTCTAATACATAATGCCTTTGGTAACTTGTATCCTCTTCTTTGGTCAAACATGCTCTGCTTCCGAGCTTGAGTTATTTACCCCTGAAGTTTGTGGTATATGTTTCTAAGAAGCCCCGACGGGTTGAGCCTATGCCCTCCTTAATTTTTGTGAACCCAAGAGTTTTCACGAGTCATACTCTTATGGTATTTTGCCAGATAAAATATCAACACTACAACTTCATCAAACGTGAGAAGTGAATGAAAGGTTATGCGTTGAAGATTCGGGAGTCGACCTTGGACTTTGTGTTCATGCCCATGGAAACGATGTAGATCCTATCATGGAAACTCCTTGTAATAATAATTGCCACCTTGATATAATATCATCTCGTGACTGTGAATTGGAATTGATACCTTTGCAATCATGGTTCCGACCATATTTTCTCCTTGATCCCATTTCTCAAACAAGTTAAATCACTTGTCTTCTGCTGATCGATACATCTCCGCAACCTCTATTTTGATATTCCTTCGAGTATTTCCCTCCGGTATCTTGAGAATATCAAAGCACTGTGTTGCTTCCTATGAGTCTTCATCTAGTATTGCTTCACACCATTTTCAAATTTCCCCGGGTTCTGAGTTATTAGTCGCTCGAGAACACCCATAAGTGATTTGATTCTGCACTACGGTTCAACAACTTTTAGTAATCTTCTTTACTTACGAGTTTGTACCCGATCACGTCATTCCTAGCCTGATTGGCTATATCATTATCATGCTAAACTTTAACTGTGCTACCTAGTCCTTAATCCTGGAGCACAAATTTCGATGGTGAGCTAATCTTACAATCGATCTTCCTCGTCATATTGTTTGTCCTTGAACAGCAAGCTTGATTTCGAGTTTGTGTCGTACCCGTGGTTCTGATAACTTTCGCTTCACCCTTCCTTTTGCTTGATGTCGTTGATGATCGATTATATTCTCATGAAACCCCTTGAAAAATGTGTCGTGATCATCATCAACATTCTGAGCTCTTCAAGGATATCGATTGAATTCATGTTGAGAAACACCATCCTTGCCTCTCAAGGATTTGTGTTATCATCAACAACATTATTACCTTCCCTCCAACACATACTTGTTCATGTTGTGGAGCTCCTTGCTATCCAGCTCATGCTATGTTCTACCTTGGATTATTAACATCTTTATGTCAAAGAAGGTTGTGAGAATTTCACCTCCTCTTAAGAATTCTTGGTATAGTAATTCTTCTTACAATCACCATTCTTTCTTGGTCTCCGTGTTGTTTCTTATCGGAATACCGACAAATGGAATGTGAGGTGTAAAATTCAAAACTTCTAACAACCCTATTGCTTGTAAGTTAATGAATGATAGTTTCATTCTTGGTGTATTAGTTATTGAATCACCATTCTAAACATTGATCATGCTACCTAAGCCCATATTATGGGTGCACCTTTCAACCAATGTTTAATGTGTATGTTTTCCTCGAGCATACATCATTATACCATTTGATCTGACAAATGTTATCTCCTTGTTCACTTAATTGTGGAAATCCATCTTTTGGAAATCTCGATGAATTGTCATTGAGTTCATCAGCCACCTCCTTGTCCTCTCCTTGGTTTAATGATAAACTCTTGTTAACGGAAATCACTTCATAGTTCATTTCCTGAGAATCTTACAGTGTCATCCCGTCAATTTGTCTGGCACCTTTTCTTCTCAGGCATCCTGAGTCTGACGTTTCCTAACACCGATCAGATCTGAATCTCGGTCAGCTATGATGGTTGGAGCATATTTTCAACAGTTATAACATTGGTCTTTATATTACCCGGTAAGGTGATGTCATGCCTAGCACACTCGACCGGAGGACCTATTGTTATAGTTCTTCCTTTTAGCAATGTTAACCATTCTTCCAAGAGGAAATTGAAAGACTTATTCTATAATTTGTTCCTGATGAATCCATTGAGTATCTAAAGTCCGGCCTTTGCTTGAAGACCATGTCAATGCTATCTCAAAGCTTGTCTGTGGTACTCCGATTTTCAACAAGAACATTTGAAGCCCAATGCTAAATGTTTCTTGCTCAATTATCCAAACACCGTTGTATGGATAATGGCATGGAATTTCTCTTCCCTTTACTAAAGGGTTTTCTACTTTATATCCCGTCATGGATATCATGCTTTGCTTGCCCTTGGGAAGGATATACCCCTGAAATATGTGTTTAAACACATTTTCTTTTCCATTGTTTTGTTAATCTGATAAACACCTTTTCCTTTCCATTGTTTTGTCTAACCTTTCTGGTGATCATTATGATCTAAGCAGTATTAATCCCCTGCTTATGTTAACAACTCAGTGTGCAATTCTGTCAATAAGACCCTGTTACTTTTGTTGATGACATTTCGGTAACCACCGATGGACGAGAACCTTGCCTATTGGTCCGCCTCGATCAACGAGCAGGAAAATGGTTCTCTTCGTCCCCCGCCCTTGGTACCGACGCTGTTGCCGACATAACCGACAGGTTATGGTCTGACCTGCATGGTTATCATAACCGTGCAAGATGACACCAGTCTTTCTGTCTTTAACCCACATGGTGGGCCCATAACCCACAAGTTCCACAGGATCGAAACCTGACTCTCCTGTACACCCTGTTGCCAAAGATATTCCTCGCTCTTGACTTGATATGTAATTCGCAAGCCACCTTCCTAGTGATCTACTCTGGTATCAGACGCAATACTTATTCTCGTGCCCTGAAACCGTTTCACCTTCTAATTGGGCATCAAACGATTGCCTATCCGCTTGATACTTCTTACAATACCTTCTTGCTTGGCTCTCGATGTGTTTCATTTGACCAACTCAAGAGATACCCCTGTGTTCATTCATTGGATAACCCCCGATGGTTAACCCTTATAGCATTCTATCATTGTCGAACTGCCCCTTACATATTCGTAAGTACGAGAAAGACCCTGAAGAAAGGATGCGACTTCGTCAAGATAACATGAAGTAGAGAAATGAAGACATCAACGACAGGGTCAACTTCTTCGCGAAGAGCAAGCCAAGATGAGAAGAACCGCTAGATTCATAACCAAAACCATTTCCCCCTTTCACTACCTCTTAAATCTCGGGACGAGATTTCTTGTAGTGGGGGAGAATTGTGACGCCCGGAGAATTATGCTACGGTAATACCCTGCTAATGGTGCCACATCACCCCGGTTACTGTTGCTAATCTCGCGTTGGATCAAAACTTTTCAAGTTCAAAAATTTAAATAATGTTAATCATCAAACTTTTCAAAAGTTGAAACAAAAATGTTTGGGTAGTGCCTAATATTACATAGGTAATTATAGTGAAGAGAAATCCTTTTTAGAAAATGCCTAAATATTTTAAAATGATTTAAAACAGAAAAGAAAATAAATAAAAAGAAAAGAAAACACAAAAACAGAAAAGAAAACTAACAAAAAAAGAAGAAGGAAAAGAACACCCCTGGGCTCCGGCCCAGCAGGCCATCAACCTCACTGGGCCAACCCACCAGGCCAGCCGGGCACCCCTTATTCCCTCACCCCCCGCAAACCCTAACCCCACGACCCCCACTCACTCCTCCCACTCTCCCCCCCGATTGGATCGGGGGCTCGACCCGCCCCGACCCCATCGCCTAGTCGCCGCGCTGAAGCCGTCCGGAGCCCGCGCTGCCGCCTGGACCTCACCGGACGCCATCGCCGGACTGCCTCCTCTCCGTCACGCCGTCTCCATCCTCCTCCCCGCGCCCCATTGCCCCGATCCCTGCACCCGAAGTGAGCACGCGCCCTCCTCCATCCCGTCCCTCCCGGTCACCACGCTGCGCGTCCACGCCGCCAGGCGATCAAGGCCGCCGTGTGCGCCGCCCTTAGCCTCGCCCTCGCCGTACCCACAGCCTCTACTCCCTCTGCTGCTGCAGGCCGCCTCCACGCCTACCACCACCACCATCCGAAGCGCCGCCCCTCTGCTCCCCTAGCCCCGCGCTTGCCCGCGCGCACAGCCGTGCACCCCCGACCACGCCCCACTTGCGTCTGGCCTCACGCGCTGCTGGCCCCGGGCTCCCCCCCCCCGTGCTGCTCCGCTACGGCGGCTACCGTTGCGGGCGCTCTCGCCGCCGTCTGCTCGGCGCCCTCCTCCTTCGCTCGGTGCCCCTCCTCCCTGCTCGCCCGCGCGCCCCACTAATGCCGCCAATGCCCACGCGCTGCCGCCGCGTACGCCGCGACCACCGGCCCGCCCTACTCCAGCAACCGACTGGCACGCATCGCCCGCCCACAGACGCGCCCCGTGCCTGCGTTGCCCGCTATGGCCCCTTTGGGCCACTGACACAAGGGCCCCACGCCTCGAGAACGTTATATATATATATATAAAGAATTCAATAATAATAATAATAATAAAATTAATTAAATAAATAATTAATTAGCTTAATTAATTCTGATTAATTAAACTAAACAACTAATTAAACTAATTAATCATGATTAGTTAGTCTAGTCAATGACGAACGGGACCCACACGTTAGCTAACCAGGCAACGCCTCTGTTGACTGCTGACATCAGCATGCACTATTCTGGAATAATGTTGGACTAAATTAATTAAATAAATTCAAAAAATGATTAAATCTTTTAAAATTAATATAAAATAATCCGTAACTCGGATGAAAATACTTTGTACATGAATGTTGCTCAGAACGAGGAGACGAATCCGGATACATAGCCCATTCGTCCGCCACACATCCCTATCATAGCGAACACGCAACTTTCCCTCTCCGGTTCATCAGTCCGAAAACGCGAAACACCGTGGATACTTTCCCGGATGTTTCCCCCCTTCGTCGGTATCACCTCCTACCGCGTTAGGTCATCTCTAGTACCACGTATTGCCGTGTTACGCTTTGTGATGCTTTGGTTGCTCTGTTATTTATTGTGTTCCCCCTCCGTTACTTCTTTCCGGTAGACCCTAAGACTGCCGGCAACCCCCGATCGACTACGGTGTTGACGACCCCTCCTTCTCGGCTAGGCTTCCAGGCAAGCCCCACCCCCCCTTGATCACCAGATATAGCCTATTCTTCTCTATACTTTTTGCATTAGAGTAGTGTAGCATGTTACTGCTTTCAGTTAATCCTATTCTGGTGCATAGCCTGTCTTTGCCACTACTGTTGTTACCTTTACCTGCTATCCTAATGCTTAGTATAGGATGCTAGTATTCCATCAGTGGCCCTACACTCTTGCCCGTCCCGCCATGCTATACTCTTTGGGCGTTATCACTTGGAGGTGATCACGAGCATATGCTATATACTTTATCTTGTTACATTACTTATGATCTTTGTTAGAGATGGGGCTGAAGGGTAGGTGGCTCCATCCCGTAGAGGTGGGCCCGGGTTCCCACGCCCCGATTGTTACTTTTATGGAGCGATTGGGCAGGTTGAGACCCCCTAGGAGAGAGGTGGGCCTGGCCTGGTCGGCGTCATGGATACTTAACACGCTTAACGAGATCTTGGTATTTGATCTGAGTCTGGCCACTGGCCTATACGCACTAACCAACTACGCAGGAACCGTTATGGGCACTCGGCGTCGTGGTATCAGCCGAAGCTCTTTTTGACGCCAGCGACTGAGCGGCGCGCGCCGCATTGGACCATAAGCTCGCGCTTGTATTAAGGGGGCTAGGTCTGCTTCTGGCCACGTACGCAACATGCATGTGTGCAATGGGCGATGGGCCCAGACCCCTGCGCGCACAGGATTTAGACCAGCGTGCTGACCTCTCTTTTGAGCCTAGGTGGGGCTGCGACGTGTTGATCTTCCGAGGTCGGGCATGACCCAGGAAAGTGTGTCCGGCCAAATGGGATCGAGCATGTTGAGAAATGTGGTGCACCCCTACAGGGAAGTTTATCTATTCGAATAGTCGTGATCTTCGGTAACAGGACGACTTGGAGTTGTACCTTGACCTTATGACAACTAGAACTGGATACTTAATAAAACACACCCTTCCAAGTGCTAGATATAACCCGGTGATCGCTCTCTAACAGGGCGACGTGGAGGGGATAGCCGGGTAGGTTTATGCTATGTGATGCTACTTGGTGAACTTACCATCTACTCTTTTCTACATGCTGCAAGATGGAGGTCGCCAGAAGCGTAGTCTTCGACAGGATTAGCTATCCCCCTCTTATTCTAGCATTCTGCAGTTCAGTCCACCGAGATGGCCCTTTACACATATACCCATGCATATGTAGTGTAGCTCCTTGCTTGCGAGTACTTTGGATGAGTACTCACGGTTGCTTTTCTCCCTCTTTCCCCCTTTCCCTTCTACCTGGTTGTCGCAACCAGATGCCGGGACCCAGGAGCCAGATGCCACCGTCGACGATGACTCCTACTACACAGGAGGTGCCTACTACTACGTGCAGGCCGCTGACGACGACCAAAAGTTGTTTAGGAGGATCCCAGGCAGGAGGCCTGCGCCACTTTCGATCTGTATCCCAGTTTGTGCTTGCCTTCTTAAGGAAAATTGTTTAACTTATGTCTGTACTCAGATATTGTTGCTTCCGCTGACTCGTCTATTGTCGAGCACTTGTATTCGAGCCCTCGAGGCCCCTAGCTTGTATTATGATGCTTGTATGACTTATTTATGTTTTCAGAGTTGTGTTGTGATATCTTCCCGTGAGTCCCTGATCTTGATCGTACACGTTTGCCTGCATGATTAGTGTACGATTGAATCGAGGGCGTCACATGAAGTGTGGCCAGACTCGAAGATAGGCCTCACCGATAATGATGAAGGTTGAGATATGCATAAAGGAATTTGAGGAAAGATCATGGAAATCTAAGTCGTAGAAAATCATCAACCCCCTAACGAAGGGGTGGATGGGGAATCTATCGGATGTGGCGTTCCCACAAACCCTTAAGGTTCGAACACTGGGGTGCACGTGAAGTCTTTCCCTCCTACCGATCTATGCTCTAGCTCGCCAAGATCTTGCGGACGAACTCGATTTAACTCGTAACACGTAAAGAGACACGGGTTTATATCGGTTGGACCACCGTTGTGGTGTAATACCCTACTCCAATGTGGTGGTGGTGGATTGCCTCTTGGGCTGATGATGAATAGTAGAAGGGAAGAACAACCTCCTAAGGTTGAGGTGTTCTTGTGGCTAGGCTCTCGATCTGTTGGATCAAGCTCGGATCTCATCCCCCACTCTGTGGTGGCTAGCTCTACTTATATAGGCCCTGGTCCTCTTCCCAAATGTTGAGCGGGAAGAGAACCAACAACGCCGGGCAAATTTGAAGGGGGACAGCTAGTACAAGATATCCTGACAAAAGCGGTCTTCGCCTGCGAAAAGCCCTGGGGTGACGCCATCTTGGGCTCCACGATGACCTCCGCCTTGGCGTCCTCCTGGTCTTGGTCTCATTGCACCAATAAGGAAACCTTTGCCTGATGCCTCGGTACTCTTCGTCTGCGCTTGCCTCCTTAGCACCAAAGAGTAAATGGGGATGCTATGCGCGCTGGCGCCCGCCTGGCACCGTTCGTCATGGCTCACGTCACGAGTGCCTCGTGAGGTTTGCCCTGCCTTGATATCTCCGCTCCTCGTGAGCCCGCCTGGCTAGGCTACTCAAGAGGAAGTCTTGCATCGTCCGCCTTGCGAGGCTTGGACCCTCGCGAGGGTCTTGGATGCCTTGTTGATGAAGATGGGCCATACAGCCCGCTGCCTAGCCACGCTGTGGGCCGCAGGCAGGCAAGTATGGGGACCCCCGTTCCCAGAACGCCGACAGTAGCCCCCGGGCCCAAGGTGCGCTCGGGCTTGGCTTCACGGCGAAGCCAAGGGTCAAGTTCGGAGCGCCGCAGACCCCAAAAGCCTGCGGCCTCGGTCGACATGTGGCGGTTGATTGGACGTGGGCGTCTCCGCTTCCCCATGCTACCTTTGGATCCGCCCGGCTATGCGGCCCCTGTGACCTACACAGTTATTCCTCCGCCTCTTGCGCCTTGCTTCCCCTAATTCCTCTGCTTCCTTGCGACTCTACTTCTCTTCCCCAATCTGACTCGCGCTCTGCCTGCTCCATAGCCATGGCGCCCAAGCAAGCTGAGAAGGGGAAGAGCCCTTAGCCTCTTTCGGCCGCGCCTCCGCCCTTCGCGCCGACGCTCGGCCGGTCTCGTGTGCTCAATGACGAGACCATGGACAAGGGCGCCCGATGCTTGCCTCCAGCTTCAATGAGTGGGGGAGACGGTGGCTTGGCCCGCGTCGCGCACTCGCTCGGTTCAGATAGCCACTGAGATCCCAATCCTCATCGACACACTCTGGGCAGGCCTGATTCCTCCCTTCTCTTCCTTCTTCAACGCTGTGCTTGAGCATCATCAGATCCACTTGCTGCATCTCGACCCTCAGTCCGTGTCACTTCTCGCCGTCTTCGCCTTCGTGTGTGAAGCCATGGTGGGCATTGCTCCTTCAATGGCTCTCTTCCGCCACTTCTTCTCATTGCATCTGGCCGACCCCCAGTAGTGCTCAGGGTGCGTGAGCTTCCAGGCTGTGGCCGCGACAACAGGCGATGGGATTGATTTTGAGCTTCCTCCATCTACGAGCGACTTCCGGATACGATGGGTGCTTGTTGATGCCGGCGTGCTCAGTCCTCTGCTTCAGGCTCCGTCGGGGCCCGCTGATCCTAACCCCGGCTGGGGCCATCAGCGGCTCGTGAGACCCGGCCTTGCCCGTGTCTGGCTCAGGTTGAAGTTGCTGAAGGATCTCGGTGTAACAGCACCGATGGTGGTGAAGGAATTCGTGCGACGCCGGGTCGCTCCGCTCCAGCGCCATTCTCGCACCATGTGGGCCTTTCTCAGAAGCCAAGACTGCATGAGGTTTCAGGAGTCCGGGCTCCTCCTTGGGACCTGAGGGACAGTGCTTGAGGTCCTGACGGGTGTCTCTCTGCCAGCTGATCTGCCCAGGAACAGTTGCCTACTGTATCGTTGCGAGAATAAGGACGGATTTGTGAAGGCCATGCTTATCTTCGGTGAATGGGGGCCGCGACCGGTCGGCCTGGAGGGACCTCGGGAGAATCCTGTCATTGTGGTTCCCTTTCTTTCTCCTGATGCTGGGCTCGCCCCAAGTGACGGTGCAGGTGGGCGAGATCAGGCGGAGACCAGCGGCTCGTGTGCTGACGAGCACGTGCCGGGCGGTGATCCTGGGGCATTGATACGTCTCCGTCGTATCTACTTTCCCAAACACTTTTACCCTTGTTTTGGACTCTAACTTGTATGATTTGAATGGAACTAACCCAGACTAACGCTGTTTTCAGCAGAATTGCCATGATGTTGTTTTATGTGCAGAAAACAAAAGTTCTCGGAATGACCTGAAACTCCACGGAATATCTTAGAACAAATAATAAAAATCCTCGCTAAAGATGAAGACCAGGGGCCCACACCTGTCCACGAGGTGGGGCGCCCCCCCTCGGGCGCGCCTCTACCTTGTGGCCCCCTGAAACCTTCCGACGCCAACTCCAACTCTATTTATTGGCTTTCGGGGAGAAAAAATCAGAGAGAAGAAATCATCACGTTTTACGATACAGAGCCGCCACCAAGCCCTAATCTCTCTCGGGAGGGCTGATCTCGAGTCCGTTCGAGGCTCCGGAGAGGGGGATTCATCGCCGTCGTCAACATCAACCATCCTCCATCACCAATTTCATGATCCTCACCGCCGTGCGTGAGTAATTCCATCGTAGGCTTGCTGGACGGTGATGGGTTGGATGAGATTTATCATGTAATCGAGTTAGTTTTGTTAGGGTTTGATCCCTAGTATCCACTATGTTCTGAGATTGATGTTGCTATGACTTTGCTATGCTTAATGCTTGTCACTAGGGCCCGAGTGCCATGAATTCAGATCTGAACCTATTATGTTTTCATGAATATATGTGTGTTCTTGATCCTATCTTGCAAGTCTATAGTCACCTAATATGTGTTATGATCCGACAATGTAACGCCCCCGATGCGGCTATATCTCCCACGTGTCGAGGCACGACTTAGAGGCATAACCGCATTGAAAGCAATGTCGCAAGTGAGGTAATCTTCACACAACCCATGTAATAATTAAGGAAAGAGATACATAGTTGGCTTACGATGCCACTTCACACAAAGACAAAATAAACATCCATCATTCAGAGTACACTCAAGGTCCGACTACGGAACCAAAATAAAGAAGATACCCCAAATGCTAACACAGATCCCCGAATCGTCCCAACTGGGCACCACTACTGATCATCTGGAAGCGACACATAGTAACGACTCGTTCCTCGTCGAACTCCCACTTGAGCTCGGTAGAATCACCCACCGCCTCATCGGAACCTGCCACTGTTTTGGAAGTATCTGTGAGTCACGGGGACTCAGCAATCTCACACCCGCGAGATCAAGACTATTTAAGCTTATAGGAAAAACTGAGTAGTAAAGTGGAGCTGCAGCACGCGACTAGCTTATATGTTGGCTACTTCGCAAAAGAGAGCGAGGAGAGAAGCAAAGCACGGTCGTGAAACTAGTAGTGATCAAGAAGTGATCCTGACTACTTACGTCAGACATAACTCCAACACCGTGTTCACTTCCCGGACTCCGCCGAGAAGAGACCGTCACGGTTACACACGCGGTTGATGTGTATTTTATTGAGGTCAACTTTGGGTTTTCTACAACCGGACATTAACAAATTCCCATCTGCCTCATAACCATGGGCACGGCTTTGAAAGATATTACCTGCAGGGTGTCCCAACTTAGCCCATTATAAGCTCTCACGGTCAACGAAGGATATTCCTTCTACCGAAGACCCGATCAATCTCGAATCCGGACTACAAGACATTTCGACAGCAATAAAACAAGACCAGCAAAGCCGCCCGATTGTGCCGACAAATCCCGATAGGAGCTGCACATATCTCGCTCTCGTGGCACATCCGGATGAGCAGTCCATACAACTAAAACCAAACCTCAAGTTGCCTTGAGGGGCGCTGCACAACACTCTAGTTCGGGCCAGCACTCGAAGGAGCACCGGTCGGGGTTAAAATAAAGATGACCCTCGGGCTCGCGAAAACCGGGGAAAAGGCTTAGGTGGCAAATGGTAAAACCAAAGTTGGGCCTTGCTGGACGAGTCTTATTCAAAGCGAACTGTCAAGGGGTCCCATAAATCACCCAACCGTAAGGAACGCAAAATCAAGGAACATAACACCGGTATGACGGAAACTAGGGTGGCAAGAGTGGAACAAAACACTGCATAAGGCCGAGCCTTCCACCCTTTACCAAGTATATAGATGTATTAATTATAGCAGATATATATTGTGATATCCCCAACAAGTAAACATGTTCCAACAAGAGGAACAACACCTCCATGTTCCAACAAGGAACAAACTTCAGCTTCACCTGCAACTAGCAACGCTATAAGAGGGCTGAGCAAAGCGGTAACATAGCCAAACAACGGTTTGCTAGGAAAAGGATGGTTAGGGGCTGACATGGTAATATGGGTGGCATGATATAGCAAGTGGTAGGCATCGCAGCATAGGCATAGCAAAAGAGCGAGCAACTATCATAGCAAAGATAGAAGTGATTTCGAGGGTATGGTCATCTTGCTCGCAATGTTCTCGAGTTGTCGAAAGCTTGATCCTCGGCGTTCTCAACAGGCTCCTCGTTCACGTACTCGTCTCCGACTCTACCCAAAGCAACAACACAAACAAAGGAACCACAATAAATCACGGTGCAATGCACAACCAACATGATGCAAAACATGACATGATATGCGAGATGCGATATGCAATGCGTATGTGCGCTCCGAAGGTAATGATGAACCAGGCATCAACTTGGCAAACCAAGCATGCCACTGAAAGATGAGATGATTTCGGTTGAAATCGATATAAAGATCACCGAAGCGGATGCACGGTTTGCAAATGGCAAGCAAAACAAGAATGTCGCAAATCTGCCATTAACAGCATGATGCCACTTTGCAAGCAACAATTAATTAAGCTACTGCACCCAAACGTAACAACAAAGCACATGGCAGTGATCTACACATGATGCTCGACAAAAGATGAGCACTGAGCTACGGCTAGTTCACATCATAACAGGTTCAAACAAGCATGGCAAAAGAGCAATAATAATCAGGCTGGACATGGCAAAAACAGTAACAGGTTGCGATGTTCAGAGCATCAAAACTACATGCTACAGGAACTTAAAATAGCAAAACATGGCATGGCATGAATCTACTCAAAGCATATTTCAAAAGTCCCTTACTGACCATAAGCCAAAAAGGACTAGAAAATATAGTAACACCCATGTCAATATTGAAAGTCTTGTTAACAGATTCAGCAACTTGGCATGTCAAAAACTGATAACGAGATGGCATGTTAACAAGCTCAATGCACTCACTAAAGAGACTCAAATGATAAACTAAGCATACATACATCAAGAAGACCTGACATAGAAGACATACATGGCAAAAACACTAACATAGCATATACGAGTCAACCACAACATCCTAGGCAAAATTGAATAACACGTATACAATCTGCCAGGAAACATTTGGTAGCAAAAGTAGAGCTCGATTGACTCAAGCTATGGCATCCCATAATTGCAAACAACGGCATGGATGGATAGAGCAAGTCATGCTTTACAAAACACCCTTACTGAAGTATCTCAAAATATGCATAGATCTCTCGGTATCATCAAGTAAACATGGCATCAAAATCAGCTAAAACAGGGCTGAAATCAGCAACATTAGGACACCTATTTTGCATGCTTGTGCTAGTCACCACATAGATCACAAAAATACATGGCATATACCACTGGAAAGATGACATGGCATTTTACAAAACTCATGTAGGAATCAACTTCATAGGGTGCACATATTAATCATAGCAAAAATAACAAAAGTGCAACTCCTGATAAAAATCAGAAACTATCAGCACATAGCACTCTTCCAACAGCATTTCGGGCATCAATATGAGCTCAAATGAAAATGATGCAATGGAACGAAATGATCTACTCTTCGGGGCGAACATTTTGACATATTATACGCGAAAAATGGATCTACGGATGCGAAGATATAGCATGTTGAAAAATGCACGAAATTACAAGGATCTAAAGACTTAGAGAAAAATAAGGAGGAGAGAGGTCAACGGCTCGCGGCTCCGAGGCGGATCGGGCCCGACCGGATTGGTCGAGGACGGCGGCGGCGGATCCGTGGAGGTCGCCGGCGGGAGGCCGAGCGGAGGAAGACGGCCGGGGCGGCGGGCCGACCGGATCTCGCCGGATCCGGCCCGGGGCGAGGCGGGAGGCGACGGGAGGCGCCGGACGCAGCGGCATGCGGAAGCGCTGGCGGCGCCATGGTTAGCCTCGGGGCGGCGGCGCTAGGGCGACCGGCGACCTGCTGGGCGGCGCGGAGGCGCCGAGATCGGCGGAGACGGCAAGCAGCGGGGATTTGGCGGAGGCGGGCGACGGCAGGCGTGGCGCTGGGCAGGCGGGCAGCGCTGGGCCCGGGCGGGCCGTGGCGGCGGTGGCGGCGGAGAGGCCACGTGGCGGACGTGGATTGGGCGAGGGCGGCGGCGCGGTCGGCCAAGGCGCGGACGTGTCCGGCGCGCGCGGGGCAGTTTTCTAGGGTTTCGGGGAAGGGGATGATCCGGATTCGGGGGAGGTGTTTAAATAGGCATAGAGGGAGCTAGGAGAGTCCAAATGAGGTGTAGTTTTCGCCCACACGATCGTGATCGAACGACGGAGAGCATGGAGGTGACTTAGATGGGTTATTGGGCTGTTTTGAAGGGGTGTTGGGCTGCAACTTAAAAGAGGCCTTTGCGAGAGTGCGGTTAACCGTTGGAGTACCAAACGAGCTCCAAATGACCCGAAACTTGACCGGTGGTCTCCGGGTGTTATACCAAGGCCACTAGACAAACCTCGGTCCATTTCGAGACGGTTTAATACCCGCACACGGAAAAGCGTAAAAGGGACCGCTGGGAGAGATAGGAGTGTCGGATTGCAAAACGGACAACGGGAAAATGCTCGAATCATGAGACGAACACGTATGCAAATGCGATGCGATGATGACATAATATAAAATGCATGACATGGACAAAAAGCAAAAGAAGAAAACCCAACCACGGAGGGAATATCATATATCAATGCCGAAAATGGCAAGAGTCGGAGTTACAAATATGGAAAGTTACTTCCGGGTGTTACAACACTCCACCACTACAAGAGGATCTCGCCCCAGATCTAGGACTGAAAGAACTCCGGATACTCGAACGGAGGTGATCCTCGCGCCCTGTAGCTTCTCGGTCGGAATGGTGTGACCACTTCACTTTCAGGAATTTGATTGACTTGTTGCGAGTCTTGCGCTCGGTTTCTTCAAGAATAGCAACGGGTGCTCATGATAAGAGAGATCTTCTTGAAGGTCAATCTCTTCGGTTGATAGTGCGTTCAGAGTCTTGAAGCACTTGCGAAGCTGTGACACGTGAAACACATCGTGCACGCTTGCAAAGTTGGATGGAAGCTCGTTGATAGGCGAGATCGCCTCTTTTCCCAATGATCTTGAAAGGACCCACGATCTAGGGGCAAGCTTCCCTTTGATACCGGCGGCGAGTACCTTTCATTGGAGAGACGCGAGGTAGACATGGTCTCCGATTTCAAAAGTCACATCACGGTGCTTATCATCATAATAGCTCTTCGGCGCGATTATGCGGCTTTGAGATTCTCACGAATGACCTTGCACATTTCTTCTTCTTACGTGATCAAGTCATTGCCAAGAAGTTGGCGTTCACCTGCTCTGCACCAATTGAGAGGAGTACGCACTTTACGCCATAGAGAATTTCGAATGGGGCCTTGCCCGAACTCGCTGGAAGCTGTTGTTGTAAGAGAACTTCGGCATAAGGAGACAATCTTCCCACTTCATACCGAAAGAAATGACACAAGCCCCGAGCATATCTTCAAGAATTTGATTAACTCGCTCAACTTGGCCACTTGTTTGAGGATGGAAAGCTGTCTTTGAAACGAATGTTGGTGCCCATGGCCTTCGAAAAGAATCCCAAAACTTGGAGGTAAAGATGTTGCCACGGTCTCAAGAGATCACTTGTGGAATGCCGTGCAAGGAGACAATCCTCGAGGTGTATAGCTCGCCAACCGAGCTGCAGTGATGGATTCTTTGATAGGAAGAAAATGAGCCACTTTAGTAAGCTTGTCAATGACAACAAAGATAGCATCATTTCCACGCTTGGACTTTGGAAAGCCAATCCACGAAGTCCATTTCAATGTGATCAAACTTCCATTCAGGAATAGCAAGAGGTTGGAGGAGACCAGCTGGTCTTTGGTGTTCTGCTTTCACTCTTCTCGCAGACATCACATTCATTCACGAATTGAGCAATTTCTCGCTTCATTCGAGTCCACCAATATGACTGCTTGAGATCATGGTACATCTTCGTACTTCCGGGATGAATGGATAGAAGCGAATTGTGAGCCTCGCTCATAATGACTTTTCGCAGATCACCCTTAGGAACCACAATCCGTCCTCAAAGAACAGAGTGTCTTTGTCATCAACGCGAAGCACTTGTACTTGAAATGCCCTTGTCGATACCACGCTTCACTTTCTTCACCATGGTATCCGAAGTTGAGCCTCACGAATCTGATCTTCCAAAGTAGGGAGACTATGAGGTTGGCAAGAAAGCCTTGAGGAACAACTTGAAGATTCAGCTTATGGAAAGATTCACGAGATCCGCCGAAAGGGCTTGAGGATTAGATCTGCGATAAGCTTTCCTGCTCAAAGCATCTGCAATGACATTGGCTTTGCCCGAGTATACTCAATACTTGGGTTGTACTCTTGAATCATTTCGACCCATCGAGTCTGCTCGGGTTGAGGTTGGGCTGAGTGAAGATGTACTTGAGACTCTTGTGATCGGTGAAAATGTCCACTTTCCTTCCCAACAAGAGATGTCTCCAAGTTATCAATGCATGGACAATCGCCGCCAACTCAAGATCGTGAGTGGGGTAGTTCTTCTCGTTGGGCTTCAATCTGGCGAGAGGTATAAGCCACAACTCTCTTCTCTTGCATTAACACAGCACCGAGACCTTGAAGAGAAGCATCACGAAAAACTTCATATGGCTTGGATTCATCAGAGGAGTCGAACAGAGCTGTGACGAGTTTCTCTTTGAGGGTATTGAAAGCAACGCCACACTCGGGAGACCGACGTACTTCACCCGCTTCGAGAAGGTTGGAAAGAGGCTTTGCAATCTTGGAGAAGTTCTCAACGAATCTTCGCAATAGCTTGCAAGACCAAGAAAGCTGCGGAGCTGCTTGACATTCGAGGAGGTTCCCAATTCACAATTGCGGACACCTTCTGGGATCAACAGCGATGCCCTTGGCAGAGATGATATGACCAAGATAAAGCACTTCATCAAGCCAGAATTCACATTTGGAGAACTTAGCATAGAATTGATACTCTACGAGCTTGTCTAGCACCAATCGCAAATGTTTGGCATGATCCTTCTTATTCTTGGAGAAGACCAAAATATCATCAAGATAGACCAAGACAAATTCATTGGTGTAGGGATTGAATATGAAGTTCATCATCCGAGAGAAAGTTGGAGGAGCATTGACAAGGCGAAAGACATGACAAGATATTCATAAGAACCAAAGCTTGTTCGAATGCTGTCTTGGGAATATCTTGTTCACGAATGCGAATCGATGATACCCCATACGAAGGTCAAGCTTAGAGAACAACTGTAGCACCTTTGAGTTGCTCGAAAAGCTCATTGATGTTGGGAAGTGGATACTTGTTCTTGATTGTCTTCTTATTCAATGGACGGTAATCGACGCAAAGTCGGTCCGTGCCATCCTTCTTATGGACAAAAGAACACCACAACCCCAAGGAGATGAACTCGGTCCGATCAAACCAGACGCTCTTGTTCATCGAGCTGCTTCTTCAATTCCTTCAGCTCATCAGGTCCAAGCTTGTATGGACGCTTACAAACGGGTTCGATGCTGTGCTCAAGATCGATAACTAACTCAAGCGGCCGATGAGGAGGCATACCCGAAGCTCTTCCGAAAGACATCTTGGTACTCACAAACGATCGAATCGAGAGATGGCATTCAGTTCGCCCTTCTCATTGAGAGAAAACAACCAATGGTTTCATCACGAGAGGCATAAATGATCACATCATTAGAAGAATGAGTCAATTGAATTTCCACAGCAGCACAATCAATCTGAGCTTTGTGCCGATAAAGCCACCCATTCCGAGAATAAGATCAATATCCGAGTCACCAAGGACAACTGGTTTAGCCAAAACCTATAATCGCCCATCTTGATAGAAACATCCGGGACATAATTATTAGCTGTCATATGCTTACCCGGGACACAATTGATAAGGAACTAGGCAACTCTTGATAACCGAATTCATGCTTAGATGCAAATGGTCTTGAGATGAAACAATGCGATGCACCAATCAAATAAGACTTTTGCAGAATATCATTAATCGAGAGATTACCCATTAGCACATCTCGAAGAATCCTCCGCTGAGCTGCATTCATCATATTGACCTTGGCATACTTTGGATTATGCTTGACCACCGCATTGCTGGAAGATTTCACAGAGGAGGAGGCGGAAGGCGCCTCTGGTTGAAGCACTTGTTCAAGATAGTGACCCTTCTCACGACACTTGTTGCAAGTGACCTCGAGAGCGGACGGTGGTAAGGAGCACTTGACCTTGGAGCTTGAGAATTAGACTTGTTCTCGATAGCTTGGGTTGGGTGGGTGGGAAGATCCACGGCCACCTGAGTTCTTCTCACCGGTAAGGCCGACGGAACGGAGGAGGGGCAGGTAAAACTTCTGCTGCTTGGCTGCCACTTGAGAGGACGAGGAGGACTGAATCGCATCCTGATTCTCTTCTTAGAAGCCTCGCATTTGAGCTGTGCAGCTTCTTGCTTGAGAGCCATGTTGTAGAAATCATCATACTTATCTCGCTCAAACAGCACAAGAGGTAATTGCAGATCTTCTCTCGCACCACCTCTGAATTGGTAGATCATACTCCTTTCATCGTGTACATCTTGCTTAGCAAAACGAAGCGAGCTCGAACTGGATATTGTATTGATAGACAGACATGTTGCCCTGCTTGAGATTGCGGAACTCCTCACGCTTGCTCTCAACAACACTTTTCGAATGTGATGAGCTCGAAATCACGGCGAACTCATCCTGTAATGACACGGCCTCCTCTGGAATCTTTGTATTGTGGAACCACTCAGCAGCTTGATCCTTGAGTTGAAACGATGCAAACTTGACAAAGTCCTCGTGTCCGACATTGCTACTGATCAAAGTGCTTGCAGATGTCCACTAACCAATCATCGGCGTCTGTGGCCTCAACACAGAAACTGAAAGACTTCGGCTGATTAGCGAGGAACTGACTGAGAGTAGCAAAGTGTGGCTGATTGTTGCCTTGACCTTGATTTCCTTGATTGCCTTGATTGCCTTGCCCCGAGTGCGCTTCTTGCAAGAGCTGCAAAATCATCGAGCATTGGCATTGGTGGCTGCCATGATAGCTTGCCGTGCCTCCGGAGGCGGAGGTGGAGGTGGAGGTGGAGGATTCGACCGATCCCCATCATTGCGATCCGGATTCGACGCTTGGCGGAGCCATCCTGAAGAGGGTGACATCCGTTAGTCCTTTGATAGACAAATAGATAAGTAGAATCAACGGATAGAAAATGCAACATATAGTCTTCACAATAAACATTCAACAAGAATGAACGAATGAATTCCAAAGTTAATCATCACACATCCATTAAGGTGAGAAGCCACTTAGATAAAGATATGGAAACAACATCTGCCTTAGAAACAATTCAATATCACAACTGAAAACAAAAGGTTGGCTTCTAGAATGAGCCGAACAAACACATGATAGAGATTTCGCTCAAAGTGTTCGTGGTGGGGCCCACGGACACGACGTATAGCGGACGTCACGAATGACTAACAAGACGCCCCGAATCAGCATAGCCAAGGATTCTTTAAGACGCCTCGCGACCATCAGAATCGACCGTGAATGGGCGGACCACTAGACGTTGAACCCCAATCTCAAATCATACATCCGTGGAAAGAATATCCCGTAAGCTACTAGAATTCCCACCTATAAACTCCGAAACTTTCTGGTTATGCAATCTGGTGTTGGGGATACAGGGACACAAAATATATCACCCAAACTAACAATACCTAGATCCAATTGTATCCATCCGTCAACACATAACCAAGAAATCCTCGAAATCGTGTACCTTGACCTTCAAAAACATCCGTTATACAAGTCATGGCAATACTCCCTTTTCGCCACAAGATCGGGCTATCGTGGTTATCTCACCAACAACTGCACAAAAGAGATTTCGATGTCGGCAAAACTCGGTATTCCAGAACTGCAGCGATAAAATTGTGACGACAACACCTCGGAGCTCAACTCCCGGGACACCGCCACAACCCCTAAATGACAGGAGGCACCAAGAACAATGTTCTCGTCACAAAACCATCGAACGATTCCAAGATACCCACGTGATCCTAAAAAAATTTTTAGTGAAATTTGAGAAGAGAAGAGTCAAAACTCTCGTCGGATACCTCACCGAGGCGACGAAGGGACCGGGAGTAAAAAGAATCCTACTCTCGATATATATAATCCTAAGACTCAAAACATTTTCCATTCTAGACTCAACAACGCCACAAAACAATCAAGTAGGGGCTCCTAAGTCGGGAAGGCTCGATTACCAACTTGTACGCCCCGATGCGGCTATATCTCCCACGTGTCGAGGCACGACTTAGAGGCATAACCGCATTGAAAGCAATGTCGCAAGTGAGGTAATCTTCACACAACCCATGTAATAATTAAGGAAAGAGATACATAGTTGGCTTACAATGCCACTTCACACAAGACAAAAATAAACATCCATCATTCGAGTACACTCAAGGTCCGACTACGGAACCAAAATAAAGAAGATACCCCAAATGCTAACACAGATCCCCGAATCGTCCCAACTGGGCACCACTACTGATCATCTGGAAACGACACATAGTAACGACCACGTTCCTCGTCGAACTCCCACTTGAGCTCGGTGGAATCACCTGCACTGGCCTCATCGGAACCTGCCACTGTTTTGGAAGTATCTGTGAGTCACGGGGACTCAGCAATCTCACACCCGCGAGATCAAGACTATTTAAGCTTATAGGAAAAACTGAGTAGTAAAGTGGAGCTGCAGCACGCGACTAGCTTATATGTTGGCTACTTCGCAAAAGAGAGCGAGGAGAGAAGCAAAGCACGGTCGTGAAACTAGTAGTGATCAAGAAGTGATCCCGACTACTTACGCCGACATAACTCCAACACCGTGTTCACTTCCGGACTCACGAGAAGAGACCATCACGGTTACACACGCTTGTTGATGTGTATTTTATTGAGGTCAACTTTGGGTTTTCTACAACCGACATTAACAAATTCCCATCTGCCTCATAACCATGGGCACGGCTTTGAAAGATATTACCTGCAGGGTGTCCCAACTTAGCCCATTATAAGCTCTCACGGTCAACGAAGGATATTCCTTCTACCGAAGACCCGATCAATCTCGAATCCCGGACTACAAGACATTTCGACAGCAATAAAACAAGACCAGCAAAGCCGCCCGATTGTGCCGACAAATCCCGATAGGAGCTGCACATATCTCGTTCTCGTGGCACATCCGGATGAGCAGTCCATACAACTAAAACCAAACCTCAAGTTGCCTTGAGGGGCGCTGACAGCACTCTAGTTCGGGCCAGCACTCAAGGAGCACTGGTCCGGGGGTTAAAATAAAGATGACCCTCGGGCTCGCGAAAACCGGGGAAAAGGCTTAGGTGGCAAATGGTAAAACCAAAGTTGGGCCTTGCTGGACGAGTCTTATTCAAAGCGAACTGTCAAGGGGTCCCATAAATCACCCAACCGTAAGGAACGCAAAATCAAGGAACATAACACCGGTATGACGGAAACTAGGGTGGCAAGAGTGGAACAAAACACCAGGCATAAGGCCGAGCCTTCCACCCTTTACCAAGTATATAGATGTATTAATTATAGCAGATATATATTGTGATATCCCCAACAAGTAAACATGTTCCAACAAGAGGAACAACACCTCCATGTTCCAACAAGGAACAAACTTCAGCTTCACCTGCAACTAGCAACGCTATAAGAGGGCTGAGCAAAGCGGTAACATAGCCAAACAACGGTTTGCTAGGAAAAGGATGGTTAGGGCTGACATGGTAATATGGGTGGCATGATATAGCAAGTGGTAGGCATCGCAGCATAGGCATAGCAAAAGAGCGAGCAACTAGCATAGCAAAGATAGAAGTGATTTCGAGGGTATGGTCATCTTGCTCGCAATGTTCTCGAGTTGTCGAAAGCTTGATCCTCGAAACGTTCTCAACAGGCTCCTCGTTCACGTACTCGCCTCCGACTCTACCCAAAGCAACAACACAAACAAAGGAACCACAATAAATCACGGTGCAATGCACAACCAACATGATGCAAAACATGACATGATATGCGAGATGCGATATGCAATGCGTATGTGCGCTCCGGAAGGTAAATGATGAACCAGGCATCAACTTGGCAAACCAAGCATGCCACTGGAAAGATGAGATGATTTCGGTTGAAATCGATATAAAGATCACCGGAAACGGATGCACGGTTTGCAAATGGCAAGCAAAACAAGAATGTCGCAAATCTGCCATTAACAGCATGATGCCACTTTGCAAGCAACAATTAATTAAGCTACTGCACCCAAACGTAACAACAAAGCAGATGGCAGTGATCTACACATGATGCTCGACAAAAGATGAGCAATGAGCTACGGCTAGTTCACATCATAACAGGTTCAAACAAGCATGGCAAAAGAGCAATAATAATCAGGCTGGACATGGCAAAAACAGTAACAGGTTGCAATGTTCAGAGCATCAAAACTACATGCTACAGGAACTTAAAATAGCAAAACATGGCATGGCATGATTCTACTCAAAGCATATTTCAAAAGTCCCTTACTGACCATAAGCCAAAAAGGACAAGAAAATATAGTAACACCCATGTCAATATTGAAAGTCTTGTTAACAGATTCAGCAACTTGGCATGTCAAAAACTGATGACGAGATGGCATGTTAACAAGCTCAATGCACTCACTACAGAGCCTCAAATGATAAACTAAGCATACATACATAAATAAGACCTGACATAGAAGACATACATGGCAAGAACACTAACATAGCATATACGAGTCAACCACAACATCCTAGGCAAAATTGAATAACACGTATACAATCTGCCAGGAAACATTTGGTAGCAAAAGTAGAGCTCGATTGACTCAAGCTATGGCATCCCATAATTGCAAACAAAGGCATGGATGGATAGAGCAAGTCATGCTTTACAAAACACCCTTACTGAAGTATCTCAAAATATGCATAGATCTCTCGGTATCATCAAGTAAACATGGCATCAAAATCAGCTAAAACAGGGCTGAAATCAGCAACATTAGGACACCTACTTTGCATGCTTGTGCTAGTCACCACATAGATCACAAAAATACATGGCATATACCACTGGAAAGATGACATGGCATTTTACAAAACTCATGTAGGAATCAACTTCATAGGGTGCACATATTAATCATAGCAAAAATAACAAAAGTGCAACTCCTGATAAAAATCAGAAACTATCAGCACATAGCACTCTTCCAACAGCATTTCGGGCATCAAGATGAGCTCAAATGAAAATGATGCAATGGAACGAAATGATCTACTCTTCGAGGCGAACATTTTGACATATTATACGCGAAAAATGGATCTACGAATGCGAAGATATAGCATGTTGAAAAATGCACGAAATTACAAGGATCTAAAGACTTAGAGAAAAATAAGGGAGGGAGAGAGGTCAACGGCTCGCGGCTCCCGAGGCCGGATCGGGGCCCGACCGGATCGGTCGAGGACGGCGGTGGCGGATCCGGTGGAGGTCGCCGGCGGGGAGGCCGGAGCGGAGGAAGACGGCCGGGGGGAGGCGCGGGCCGACCGGATCTCGCCGGATCCGGCCGGCGAGGCGGGAGGCGACGGGAGGCGACGGACGCGGGCGGCGCGAAGCGCTGGCGCGGCGCCAGCGGTTAGCCTCGGGCGGCGGCGCTTAGGGCGACCGCGACCTCTGCGCTGGCGGCGGCGGAGGCGCCGGAGATCGGCGAGACGGCGCGGCGGCGGATTTGAGGCACGGGCGCCTGGCGCGCGCGCTGGCAGGCGGGCTGCGCTGGGCCCAGGCGGCGCGGCGGCGGCGGCGGCGGAGAGGCCATGTGGCGGACGTGGATTGGGCGAGGGCGGCGGCGAAATGTCGCCACAGGCGGACGTGTCCGGCGCGCATGTAAGGCAGCTTAGGGTTTCGGGGAAGGGGATGATCCGGATTTCGGGGGAGGTGTTTAAATAGGCATAGAGGGAGCTAGGAGAGTCCAAATGAGGTGTAGTTTTCGCCCACACGATCGTGATCGAACGACGGAGAGCCTGGAGGTGACTTAGATGGGTTATTGGGCTGTTTTGAAGGGGTGTTGGGCTGCAACTTAAAAGAGGCCTTTGCGAGAGTGCGGTTAACCGTTGGAGTACCAAACGAGCTCCAAATGACCCGAAACTTGACCGGTGGTCTCCGGGTGTTATACCAAGGCCACTAGACAAACCTCGGTCCATTTCGAGACGGTTTAATACCCGCACACGGAAAAGCGTAAAAGGGACCGCCGGGAGAGATAGGAGTGTCGGATTGCAAAACGGACAACGGGAAAAATGCTCGGAATCATGAGACGAACACGTATGCAAATGCGATGCACATGATGACATAATATAAAATGCATGACATGGACAAAAAGCAAAAAGAAGAAAACCCGACCACGGAGGGAATATCATATATCAATGCCGAAAATGGCAAGAGTCGGAGTTACAAATATGGAAAGTTACTTCCGGGGTGTTACAGACAACCTCGATGTGACAATAATCGGGATACTTCTCGGTGATGACCATAGTTTGAGGAAGTCATGTATTCACTATGTGCTAATGCTTTGTTCCGGTTCACTATTAAAATGAGGCCTTAATATCCCTTAGTTTCCAATTGGACCCCGCTGCCATGGGAGGGTAGGACAAAAGATGTCATGCAAGTTCTTTTCCATAAGCACGTATGACTATATTCGGAATACATGCCTACATTACATTGATGAATTGGAGCTAGTTCTGTGTCACCCTATGTTATGACTGTTACATGACGAACCGCATCCGGCATAATTATCCATCACTGATCCGGTGCCTACGAGCTTTCTATATACAGGTTCTCGCTTATTTACTTTTCCGCTGCTACTATTACAATCACTACAAAAATACCAAAAACATTACTTTTGCTGTCTTTACTTTTGTTATCGTTACCACCACTATCATATTACTTTGCTACTAAACACTTTGCTGCAGATACTAAGTTTCCAGGTGTGGTTGAATTGACAACTCAGCTACTAATACTTGAGAATATTCTTTGGCTCCCCTTGTGTCGTCAATAAATTTGGGTTGAATACTCTATCCTCGAAAACTGTTGCGATCCTCTATACTTGTGGGTTATCAAGACCTTTTTCTGGCGCCGTTGCCGGGGAGCATAGATCTATTCTTTGAATCACTTGGGATTTATATCTGCTGGACACTATGAAGAACTCGAAAGACGCTAAGACAACAATTTATCCCTCAACTACAAGGGGAGGTAAGGAACTGCCATCTAGCTCTGCACTTGATTCACCTTCTGTTATGAGTAAGCTAGCGACACCTAAACTTGCTTCTGCTATTCGTTCCGATATGTCGCATGTTATTGATGATGCCACTTCTGCTATGCATGATACTTATGATGAAACTACTTCTATGCTTGATACTACTGTGCCCCTTGGTGAATTTCTAGATGAACAAATTTCTAGGTCTAGAGAAAGAGAAATTATTAAAACTGATAACATTGATGAAAGTGATGATGAAGATATGCCTGCTATTCCTGAGGGTTATCTTTTTTATGCGGAATCTTCTGCAGCTATTTTTGCTTGCCAGGATAGATATGAACTTAAGAGGCTGCTAGTTAAATGGAGTAAAGAATCTCTTAGAGACAGAATGAAACCTGATCCTGCTTTTGCTACTTCACCTATTTGTGTTCCCGATAAGGATTATGAATTTTCTGTTGATCCAGATATAATTACTTTGGTTGAATCTGATCCTTTTTATGGCTATGAATCTTAGACTGTTGTGGCACATCTTACTAAGTTAAATGATATAGCTGCCCTGTTTACTAATGATGAGAGATCACGCTACTTTTATATACTCAAAATATTTCCGTTCTCATTAAAGGGTGATGCTAAGATATGGTTTAATTCTCTTGATCCTGGTTGTGTGCGTAGTGCCCAGGATATGATTTATTACTTCTCTGCTAAATATTTCCCTGGTCATAAGAAACAAGCTGCTTTGAGGGAAATATACAACTTCCTGCAAATTAAAGAAGAGAGTCTCCCACAAGCATGGGGGAGGCTTCTCAAGTTACTTCATGCTTTGCCTGATCATCCTCTTAAGAAACCTGAAATACTTGATATCTTTTATAATGGACTAACCGATGCTTCCAGAGATTACCTGGATAATTGTGCTGGTTCTCTTTTCAAGAAAAGAACGCCAGATGAAGCTGAAATTCTGTTGAATAATATGTTGACAAATGAAAATAATTGGGCACCTCCCGAGCCAGCTCCTGAGCCAATTACTGAGCCTATCCCTAAACCAACTCCGAAGAAGAGAGGTGTTCTATTTCTCGATCCCAAGATATGCAAGAGGCAAAGAAATCTATGAAAGAAAAAGGTATTAAAGCTGAAGATGTTAAGAATTTACCTCCTATTGAAGAAATACATGGTCTTAATTTACCGCCTATTGAAGAAGTATATGATCTCAATTCTTTATTCACTGAAGAACCTCCTGATCCCGATATCCCGACACAGGTAGTAAAGGTAAATTCTCTCTACATATATGATAAAGCTGAAGTCCCTCCTACTAAAATTGCTAGTCAGTGCTTGGATGAGTTTGATAACTTTATGTTTAAGCAAGATGACTTTAATGCTTATTTTGGTAGACAATTAAAACAAAATACCTTTATGATTAAACGCTTGGGTGATTATATGGCTAATATTATCGGTGAACTTAAACTTGTTAGCAAACATGCTTCTATGGTTACCACTCAAGTAGAACAAGTACTTAAAGCTCAGAAAGAAGTGCTTGATGAAATGAATAGTAAGAAAAATGTATGCTGTTAGAGTGGCTACTAGAACTGGTAGAATGACTCAGGAACCTTTGTATCCTGAAGGACACCCTAAGAGAATCGAGCAAGATTCTCAGAGAAATAATATTGATATGCGTAGTTCTTCTAAAAGGAAGAAAAAGAAAAATGATAGGACATTGCAAACTTCTAGTGAACCTATTACTGAACCACCTGAGAATCCAAATGATATCTCTATGTCTGATGCTGAAACACAATCTGGTAATGAACATGAACCTAGTGAAAATGTTAATGATGATGTTCATGATGATGCTCAACCTAGTAATGATAATGATGTAGAAGTTGAACCTGCTATTGATCTTTATAACCCACAATCAAAGAACCAACGTTATGATAAAAGGAGACTTTGTTGCTAGGAAACATGGTAAAGAAAGAGAACCATGGGTTCAGAAACCATGCCCTTTCCTCCGAAACCATCCAAGAAAAAGGATGATGAGGATTTTGAGCGCTTTGCTGAAATGATTAGACCCATCTTTTTGCGTATGCGATTGACTGATATGCTCAAAATGAATCCTTATGCTAAATATATGAAAGATATTGTTACAAATAAAAGAAAGATACCGGAAGCTGAAATTTCCACCATGCTTGAGAATTATACTTTTAAGGGTGGAATACCAAAGAAACTTGGAGATCCAGGAGTACCTACTATACCATGCTCCATTAAGAGAAATTATGTTAAAACTGCTTTATGTGATCTTGGAGCCGGTGTTAGTGTTATGCCTCTCTCTTTATATCGTAGACTTGACTTGAATAAGTTGACACCTACTGAAATATCTTTGCAAATGGCTGATAAATCAACTGCTATACCTGTCGGTATTTGTGAGGATGTGCCTGTTGTGGTTGCAAAAGTTACTATTTTAACAAACATTATTATTCTTGATATTCCCGAGGACGATAGTATGTCTATTATTCTTGGAAGACCTTTCCTTAATACTGCAGGGGCTGTTATTGATTGCAACAAAGGCAATGTCACTTTTCATGTTAATGGTAATAAGCACACGGTACACTTTCCGAGGAACCAACCTCAAGTTCATAGTATCAACTCTATTGGAAAAATTCCATCGATTATATTTGGAGGTTTTGAATTTCCTCTCCCTACTGTCAAGAAGAAATATGATATACTTATTATTGGGGATGTCCATATCCCCGTTGAGGTAACCTAGTGTTATTCGAAATTTCTCCGGTTCCATGTTAATCGGAATGAGTTTGTTAACAAGACTTGATCAACCTTGTTAGTGGATTCTTTTTTATGAGCATGCGATGGACGAAACTAGAAGCACAACCTTCTGTACCATCTTTATACTTTCTGTTACTTAGTAGAAATAAAGTAAAATAGTATTTTTCTGTCTGCGTCCGAACTTATCCGTGCAATATAAAAATATCCTGAAAATAAAAGTCCTCAGAATGCCATGCCAATTTAATATGATTTTTTCGGGAATATTTGAGGATTTACTGTGCAAAAATTACCGCGGGGGGAGCTGCCACCTGGCCACGAGGGTGGAGGGCGCGCCCTACTCCCCTGGGTGCGGCCCCCTGCCTCGTGGGCCCACGGTGGCCCTCCTCCACTTATCACTGCACCCATCTTCTTCCTCTGCCTCACACAAACCCGAAAAACCAACTCAAGCTCGTGTTCCAGCCACTTTTGCTGTGATTTTCGATCTCCTTGCTCAAAGCACCTCTCGCAAAACTGCTTGGGGAGTTTGTTCCTTGGTATGTGACTCCTCCATTGGTCCAATTAGTTTTTGTTCTAGTGCTTTATTCATTGCAAATTTGTGCTGCATAGGTGACCATGTTCTTGAGCTTGCATGTCAAATTTATATGGTTCCATGTAGTTCTAATGCTTGATATAGGCTCTAGGCACTTGTAGGAGTAGTTGCTATCAGTTTTATTGAAGTTGGTTCACTTTTGTTTGAAGTTACTAAAACTTTCAGATTATTTCAGAGATAATGAAGAGAATTTTGAGGGGCTCATCGAGCCGAAGCTCGAAAAAAAAGGAAGAAGAGCAGAAGCCCAAATTTAATTTGCCTCGTACTGCGGAGGTCCGGCCGTGTGAATGGCCTTCCGATGACTTCTTGAGGAGAGTCGGGATTTATGAGGATTTCTATTTATTGATTGAGAATGCTGGCCACACCGACTTCCTCCGCGACAAACGTGATCAGTATCTCTTACTCACAAATACTTTTGTGCAGAACTTCTACTTTTTCCCTAAGGAATCCCCTCCAACAGTAGAGTTTCATTTATATGATGTTGTTAAGGAGATGACATTAGCTGAATTTTGCGAGATTTACAATATACCCTTTGAGGGTACCTTAGATGAACCACACCGTAATGAAGTGGAAGCATTTATTAACACTATCACTGTGGGAGAAACCAGGAAGGTTTCTGATGCAAGAATTACTAGCATACATTTTCTTGTTTTACGCTACTTTGCCTTATTTGCTAGTCGTTGCTTGATTGGTCGCGGAAACTGTGGAAACCTTAGTGTTCCTGATATTATTATTTTGTTCCATGGTATACACCGCAATAACTCTGTTAGTATGGGTGGAATTGTTGCTAGACGGTTAAGTCTGAACCGTACTAAAGGCCCCATCTTTGGAGGCATCTATGCTTCACGCCTAGTTGAATATTTTGAAATACCTATTAGGCATGAGGAGAAATAAGAAACAGCGTTGCCCCGTGCTTATTTAGATTATAAGAGTATGCTAGCGCGTGACTTCCTTGTTAAGAGTCGTGAAGGGGAGCTCAAATATAAATTGTACTTTGATAAACATCACCCTGAGACTATTACTTTGCCTGCTCCCTCTTTGTTTAACTTGTCTGAAGGTACTCACATTGTTCTGTGGGCGGCCGTTCAAGCCTATCAGAATCCTGCACCAGCCCCGGAACCGGAACCACAAGACGAGCCTCCACGATAGTCTGTTTATTCTTGGGATCCAGAGGTGGTTGCCAGCCAGTGGCAGTCAGAGTCCTCTTCATCACAGTATCATCCCAACTATTCTTCTTCGCAGTACGACCCCAGCTACACCTACGGGTATCCGCCAGGCTATCCCTGGCAATAGACCAACTTAGGCCAAAAGCCTAAGCTTGGGGGAGTACGTATTTCTCACCGACATTACATTCATGTTCACACACACTCATTGCTAGATGTCGGTGCTCATACTCTTTCACTGTAATATCCATGCTAGTTTATTTCCTTTTTCCTGCTTTCTTCTTGTGTTTTTAATAAACCTTAAGAAAACCAAAAATATTAGTAGTAGTTTATTTTTCCTGCTGTAGTAGTAACAATTAAAAAGAAAACCCAAAAATATTTCCCATTCTTCTTTTGCTTGTTGGGAGCTTTCCCGTGTAAATAGTTTTATTTTCCTTTCTTTTCTTTGGGGGTCAGTAGGAGAAGACCACAATTAAATTGTTGAGGTGGCTCTTATATGCATTATTGTTGATTTAACCAAGAGCCCATATTGCCTTGTGTTCTCCTGTTTATTGAATGCTCGCAGATTCCAGCTTAGTCCAATGCACGTGCACTCTTATTATTCACACCGTTCGGTCATGCAAGTGAAAGGCAATTATGATGATATATGATGGACTGACTGAGATGGGAAAAGCTGGTATGAACTCGACCTCTTTTGTTTTTGTAAATATGATGAGTTCATCGTTCTTGATTCAGCTGATTATGAATAAACATGTTTGCAATGACAATTAGAGATCATAGTTGCTTGTGCCATGCTTGATTAGCTATGAGTTATAATGGTTTACCTTGCGTGCCAACATGCTATTAAAATGATTGTGATGTGGTATGATGGGGTGGTATCCTCCTTTGAATGATTTAAGTGACTTGACTTGGCACATGTTCACGCATGTAGTTGAAACAAATCAACATAGCCTTCACGATATTTATGTTCATGGTGGATTATATCCTACTCATGCTTGTATTCAATGTTTATTAATTTTAATGCATGTTCATGACTGTTGTCGCTCTCTAGTTGGTCGCTTCCCAGTCTTTTGCTAGCCTTCACTTGTACTAAGCGGGAATACTGCTTTTGCGTCCAATCCCTTAAACCCCAAAGTTATTCCATATGAGTCCACTATACCTTCCTATATGTGGTATCTACTTGTCGTTCCAAGTAAATTTGTATGTGCCAAACTCTAAACCTTCAAATAAACATTCTGTTTTGCATGCTCGAATAGCTCATATATCAACTAGGGCTGCCCTTATCTTACGCGTTAGGCAGGTTATTCTCAAGAGGAGTGGACTCTGCTCCTCACTCATGAGAAAATGGCTGGTCACCGGGATGCCCAGTCCCATGCTTTATGCAAACTAAATCAAAATAATTGCAAACAAAACTCCCCCTGGGACCCGTTGAATGTTGGAGGCACTCGTTGTTTCGAGCAAGCCATGGATTGATGCTTGTGGAGGAGGGGGAGTATAAACTTTACCATTCTGTTTGGGAACCGCCTATAATTTGTTTAGCATGCAAGATATCATCATCTCTTAGTTGTTATGTTGACAATGAAAGTATGCCGCTAAAAATATAATTTATCTCTATTTCAAAACCGAGCTCTGGCACCTCTACAAATCCCTGCTTCCCTCTGCGAAGGGCCTCTATTTACTTTTATGTTGAGTCATCACCCTCTTATTAAAAAGCACTAGCTGGAGAGCACAACTGTCATTTGCATTCATTACTGTTAATTTATATTGGGTATGACTATGATTGGATCTCTTTTACCATGAATTACAATGTCTAGTCAGTCCTTGATCTTTGAAGGTGCTCTGCATTTATGTTTTGCGGTCTCAGAAAGTGCTAGCGAGATACCATCTTGTTATATCATATTATGATTATTTTTAGAAAGTGTTGTCATCCGAGATTTATTATTATTGCTTGCTAGCTGATCTTGTTATTGATATGAGTAAACATGAGACCAAGGAGTTATTGCAAATGTGGTTAGTTATGATCTTTGCTGAAAACCTGAATGCTGGTTTGACATAGGTACAACAACAAGAGCAAACAAATTTGTAAAAGTTTTTCTTTTTCTCTTTCAGTTTTTCCACTGAATTGCTTGAGGACAAGCAAGGGTTTAAGCTTGGGGGAGTTGATACGTCTCCGTCGTATCTACTTTTTCAAACACTTTTGCCCTTGTTTTTGACTCTAACTTGTATGATTTGAATGGAACTAACCCGGACTGACGCTGTTTTCAGCAGAATTGCCATGATGTTGTTTTATGTGCAGAAAACAAAAGTTCTCGGAATGACCTGAAACTCCACGGAATATCTTAGAATAAATAATAATAAATCCTTGCCAAAGATGAAGACCAAGGGGCCCACACCCTGTCCACGAGGGTGGGGGGCAGGGCCCCCCTCCTGGGTTCGTCCCCGTCGGTGTACTAGAGTAGGGGTACCCTAGTATCCCGAACTCGTGCACGGGCAGTCGCAGCACCCCGCGGCAAGGCTTGCCTAGTGACCGCCAAGATCCTCCGCCTTTCCTTTGGAGACATCCAAGAACAAAGTATTCAAGTCAAGGAGACAAGGCCCCGGCAAGAGGAGCTTGTCGGGAAGACCACTCAAGGCACGCAGAAGACAAGACCCCGGCAAGAGGAGCTTGTCGTGAAGGCTCGGTGAGCGACAAGCTCCCGAGCGCGACAAGGATTCAGTCGCGGCAAGGTGCTTGCCGCGGCAGGCAACCTCTCTTCATCTCCGCTCCAGCTCATCCACCAACGTGTCGCCATGGGGCCATTCCAGGCGTGCGTGTCAAGAGGCTGTGCAGCCAGCGGAGAGCAGCGGTATGCGGCGCCGACAGGTGCCATCGTGGCGGCGGTGGCGCCTGACGGTCCTTTCTCTGCCTGTTTAGGCGACATGGACGGGCATTTAATGCTCTTGTCCCTTGCCGTCAGAGTTAGGTAGAATACACTGTACAAAGTAGCTGTACCAACCACAACTCATTTTACCCATTTTGCCCTTGTTTACGTTGCCACCTGTGGTGACCCCTTGAGCCTATAAAAGGAGGCCCATGCGCAACATAGAAGGGGTTCGGCTGGTTCGACACATTTGAGACTAGAGACACTCAAGCTAGGTTTTTTAGCTCTCATTGCTCCCTAGCAAGAACACAAGATAATCAGACAAGCAGCAGTAGGAGTATTATCTCTCCGGAGAGCTCCGAAGCTGGGTAAACTGCTCGTGTGCATCGCCTCGATCTGCTCTTCGTGCAATCTCCGCCCCCCCATCGAACCAAAAGGGACTCGGTCCGCCAGGTCCCATAGGTGTTCGTGGGTCACGATCAGCTTCCCCGACATCTTTGGCGCGCCGGGTAGGGGGTGCGTCGAGGCTGTGTGAACCTGATCAGGTGTTCACACGATCAACATCTTCATCATCTTCATCAACATGCCACCGAAGAAGAAGGCTTCGGCGGCAGCAGAGCCGTCCGCGTCGAACCCACCACCACCGGAGCTGACAAGTGGTGGGGAAGACGCTGGCGGAGGAACGGGCGTCGTCGAGGGAGCCCACGACGCTGCCAAGTCCAAGGACAAGGTGGCGCAGACCTCGGCTTCCGGATACGTACCACGTCCATCTCAGGAGGCACGAGACCGATAGCGTCATGGTGCTCGCAGCGCCATACGTTCGTTGGGCCAAGATCGAGCTGGTGGATCCAGAGACGCTCAAGAGCAGCTCGCGCGCCAACAGGCTGGTGCGAGCGGGGCACGGTCGCCTGGACGGGATACTGCTCCTTCTAATGTATTTAGAAGTCCGAGCATATCCTGCTCCTCGCACCGTTCGCCATTGCCGCCCACCACTCAAGCGGAAGCTTTGGCGCGGGCTCAACTGCTCCTGGATTACCCTCCAACGGCTGACAAGGTCGACGAATGGAGGGCCACCATTCAAAGTCTCATCGGCTTTGCCAACGGCGACGTTCCGCGGCAACCAAGCACATCATTGCCGCGGCGAGACGACAAGGCACGAGCCGGTGGCGACGAGACCTGTGGGGGTGCAACCACCATGCATTCTCCATCCCGAAGGCCAAGATCGCCGACTCGTCGGATCCACCTCGACAGCGACTCCACCGCTTCATCGGATCCACAAGCTCGCCGTGATCAGCGCCAAGTTCTTCAAGAACGGCAACAAGAAGACGCTCGAACTCGCATCGAGCGCCGAAGAGAAGCGCGGCGTCAATCCGACCAGCGCGCTGGGCCCTCTGTCGACGTGCACGCGCCAGGGGAACCAGGTGACTTGCCGTACGCGGTAGGTTGCCCTGCGTTCACTCATGAGCTGCGGCAAGTCCAGTGGCCCGACAAGAAAAATTTCAAGCCAGACGTGCCAGAGAAGTATGATGGCAGGACGCATCCATCGGAGTTCCTCAGCATCTACACCATTGCGGTGCAAGCTACGGGGGGACGAGATGACAAGATCCTCGCCAACTACTTCCCGCTGGTGCTCAAGCCCAATGTCAGATCTTGGCTCATGCACTTGCCGGACGGATCCATATCTTCTTGGGCAGATCTATGCCATCAGTTTGTCGGCGCCTTCACAGGCGGCCACAAGCCTCATGGCCAAGAGAGCGACCTTCATCTGCTCGCCCAGAAGGAAGGAGAGTCCCTGTGCAAGTTCATCCAGAGGTTTAGCCGTGTGCACTACAACATCCCAGATGTCCACCCTGCCGTGGTGATCAGCGCGTTTCATCAGAATGTTCGGAACCGCAGGATGAGGGAGGAAATGGCGATGTGCAAAGTCAAGGACGTCAGTGAACTGTATGCCCTGGCCGACAAGTGTGCAGGTGCTAAGGAAGGGAGGAGACTCCCAGGAGAGAATGCAGAAGCAGGATCTTATAGTGAGGAGACCGCCCCGGCAAAGAAGAGTCGGTGGCGGAACAACCGAAGGAAGAAGAGCAAAGAGGTACTAGTTGTCGAGCAGTCCGGCAACGGTGGTGCCGCCAAGAAATCCAAAGTTGGTGGCTCCGGCAAGGAGGTTGCCGCTAGCGCCGACTGCAAGCCTGTGGCAGCCACCGACAAGCAGGACAGCTCCAGCAAGCAGTACTGCAAGATTCACCGCACCAAGGGCCACGACCTCCAAAGCTGCAAGAAGGTCGAGCAGCTTGTTGAACAGCAGAAGGATGAGTACGAGCAGCGCGACAAGAAAAAGGCCTAGGATGGTGCTGGGGCAGCTAGCAAGAAGCGACCAAGCCGGGGAGGACGCCGCGGCAAGGCCAAGCAGCGGCAAGGAGACAGACCTCCCCGCGACCGCGACAAGGATGAAGACGACGATGACGATGAAGATCTGGAAGACGATGAGGCTGACGAGCAGGAGTTTCAGAAAGCCACGGAGGTCCTCTGCGTTGACGGCGGTGCTTCTCTGCATACCTCACACCGCCAACTCAAGCAATGGATGCGAGAGGTTAATGCAGCAGAACCATCCGTAGAGTCACGCAAGCCTCTGAAGTGGTCCAGCACGCCTATCATCTTTGATATTGAGGACCACCCTGATCGCATAACTGCGGTCGGGTGCTTGCCGATGTTGGTCTCACCAACTATCCGCAACCTCAAGGTCACCAAGATGCTAGTTGACGGCGGGGCCGGCTTAAACCTGATATCCTCCGCAGTGCTCCAAAAGCTTCAAATCCCTGACAGCGAGCTCGAAGAGACTGGCACGTTCCAAGGAATCATACCAGGAAGGAGCAAGCCGAAGGGGAAGATCACGTTGCCGGTAACATTTGGCAGCGAGCTAAACTTCAGAACTGAGAGGGTCACATTCGACGTTGCTGATTTCCCGTTGCCTTATAACGGAATAATTGGCCGTCCAGCACTCGCCAAGTTCATGGCAGCCTCTCATTATGCATACAACTTGCTCAAGATGCCAGGCCCGATAAGCGTCATCTCTGTCCCTGGCGACAAGAAGGATGCTCTTATCTGTGCCGACAAGATATACCGGGAGGCAGCAGCTGCAGCTGATAACAAGTCACTTGCCGCTGAAGCTCCCGGGGGGAAGAAGAATACCAAGTCCGGCAAGAGCTCTGATGCCTACTCGGCAAGCGCACCTCTTGGTGCTGCGCTACCGTCGAGGACGCACCATCGAGCTCCACCGGCAAGTGCAAGAAGACGATGGCAGCTCCGCCAAGACCAAGAAGGTGCCGCCAAGGAGGACGGCACCGGTGGTACCTTCACCATCGATGCCACTCTCGACCCTAAATAGGAAGGCGCTCGTTGCTTTCTGCGGGCGAATGTCGGCGTGTTTCCATGGCAACCGTCGACATCCCGGTGTTCCTGTGAAAGTAATTGAGCATCACCTAGCTGTCTGCCCTCATCGCGCGCCCGTCAAGCAAAAAGTCGGAAGCAGCGTTGGGCGCCAAGAATTCATTGCGAAGAGATCAAGAAGTTGGAAGCAGCAGGCCTTGTCGGAGGTGCTCCATCCTCGTGGTTGGCCAATCCTGTAGTTGTTCGCAAGGCAAATGCGAAATGGAGACTTTGTATCGACTTCACAGATGTTAATAAAGCTTGTCCCAAAGACCCATTTCCCTTGCCACGCATCGACCAGATTGTTGACTCCACGGCTGGAGGTGATTTTCTTTCATTTCTTGATGCATATTCAGGATATCATCAGATCTTCATGGCAGAAGAGGATGAAGAGAAAACCGCATTCGTCACCCCATGTGGCACCTGCTGTTTTGTACGGATGCCTTTTGGGCTAAAGAATGCTGGTTCAACGTTTGCTAGAGTAGTCCATGACGCTTTTGAGCCGCAAATGCACAGAAATGTAGAAGCTTACATGGATGACATAGTGGTCAAGAGCAAGGACAAAGCAACTTTGGTTCAAGATTTAGATGAGACCTTTGCAAATCTGCGCAAGATCAACCTCAAGCTTAACCCCGAGAAGTGCGTGTTTGGAGTCCCTTACGGCAAGCTTCTCGGGTTCTTCGTGTCTCAGCGGGGAATTGAAGCCAATCCCGACAAGATCAAGGCCATTGAGTAGATTGAAGCACCAAAGCGCGTCAAGGATGTCTGAAGGCTTGCGGTTGCGTGGCTGCTCTCGGCAGTTTATCTCTAGGTCTGCTGGCGCCTACGCCATTTTTCAAGATTTTGAAAAAGGCAGGTCCAATGAAATGGACTCCCGAAGCGGAGGCTGCGCTGCAGGACTTAAAGAGGTACCTGTCCTCCACTCCAATACTTGTCGCACCTAGGCCACAAGAGAAGTTGCTGCTGTATGTAGCGGCAACCAATCAAGTGGTTAGTGCTGCGTTAGTAGCGGAAAGGGAGGCAGATGATGAGCCGGCAACTAAGGCAGATGCATCCAGCGACAAGCAGGGGGCTTCACCGTCAAGCTCTGGTCCCGACAAGGACGGATATGCGCAGGATTGCGAGAAAATGCAGAAAAGGATGGTGCAGCGCCCAGTGTACTTTGTCAGTTCCCTTCTATAGGGGGCTAGGTCAAGGTACTCTGGTGTGCAGAAATTGCTTTTCGGCCTCCTCATGGCCTCGAGAAAGCTGCGCCATTACTTCCAAGCACATGAGATAACGATCGTCACTCGCTTTCCCCAAGAGAATATTGCAAAATCCGAAGCAACAGGCAGGATTGTCGAGTGGGCACTGGAACTGTCAAGCTTTGGCCTCAAGTTTGAAAGCACTTCAACTATCCAGAGTAGAGCATTGGCAGAATTTATAGCAGAGTGGACGCCGACGCAAGATGAAAAAATTCCAGAGACGAGTATCCCCGTCAAGGAAGCAAGTAAAGAGTGGCTGATGTACTTTGATGGTGCCTTCTCGCTGCAAGGCGCCGGTGCGGGCGTGCTGCTCGTCGCACCTACCGGAGAGCACCTCAAGTACATAGTCCAAATGCACTTTCCCAAGGAGCAAGAGACAAACAATACTGCAGAGTATGAAGGTTTGTTTGCCGATCTCAGGATTGCGGTAGACCTTGGGATCAAGAAGCTTGTTGTCAGGGGTGACTCGCAGCTTGTCGTCCGCCAAGTGAACAAAGATTATCAGAGTCCGTTGATGGAAGCCTATGTCGATGAAGTGAGAAAGCTAGAAGAACACTTTGAAGGCCTGCAAATGGAACATGTTCCAAGAGCTCAGAATGATATTGCTGATGGCCTGTCAAAGTGCGCCGCTGTCAAGTTACCCGTGGAACCAGGAATTTTTATGCTCAAGCTGACTCAACCAACTGTAACGCCATCAACTGGACAGAACAAGAAGAGGAAGTTGATTTCTGGCGACTATTTTGCGGCAGAGCTACCCAAATCCGCCGCCGCGAAGGTCCCCAAGATCAAAACCAAGAGTGCTGAGGAGCAGTCTGCTCTGACAAGCCCCAGGGTTTGTTTCATTGAAGCAGACGCTCCCGACAAGTTTTGCTCCGGGAAGCTTGTCGGGGAACATCAAGCTCCGGCCGAGCCGCAGGTTCTTGCCGTCGAAGCGGATGTTCCCGCAGCAGCAGATGTGCCTTTAGTCCTTGTTGTCGAGCCGCAAGCTCCAGCATGGGCGCAGCAGATTGTCCATTTCCTTCAAACAGGAGAACTTCCCGAAGAGCAAGAAGAAGCGGAGAGAGTAGCCCGGCAGTCAAGTATGTATCAGTTTGTCGACAACACGCTGTACAGAAGAAGACTCAACGGTGTGAAATTGAAGTGTATTCACCGAGAAGATGGACAAAAGCTGTTGGCAGAGATACATGGAGGCATATGTGGTCACCACATTGGCGCAAGAGCACTTGCCGGCAAAGCTTTCGGCAAGGTTTCTTCCGCCGACAGCCCTCCGGGATGCAATCGCACAAGTAACCAAGTGTGAAGCGTGCGGCCCATTCCAAGAAGATACACCAGCCAGCTCAAACTCTCCAGACGGTCCCTTTATCCTGGCCATTTTCGGTCTGGGGGCTCGACATCCTCGGCCCCTTTCCCCGAGCTGTTGGGGGCTTTGAGTACTTGTACGTTGCAATCGACAAGTTCACAAAGTGGCCGGAAGTGGAAGCAGTGAGAAAGGTGACAACACAGTCAGCAGTCAAGTTCTTCAGGTCAATTGTTTGCCGTTTTGGGATTCCTAAACGGATCATCACTGACAACGACACACAGTTCACGAGCCGCACCTTCATGCAGTACGTCCAAGATCTTGGCGCCAAGGTCTGCTTCGCTTCTGTTGCTCACCCGAGAAGCAACGGTCAAGCGGAGAGGGCAAATGCTGAAGTGCTGCGAGGACTCAAGACCAGAACTTTCGACAGGCTGCACAAGTGCGGAAGAAACTGGATTGAGGAGCTGCGGTGGTTCTTTAGTCGATCAGGGCGCCACCAAATCGAGCCATCGCCGACACCTTTCGCTCTAGTCTATGGAGCGAGGCAGTTCTCCCCACGGAACTCAGATACGGGTCACCTCGAGTACTCGCTTATGATGAGCTTGAGCAAGAGCAGCTGCGGCAAGATGACGCGCTGCTCCTTGAGGAGGATCGCCTTCAGTCAGCTAGACGAGCTGCTCGTTACCAGCAAGCTTTGCGCCGCTACCATAGCCGCAGTTAGTGCCAGAAGTCCCGAGGAAGGCGACCTTGTTCTTCGGCGCGTTCAATCCGCCAAGAATTCCAACAAGTTGATGCTGAAGTGGGAAGGCCCTTATCGGGTGAAACGAGTCACTAGGCCTGGCGTTGTCCGCCTTTGAGACCGAAGATGGCATTCGGTGAGCAACTCCGGAACATTGAGCATCTTCGTAAGTTTTACCCATAGAGCGCGGTTGCGGAACCTGTTCGCAACCACCTTTTGTACAAGTCTTGCCGATGTTGCATGTAATCCTTTGTACAAAGCCGGGTGTAGACCCCGTGCATCAGTAAAGCTCATGTGTTGCGCACAACTTGTTAACTACATGCTTTCATAATCCTTTTTTGCATGCGTTATCTAACATTTTGTGCAGCATCCACACCCGGTAAGCAATAACGAGCCACAAGGCTCCATAAATTTATTTTCTCTTCTTTCTTCTCAAAAGAAAGGAAGGTTCCTTCGCCCACAAGTTAGCCGGGGGGGGGGGGGAAGGAGAAGATAATGGTGCGGGCCACCAAGCATCGCTTGAGGAAGTATCGCCTTGCCGGGAAGCAAACGACAGAAAAGCTAAGTTGCCAAAGTTTGAGCAATCAGTTTTTAAATAATTTTAAAGTTATCTTCCTCGAACGATAGTACTTTGTATGGAAAACCTGTGCGCGGAGGAACCAACTCGTAGCTAGTCGCGCCCTTACTTTGTTTCGAGTCCGCTCAACAACTTAAGTGAGCTGCAACTAGTTGCGACAAGGTTGCTTGTCGGAGGCGGCACCGCCAGCAGGCTGCTGACGCTCCGCACTCAGCGCTCGCGGCAAAGGTGCCCGCACCGACAAGTTCCCTAAAAGCGTAGGGCACAAACATACAAAGGAAGGAATCAAGTAAAGGAAATAACATTACAATCGTTGCCTAAGATAGAGTATATTACAAAATAACTTGTCGCAGATCTAATAAATTGTTCTCCTAAACATGATCAGCAGCGACAAGGGAAAGATAAAACGGGCGGCCTAGTCTACGCGGTCGCCATCGACCCTCTTGACCCCGCTCACCCTGTCCACAATGGGTGCGACAAGGGCCTTGAGCGCTTCAACGTCAGCAGTCGGCGGCAAGGACTTGAGGACGTTGGCGAAGCTAACGCCTGGATTGCGGAAGGCCACCTTCATCAGCACCTTCTGAAGAGCCCCTGCGCAGATTTGGCGCGACTCGTCGGCCCGCCACCACGCCCTTGAAGAACAGGTTGAGCTTGGCGCTGGGTTGGAGATGCTCGTCGGTGGAGTACCCGAGATCCACCATCCCCAGCTCCATCAGCTCCTTGTCGATGGCGGCGGCTGTATTTACAAGACCCTCGGTCCAGTGCATCACGTTATCTCTGAAGGTGTTTTGGGCGGTCGTGGCATTCGCCAGCAGCTCCTCGTTGGCCTTGATCTTCTCCAACAGACCCGCTTCCCGCTCCTTGGCGCCGTCCAGCGTCTCCATCAAGGTGGTCAGCTTCAGCTCAAGATCTTCCTTGGAGTCCTTGGCGGCGTCGAGCTCTTTGATCCTCTCAGCGAGACGGCCCTTCAACTCGCCAAGAGTGTAGGCGTCCTTCTCGCGCTCGTGCTTCAGCGCAGCGAGCTCCTCGCCGCTCTTCTGAAGGTTGGCCTCCAATTGCGTCACCTTCGTCTCCAACTCCTTCTTGGCGGCCTCGGCGGCTGCGGCAGCGTCCTTTGCTTCCTTGAGAGCTCCGCCAAGTGATTGCTCGCGCGCGGCAAGCTCTTCCTCATAGCTGTCAAGGTTGATCTTCCGCTGCGCCAGCTCGCCTTCTTGCGCAGATAGCTTCTCGCCGGCAAGCCGTTGCTGCTCCTCGACCTCAGCCTTCTCAACGATGAAGGCTGTGCGCTCTTCAGCGAGTCGCCCCCGCTCTTCTGCCACATCCCGGAGGGCTTCTTGGTTGGTGCACCGGAGCTCTTCTGCGTGCTTCTCCATGTCTGCTCCCGCCCTCGCGACAAGTGCTTCCTGGGACTCCAGCTTGGCTTGTCGGGCGTGGTAGAGCGACAACAGCTTCTTCAGCAGCTGCTCCTCCTCAGACTCGCCACTGCTGCTGCTGGGCGCGTCAACGAGCGACAGCCCAGCGGAGGCGAGCAGCTCTTCGTTGAAGGTCTCTCCCTCGACCGGCGCCCTGGAGCTCGACGCCCATGGGAGCTTGATGAAGACGGAGTCGCCGGCCTTTAGATAGGCGCCGGGCTGGGGCTCTTCGGAGCCTGACGTTGCATCGGTGGCAGAGGGATCGGCGGTCGGTGTAGTGCCTGGCGCTCCTGCGGCCTCAGGGTCCTCGATCGATCGCCGGACCCTCGTCGGCCTTTTGGCGGCAGCCTTGGCGGCCTCTTCGCCGACGGACCCATCGCGCCACCTCTTCTTCCATGGTGGCGGCGTCGTCGGTGTTGCCGCTGCGTCCTCCTGCCCGGCGACCTCGGTCTCCATCGGCTCTCCGGCAGATGGGTCGGCGATCGAAAAAGAAAGAACAGTCAAGCAAATGTTGAAAAGAAGAACAAGAAAAAAAGAACCCAAGGGAAATTGTCATGCAAAAGGGTTACTGCGATGGGGTCGTGGCGCGGTCTCCACCACGAAGTATCGCCGCGCTGCCCCTTGTCGGAGAAACTTCCCTTATCGGAGCCTCCCTTGCCGGAGAGCGCTCCCTTGCCGGAGAATTCTCCCTTGGCGGCGTAGTTGAAGCAGATGGAATTTCGGGAGCGACTTCTGGGCCCTCCTGATGAGGCTGCTCTGCTCCTACACAAATCAACAATTCAGATATCAGTAAAGAAGGAGCACCCATGCACAGCGAACCGTAAGAAATAAACCAAATACTTACGCTGGGGGCTGTGCTGGGGGCTGCTCCGAGGAAGGGTTCCGGGTCCGGCAAGGGGGTCTCAGACGCGCCTCCTGTCGCCACGGGGGGATCGTCTTCGATGACAACCACCGGGGTCTTGGCTCTCTTTGACGCTCTCTGAGCCAGCGTCCTGAAAAAGGAAAGAGTTTAGAATGAAGCAAATCAGATACAAGACAAAGCAGCAAATTGAAGAATTACAAGTAACAACGACAAGATCTTACTCTTCTTCTTCCTCGAAGCTGAGCGCGGAGAAGTCGAATTCTGGTCCGCCTCCGGTGCGGCGAAATGGAAGGTAGGCTCCTCGGGCGCTTGGCGGGTGCAGGGGCCGTGATCCCGAAGGCCCGCTCCCGTTGTTGTGGCGACATGAGGCGCCTCCAGCAGCAACATGCTTGCAGCGGTGGAAGCCGGTCGCATGGGCGCGACGGCTGTTAGCCCGTCTGCCGCCCCGCCACTTCCCCGGTCTTGCGGAGGCGCCTTCTTGGTGGAGCTGCGGGCTCCTCCCGCGGCAAGCTACCTGAAGGTGGAGGGGAGTCGCCCCCGATAGGCTCGTTCGGCTCAGCTTCAGGCTCGGCCTGCTCCTCCGCGCCGGCAAGCTCCTCTCGATCGGCAAGGCTTGCCGTCTCTGCTGCCTCCGCCTCCTCCACGGTGAACCCGAATTCACCAGCGGCAGCTTCTGCCGCCTCCTCCAGCCTGGTGGCGATGCGCTGCAGCTCGGCGTCGGTGGTGTCGCGGGTGAGCCACTTCTGCTCGTCGGGGCGGATCGGCACTTCTTCCAGGCTGTCGAAGAACTGCTGCACGACGTCATCGGCGGGCTCTTGCCAAGTTGGAACGATCCCATGGGAATCACACAACGGCATCATTGCACGGATGCGGTCGAGCGAAGAGTTGTTGCACAAAGGAACGACCCCCCTTGGCAACATTAACCACTCGGGGTGATCTGGGTCGTGCTTGAACAGCTCCAACAGCATCGCATCCAGCTCCAAGACGGTGAAATTCCAGTTGAGGCCCGGGCGCAGCCTCATGATGTCTGCCGCATTTTGGAACTCCCAAGCAGGCCTCCTCCTCTCCTGCAAGGGAGCGATGCGGCGGCGAAGGAAATCTGCGCCAACGGCGCCTACAGTGAGTCCGGCATGCCTGAGGCGCCAGATCCGGGTCACAGCAATCTTCAACCTAGCATCCTCCGGCGCCAAGTTGCTCCAATCATTGCCGCGCACTATGGGAGTTTGGCGCTGGGCAGTGAAGGGCTGCGGGTTCTCCTCGATGATCCAACACCAATCGGCTCTCCACTCCTCCCACTTGCTGCGGAGCTCTCCTTCCAGATATGCTTCTTTCTTGCAGATCCTGGAGATCCAAGCAATCCCTCCGGCAAGTGGCTCTCCTCTCTCAACGCGGGGCATGAAGAAGTGGCGGAAGAGGGCTACATTTGGGTGGACTCCGACAAAGTTTTCGCAAAGGTGTGCGAAAACCGCCATGGTCAGGACAACATTGGGTGTGAAATCAAGGAGGCGAAGCCCGTAGGTGTTCATGATATCGCAAAAGAATTCGGAAAAGGGCGGGCAGAGCCCGCAATAGAAGAAGAGCGCGAAGAAGGGGTACCCGATAGAAATCAACTCTGATGTGGCGGCAGAGATTACCCTCGTGCGCGGATGCGCCCGCGTCTCCGTCGACCAGAAGAGGTAGTAGCCCTCTCTCAGCTCCTTTGTGTTGAGCTGGGGGTCGAAGGTGGCCCGCTCCTTTCGCAGCGCCGTGAGCCGCTGCGCCTCGGCCGACTTCACGCCCTTCCCCTTGTCAGCTTTCGGAGCCATGGTGGAGGTGGTGGAGGAGGCCGACGACGTTGATGGCGTTGGTGGCGATGGGGGGCGGAGCGTCGCTCTCTTCAGACTCGAGAAGGAGGGAGGGAGAGATGGTGGCTTTTGAGATGTGACAGCAATGGCGAGGTGGGTGACCTGCCCCTATTTCCCCTGTTTATAAGGAGGGAGAGGGGGCGGACGTTCCGCTTTTCCAATTAAAGAAAGCCCCCACGACGCCACGTTCGGCGCGTGCTGTTCGTGGGGGACGTGGTGGGTCCGGAGCGAGTAACGGCGTGATCTAGGGCAGCGTGTTCACAAGACTGCTTTGGGCCTGGCCCAACAGAGCTCGGCGCCGTGTGTGGCCCAGGCCCGGGGGCTCCTATCGGTGTACTAGAGTAGGGGTACCCTAGTATCCCGAACTCGTGCACGGGCAGTCGCAGCACCCCGCGGCAAGGCTTGCCTAGTGACCGCCAAGATCCTCTGCCTTTCCTTTGGAGCCATCCAAGAACAAAGTATTCAAGTCAAGGAGACAAGGCCCCGGCAAGAGGAGCTTGTCGGGAAGACCACTCAAGGCACGCAGAAGACAAGACCCCGGCAAGAGGAGCTTGTCGGGAAGGCTCGGTGAGCGACAAGCTCCCGAGCGCGACAAGGATTCAGCCGCGGCAAGGTGCTTGCCGCGGAAGGCAACCTCTCTACATCTCCGCTCCAGCTCATCCACCAACGTGTCGCCATGGGGCCATTCCAGGCGTGCGTGTCAAGAGGTTGTGCAGCCAGCGGAGAGCAGCGAGCGGCGGCCGACAGGTGCCATCGTGGCGGCGGTGGCGCCCGACGTCCCTTTTCTGCACTGTTAGGCGACATGGACGGGCATTTAATGCTCTTGTCCCTTGCCCGTCGAGTTAGGTAGAATACACATGTACAAAGTAGCTGTACCAACCACAACTCATTTTTCCCATTTTGCCCTTGTTTACGCTTGCCACTGTGGTGACCCCTTGAGCCTATAAAAGGAGGCCCATGCTTACGTAGAAGGGGTTCGGCTGGTTCGACTCATTCGAGACTAGAGGCACTCAAGCTAGGTTTTGTAGCTCTCATTGCTCCCTAGCATGAACACAAGATAATCAGACAAGCAGCAGTAGGAGTATTATCTCTCCGGAGAGCTCCGAAGCTGGGTAAACTGCTCGTGTGCATCGCCTCGATCTGCTCTTCGTGCAATCTCCGCCCCCCCACCGAACCAAAAGGGACTCGGTCCGCCAGGTCCCATAGGTGTTCGTGGGTCACGATCAGCTTCCCCGACAGTCCCCTACCTCGTGGGCCCCCTGGAAACCTTCCGAGGCCAACTCCAACTCTATTTATTGGCTTTCGAGGAGAAAAATCAGAGAGAAGAAATCATCGCGTTTTACAATACGGAGCAACCGCCAAGCCCTAATCTCTCTCGGGAGGATGATCTGGAGTCCGTTCGGGGCTCCAGAGAGGGGGATTCGTCGCCGTTGTCATCATCAACCATCCTCCATCACCAATTTCATGATGCTCACCGCCGTGCTTGAGTAATTCCATCGTAGGCTTGTTGGACGGTGATGTGTTGGATGAGATTTATCATGCAACCGAGTTAGTTTTGTTAGGGTTTGATCCCTAGTATCCACTATGTTCTGAGATTGATGTTGCTATGACTTTGCTATGCTTAATGCTTGTCACTAGGGCCCGAGTGCCATGAATTCAGATCTGAACCTATTATGTTTTCATGAATATATGTGCGTTCTTGATCCTATCTTGCAAGTCTATGGTCACCTATTATGTGTTATGATCCGACAACCCCGAAGTGACAATAATCGGGATACTTCTCGGTGATGACCATAGTTTGAGGAGTTCATGTATTCACTATGTGCTAATGCTTTGTTCCGGTTCTCTATTAAAAGGAGGCCTTAATATCCCTTAGTTTCCAATAGGACCCCGCTGCCACGGGAGGGTAGGACAAAGGATGTCATGCAAGTTCTTTTCCATAAGCACGTATGACTATATTCGGAATACATGCCTACATTACATGGATGAATTGGAGCTTGTTCTGTTCACCCTATGTTATGACCATTACATGACGAACCGCATCCGGCATAATTATCCATCACTGATCCGGTGCCTACGAGCTTTCCATATACTGGTTCTCGCTTATTTACTTTTCCGCTGCTACTGTTACAATCACTACAAAAATACCAAAAACATTACTTTTGATGTCTGTACTTTTGTTATCGTTACCACCACTATCATATTACTTTGCTACTAAACACTTTGTTGCAGATACTAAGTTTCCAGGTGTGGTTGAATTGACAACTCAGCTGCTAATACTTGAGAATATTCTTTGGCTCCCCTTGTGTCGAATCAATAAATTTGGGTTGAATACTCTACCATCAAAAACTGTTGCGATCCTCTATACTTGTGGGTTATCAGGCATCGTCTTCGGGAACAAGCCACACCCCTCCCGAGGCGTCGGTTGCTGAGGAGGCGCCACGTGCAACTCCTGGTGCCAAGGCTCCAGGAGCCTTGTGAGACCGGGGTGAAACGGTGCCCGGCTGTTCGCCGCAACCGAGCACCCCTATGGACATTCTTCCGAGCTCTTCTTCGGTCCTGCCGCACTCTGGCCGCCGCGTTCAGCGTTTCGGTCGCCTTTGCGTGGACTTCGAGGAGCTCCGCAAGAGGAAAGGATCCCCCAGCAGCAGCAACGTCTTCGGACAGCTAAAGCGGAGGAAGTACTTCGCCATTGACGTGTAAGTATCACGCGGTCGTGGCTCTCCTTGTGTTGCTTTCTTCTTCTTCTGACGCCCGTCTTTCAGGGCTCCATCAACTGAGGCTACCACATCTCCCGAGAAGCAGCCTCCTTCTTCCTCAACTCCTCCGCCTGCCTCGGGCGCTCCAAGTCCTGCCCTTGGGGAAGAGTTGGCTGAAGGGGCACTCATGCCTTCCTGGCGCGCTGATCCTGCGACCCCATCGCCTATCCCCACTGTCCTGGCGTGGAGCTTGGCAGGTGTGCCCAAGACTCCCCCACTGGTCTTTGGTTGTAGCTTGTTGGCTTCGATCCTCGGCTCCTCCTCGAGTGGCAAGCCCCAGCAGACGTGGGCTTCTCGCGAAGACAGGCTAGTGTCTGGTGCAACGCCATCCCCCAGCCTCCTGCCGAGGGATGGCGCGCCATGTTGCGCCCCGCCCGCAGCTCCCGAGGCGGAGGACGAAGAAGGTCGGGCATTCGGGCTTGAGCGCGAGCGGAGCGTGGTTCGCCATGAGCTCTTCCAGGAGGCGATGAGCGCGATGAGCCGGCTTGGTGGGGAGCTCGCGATTGTTGATTCACGTCTTGAGGCGGAAGGTCTTCGGCTGTTGGAGGAGCGGCGCAAGCTGAAGGTGGCCATCAGCCTCTGCCGCTATCAACGTGACCTTGAGAATGCAAAGGCCGAGGCGTCTCTCAAGGCCTCCTATGAGGCTCGCTCATGAGCCTTGGAGGAGGCTCGCGAGGCCGATCGTCGCCGCGAGGCCGCGGAGAAGCACGCTTGGGAGCTCCAGGCCTGGGGCACGTCTCTTGAGCAGCAGGTGGAGGCGCGTAGGGCCCCTCTTGCGTCGCTGAGGGGGACGCCTGTGGAGGAAGAGGAGGTCCGGAAGTGTGAGGAGGTGTTGGCCCTGGATGCCATGGAGCGTAGCCGCGAGCTCGAGCAACTAGAGACGAGGGAGTGTCAAGTTGCCCAGGCAGAGGATGTCGTAGGGGCTCCTGAGGCTGGAGTCGAGGAGGAGGTGAACCGCCAGATGGCCGAGGTTCAAGCGGACCTGGCGGCAGGTACAACCAAGCTGGCTTCATGGGTGTGGAGGATGAGGGCAGGGCCGCTGCACTCAGGCCCAGGTTGGACGAGGCTGAGAGGCACGCGGAAGCCACGGCTGTAGCCCTGGTCACGGCGCAGGCGGACTTGGCCTCCACCCGCGCCGAGCTGCGCTCCCTCCGGAGACGGGTTGATGATGCAGAGGCCGTCGCGAGGCAGAACACGGAGGAGGTGCTCCGACACCTAACGCTGGAGCGCGAGCACGCACCCATGCTTCAGGAGCTTCAGAACAGGGCCAATATCACCTAGGGCCACATTTGTGATGTGGAGGCGCCGACTCCTCACTCGAACGATTACGCTAGCCACCTGACCTTCTTCACCGAGGTGGTGACGCGCCTGGAGGCTCGATCTGCCCAAACTCGCCAGCTTGTGGAGGAAAGGGGGCGCGTCTTGCTTGAGCGCGCTTTCTCGCGCGTCTTCAGCCATCTCCTGAATGCCGACCCCAACTTTGACTTTGACGCCGCCATCACCCCAGTACCCAAGGCTGTCCGGGGCGACCTGCCGTGCTGGGTCGAGGACCGTGTGGATGCGTTGTTCAGGGCCTTCGTTTCGGAAGATTATGCGGTGGTGGTCATCGCAGACGAAGGCGGTGTGGTCGATGATGGCGACGGGGGCGTCGCCGACGACGGGGATGGGGCCGACGAAGACGTCGACGATGCGAGTGACGCGTCTACAAAGTGAAGCAGCGAGCGACATCTCCGGCTGATCTCTTGTTCTCCCGTCATTTCTTCCTGTGCACAAACTCGGGCGTGGCCCTTGGAAACTTGTCAGAGTATTTTGAGAGGGGGAGCTCCTCATGTAAACAAATCGCAGTTTTTATTTTTTCATGCGGTGTGAGTTTGTGTCCTCGTGAACTTGTGAATCTTGATGCGAGTTTCACTACTAGGAAAAGGCCTCCTAATGGCGCACCGGTTTTGCCTACTAATGGCGCACTACTGGTGCGCCATTAGTACCACACCACCAGTATTTTTTTACTAATGGCGCTGCTGAGTGCGCCATTAATATCTGAATACTAATGGCGCTTTTGTAGTGCGCCATTAGTATGCCTAGAGATGCGCCATTACTATCTGACTTAGTAATGGCGCACCACATAGAATTGCGCCATTAGTAATAAATTTTTTCAAAAAAAAATTCAATTTTTTTTTCAATTTTTTCTTTCGTTTGTCTTAATCTCGGGTCACTATGACTTAATCTCGGGTCAATATGCTTAATCTTAGGTCAAATCGCACTCCGTGGTTAAACTTCCCGAAAGGTCACCTATCCTCACACTACTCCAGCCCAAGCACGCTTAACTTCAGAGTTCTATCCAACCCCAGCACAAGCTCACTTCACAGGCACTTGTTGATATATCTAGCATATCAATCCTATTAAAGCTTGTTGATGTTTAGGACTTTGTTCATGTTCATGAGTGTGATAAATTTTGAAAAAATATTTCAAACTTCCGTTCATATTACGTATCATATTTTGAAAAAAAATCCCGAAAAAAAATCAAAACTAATTTTTTTTCTGTTACTAGTGGCGCACCTTGCAAACAGTGCGCCACTAGTGAGTTTGAAATTTTTTGAATTTTTTGCCTCTAGATCATAAAAGCCCCGTAACTTTTTTTTGTTAGGTTTTTGAGGATTTTGAAAATGTTTAACGGGGTTTTGCAAAAGTTATGCCCATTTTACAAATTCCAGAGAGATTTTAATCCGAGTTCGTACGCAAAAGTTATGCCCATTTTACAAATTCCAGAGAGATTTTAATCCGAGTTCGTATGCAAAAGTTATGCCCATTTTACAAATTCCAGAGAGATTTTAATCCGAGTTCGTATGCAAAAGTTATGCCCATTTTACAAATTCCAGAGAGATTTTGCAAATAAAGTCGAAATTCATATTTGTAAATTTTCCCAACAACTAGACCACATATCACATGGAAAACTTATTTTCTTTTTTGACATTTTCATCATTTTCTTTTATTTTTTTTTAAACTGAAAAGGCGGTCCACGAGGTGGGGGGTGCATTCTATGGAATTTTTGGGCCAAGTTAGTAATGGCGCACAGTGGGAGTGGTGCGCCATTACTAGTTGGCGCACCACTCCCACGGTGCGCCATTACTAGTTTTGAAAAAATAAAAATTGAAATTTTTTACGAAAAAATTACTAGTGGCGCTTAGTGGATGTGGTGAGCCATTACTAGATTAAAACTAGTAATGGCGCATCATCCTAGTCGCGCCATTACTAGTATTGAAAAAATAAAAAATTGATTTTTTTTACTAATGGCCCACCGTGGATGTGGTGCGCCATTACTAGTCTAACTAGTAATGGCGCACTATCCCCTGGTGCGCCATTAGTAGTTTCGAAAAAAATAAAAAAAATTTGTTACTAATGGCGCACCGTGGATGTGGTGCGCCATTAGTATTTGGACACTAAAGGCGCACCAACACATGGTGCGCCATTAGTATACAGTAGTGGCGCACCACATGTCTGGTGCGCCATTAGTGTCCATTTCATCTATAGCCCTTTTCCTAGTAGTGTTTTCTGCCTTGGTTTACCTTAGTCAGTGCCAGCCTTGAGCTAGGTTGTGACGTGCCGATTTTCTGAGAGCCTTGGGGAACTCGCCGCCCTGCCGGAGGGGGCCCCACATGGAGTGGGCAACAGTTGCAGCAGCGGCTCGGGCATGCGTGCCAGGCAGATCCCTTCGCGAGGAGCTCGTGAGGGGAAGGCGACGGACAAGAGTCCCGAACAAAGCGAGATCCAGAAGGCAAGAAATTTCTCAAACAAGAAAAGGCTCCCCCCGCGTGCATTGATAAAAACTCAGCTTCATCTCAAATCCAGATCCGAAAAGCAAAGCTACAGAAGGAAAGATCCAAAGCAAAAGGCCGCGTCCGGCACCTAGTCTAGTCTTCTGGTCTTCAAATCTTCTCACCAGCGCGGAGCTAAGTGCTGCCACTAGGCGTGGGCGGGAGCCCCAGGGCCTGAGGCCGGCACCCCTGAGACTCCGGGGCGTGTACAGCCCCAACTCATTATTACGTGAGAGTGTCACTGGCGGCGAGATTCACAGGCACCGGGCCTTCTTCACAGGTACCGGCCTTGCTTCATATCGCTAGACGAGGGCCCCGCCTTGCGCCGCTCTCGACCTCCTCTGAGATGACCGGAGACGAGGACGAAACAGAGGAGGGAAAGAGGACGCCAGCGGTTCCCTCGGCGACCACAGGTCCTCTGCCAGGGGATGGGTTGGCGAGTCCTCCCCGGCAGAGGGCCTACCTCCGGGTGTCATCAGTCGTCGCGCGCCGCTGGGAGGGGCCTAGCTCCTGGCTCGCTCTCGGTGGCCCCCATTATGTCTCCCTTGCCGGAGCGGGTGTCGCCGCGCCTGGGTCGTCGACCGACGCGGCAACCTGGTTCATCTATAGCCCATGGTTAGTGTAAACCTGTTCTTGAGTGACTAGTGGTACCCTGTAATTGCTGCTGTTGGCGCAATCGTTGTGGTTCTCCGTTGACTCCTGGAAAGCTTCCGCTCCTAGTGCCCCTTCTCCCCAATCTTCTCCAACAAACGAGCCGATGTCGTCCTCTGGTGCGTATTCTTGGTCCATCATGCGGGGCACGTAGGCTTCCGGGGCCGTCACCCCGAACACCTCGCCATGGTGCCCCACGCTCCACGTTGCTCCACCCATGTCAACGTCCTGGGGAGGACGGTACTGCACCCGGCCGGGACCGTGGGGGTGATGCTTGGCTTGTGCTCATCGAGGGCGGCATGGGGGGATTGGAGCCCCCTGCGCCGCCGGCCGTGCTGATGTTGACGAAGCCCCCGTGCGTAGTTGGTGGTGCGCAGGCGTGGTGATGCTCGCCGTGCGGCCCTGCAGTGGCCTGGGGGGAAGTCGATAGCAGAAAGGTGGTGCTCCCGATGCCGCCGCGTCCAGCAGCTCAGCGACTCGCTCGAGTAGCGTGTCCCGTCCGCTCTCCATCAGCCTGCATCGCAGCAGCTCTCTTGCCACCGTATGTGTCGCTCGCATGTTCGCTTGCTCCCGCCATGAGTGCGGCGCCGTAGCCGCGGCGTGGCTCGCCCCTCTCGCCGCCGCCCGTACTTGCCGTGGGGTGAGGGTGGATGACGCCTGACCGCGCTGCCCGCGCCCAGCGGAGCTTGGTGACGCCCGCGCCGCTTGAGGTGCGGGGTCGAGATCTCCATGGGCAGGCGGCGTCGTCCTGGCCGGCTAGGCTGCCCAGCGGTCGGAGCCGGTCCTTGGGTCGCCTGACATCACAGCTGATGAACGTAGAGGAGCTGGTTGGCGGAGAAGAAGCTCCGGTGCACCCCTACCTGGCATGCCAAATGTCGGATGTGGGGTTCCTGGAAACCCTTAAGGTTCAAACACTAGGGTGCGTGCGAAGCCTTTCCCTCCTACCGATCTATGCTCTAGCTCGCCAAGAACTTGCGGACGAACTCGACGAACTCACAACACAGAAAGAGACACGGGGTTTATACTGGTTTGGGCCACCGTTGTGGTGCAATACCCTACTCCAGTGTGGTGGTGGTGGATTGCCTCTTGGGCTGATGATGAACAGCACAAGGGAAGAACAGCCTCCTGAGGTTGAGGTGTTCTTGTGGCTAGGCTCTCGATCGGTTGGATCAAGCTCGGATCTAATCCCCCACTTTGTGGTGGCTAGCTCTACTTATATAGGCCCTGGTCCTCTTCCCAAATGTGGAGTAGGAAGGGAGCCAACAACGGTGAACAAATTTGAAGGGTGACAACTAGTACAAGATATCCTGACAAAAGCGGTTTTCGCCTACGAAAAGCCCTGGGGTGACGCCGCCTTGGGCTCCACGAGGACCTCCACCTTGCCGTCCTCCCAGTCTTGGTCTCGTTGCACCAATAAGGCAACTTTTGCCTGATGCCTCGATACTCTTCGTCTGCGCTTGCCTCCTTAGCACCAAGAGGAAATGGGGATGCTGTGCGTGCTGGCGCCCGCCTGGCACCAGCCTGGCACCGTTCGTCATGGCTCACATCATGAGTGCCTCGTGAGGTTTGCCCCGCCTTGATATCTCCGCTCCTCGTGAGCCCGCCTAGCTAGGCTACTCTAGAGGAAGTCTTGCATCATCCGCCTTGCGAGGGTCCTGGATGCCTTGTTAATGAAGATGGGCCATACGGCCCGCTGCCTAGCCACGCTGTGGGCCGCAGGCAGGCAAGTATGGGGACCCCCATTCCCAGAACGCCGACAGAATCCCAGTCCCGAGACAAAGTGAGGGAGGAACACCACCCTCTCCCCTGGCCTCAGCGTGCAGATGACTTGACCCTCCTCTGAGGCGCGATGGAACATTAGCGGGAGGATAGCCCATGTCTTTCAGCTCCTGGATGGCGTCCTTAATGACGATGGAGGCCTCCCACTTGCCCTTGGACCCAGAGCTAGCCATGGCCGGATTGAGGAGATGGCTGGAGGGGTTATTGGTGGATAGAATAGATGTATGCGCTTGAGCACAGAAGATGGGGAAGGGAATGGCATAGGAGAAAGAGAGAGCATACCGAGGAAATTGTATCTGCTCCCCTTTTGTGGGCTACAAAGAGGCCAAGATTCCTTTTACTGCGCCGCAGGCCTCGCCACTTCTCAATATAATTGCGTCGTTATGTGCACATGGGATAGCATAAAATCATTGATCATATCCCTAAAAACAGGGCGCGGTCTCCATATTGATGGGATGTGCCAATGGAGAGACCGCCTCGAACCACGAATCGAGTTTTCATAACTGGCTTCAAGTGATGACCGGCCGTGACACTTTGGTGAAAGTTGTCAGATAGGGATACTGTTCACACTTGGACGACTGACCTTTGGGGCTAAGTTACTTCTGCATTTCCAAAGCTATGAGTGATCTGGAGGAAAGGTGGCCAGACATGATTAACGCAACTACGAAAGGGAAGGAACTGGTCCACAAAGCCAGTGATGTTCGTACAGACCTCGGCTTCAAAGACTAGTTCGAGCGCTACTGAGGGTGCCTCGGACAGCTGGCCTATCTCTTATGGGCCGGACTGGTGGGCCATTCTTGGTTCATCATTGGAAGTCTAGGATGTAGGTGAGCCCGTTCTATGGAAGGAAATCCCCGAAGACTTAATGTATCCTCCTCTCAGGACCCCGATCCTAAGTCACACCAATCTATCATGTAACACATCATATCACTTTGGGGCCTCACGCACGGTATTCCCACGGCTGCAACCTTACCTAGGCCGGGATGTTTGCCCCTTTCGGCTCACGTATATGATTGTGTCGCTAGCATCCATATGAAGAGAACCCAGGCCAACATGACTAGTTGTAAACCCAAGGTGGCACAAACTTACAGGGACATGCATACATGACCCAGCAATGCACGTCTCGGTGAACAGCGTGTGCAACCGAGTCGTAGCAAGCTACAAGGACTCCAATAAAACACCGCGTGACATTTCCCCGAAGGGACAGATACAGGAGCAAAGGACACATGCCGATCAATCCATGTTTTCCGGAGTAGTAGCAAGCTACTATGGCTCAATGGAAGCACTAGGAGACATTTCCCCGTAAGGCAGGCTACCAAGAATAAACAACTAGGTGTCGGACCCCACACATAGTAAAGCATTTCAATAACATACACACAATATGCTCGATATGTACAGATACAACATGGCATCACAACATAACTCTACGACTCAAAGTATTTGATTAAAAGGCTCCGAGGAGCCATACATAGCATGATATTACAAACATGGGTCTCATGACCATCATACAAACATACAAGCAATGGAAGCATAAACATGTCCGAGTACAGACATCTACAAAAGAAAAGGCTATCTACAAGACCCCCATAGGAACCAGACCTCTGTTTGGGATTCCCAAGCTAATTGTCGAGGCCCACATAGAACTATTAGTGAGACTGAAGCCTCTCGGCAAAAACATAACTTAAGAAAACGTGAGTAGAAATGTACCGAGCAAGACTTACATCAGAACTATCTACATATGTATCAGTATCAATAAGGGGTGGTGGAGTTTAACTACAGCAAGCCAGCTTTGACTCAATGGCTATCCTGAACTACGAGTACAAGTAATTTCTTTGAGGTGAGAAAGCGCACACGAGTCCACATATTCACCAGATCAATACACCACTATGGATTTGCACCCGTCTCCCTACGAGAAGGCCATCCATAGCACTCACACTTATCTTGCGCATTTTAGAGTATCCACTTCCAATTATCTATGAACAATGTAAGCTTTCCAAGTAGTCCATATTCGCGGACGCGACTATTCAAATAGATCATTAATAACCCTGCAGGGGTGTACTTCCTCACACGCTCCCACCACTTACCAGCATGTTCACATTGTGTATCTTGGCAACCTTCAAGCGGAAGCCTGGCGAGGGTGTTGGCCACAACCTGACTAACCACACGAGTCTCTAGTCCAGGTTTATGACCTATTCGGGTTCCATCCGCAAGGAAGTCCGGCCGAGGTTTCCACTACAGCCCGAAATGATGTGTGCAGGGTTCCCAGGCCCACCGAACGGGTGCCTTGGTACACCATGCCACAATGTCTATACCGCATCATATCCCACCCCTAGGGTCAGTGCTATGCACGGCCTCCAACACATATCCTACAAACAACAAAAACTAATTGCAACTACTGGATAAAGATCAAGGCGATTAATAAGTCGAGTGAGTCAATTAAGGATCCCAATGTGTAGTAGTAACTTCTTGGACCGCAAACACAGAACTTGATTCCTGAGGATGGTTTCAATAAGACAACCCACCATGCACTCCTACATGGCCTCTCATCGCTACCTTTACCAAATTGTGTTCATACACTTAGCTCTCAACAGTAGGACATGTTCACCTCCATTCCAATCCATCCCAGATGAATCAGACTCGACACAACTCTAAGCATAATAGGCATAACAAACAAGCATGAATGAGTAGGCACATCATGGCTCAAACAACTTCTACTCATGCTAGTGGGTTTCAACTATTTATTATGGCAAAGACATGTCATGTAGAGGAAAGGGGTTCTACTACCGTAACATGTAACAGTTGAATCATTGTTGTCCTAATGCAATAAAAGAGAGCAAGAGTGAGAGAGTGGGGTTGTATTGGAATGCTCAATCGGGGTTTGCTTGCCTGGCACTTCCGAAGATAGCATTGTTTCTTCATCAGTGTCATCGATCACATCGTCGGAACAACGTCTACTAAGGGGGAATAAACACCGACAACAGACAAGGAACACAATCAATGCAACACAAAAATATGATGCATGATCATAACATGGCAATATTTTGTTGTATGAGCTAATGCAACTAGCAACCAGATTGGATGAAGTTGTTTTGAACCAAGGATTCAAATTCAAACTTCATGTGTGGTTATTTAAATGTCATTCATTTGATTTGTCCTAAAAAGTAGACAAAATTTGTTCTAACATGCATGATAGTGCCTTAAACAGATTCTTCATATTTTTCTAGTCATTTTCCATATATAAGTCTTTTTCATCCTAGCTACGGTTGATTTTATATGATTTTTAGAAGTTTATAACATTTTCTGGAATTTATAATTCATTTCTGAAATATAAAAATGACGGAAAAGCATTATGACGTCAGCATTTGGTCAGGAGTACATCAACAGGTCAACTGGGCTGGTTTAAGTCAAACCTGACAAGTGGGTCCCACTGGTCAGTGACTCGCCGCCTAAAAGGGTTTAATTAAAACCTAACTTACAGTTAACAGGGCCGGGGCCCACTTATCAGTGAGAGGTGGTGTTGATTAGTGCTAACTAAGTGTGCCACGTCAACGGCTTAACGCCGGCGGCAATGGTACATGACGGAGGCTCGCCGGAATTACTCTGGTGACCATTTGAGTGGCGGAGGGGATCTACGAGAAGCGGGGGCTCACTCGCTTCCAGAGCGGCAAGTGGCGTCGCCTGGGGTGCACCGAAACGATGACGGCGATGAGAAGCACGGTGGCCGGAGTTGGGTCCTCGACGAGAATGACACTACGGCGTTCAGAACGACTGTAGGCTGTTACCTATAGCTTCTACACGTGCTCACGAGGCCTCTGGGGATGGTGGGGTTACCAGGATGTCGTCGGAATGGCACCGACGGCAAGCCCGAGCGGAGGTGACCTTCAGCTCCGATGGCCGCGGTGTTTAGAGGACGCAGACGAGTGTGGGGATAGGGGGGAGAAGAAGGAGCTCACGACAAGTCCAGAAGAGGCGATGGCGAGGTCGGGGATGGTCAGACGGTGACATGGCCTTGTCAGCAATCTCTAGGCAGAGGCGGCAGGGTCATGCTTGATGGCGATGCTTTACGGCCTCCGGTGATCCGTTCTTCGGTGGAGAGGATGAGGTCGTCGTCGTGGAGCTTAGGGACAGCTCAAGAGGTCCAGGGGAAGGCAGTGGTTGCGGTTGTCGATGTTCTGGGAACCAGGGTACCTAGACTTGCCTGCCTGCATCCCACGGCGTGGCTCCATCGACGGCCTAGTACGGCCCATCTTCAGCATCATCAAGAAAAGACCCTCGCAAGGGGCCAAGCCTCGCGAGGCGGATGACACCAAGACCTCCGGAGGGAGCAGCCTCCCTATGCTGGCTCCGGAGGAGCGGAGATTCCTATGCAGGCGCTCACCTCCTGAGGTTGAGGTGACGCAAGCCATGACGACCAAGGCCAGGCCGGCGCCAGCGGGCGCAAAGAGCGGGTTTCCTCTTTGGTTCTAAGGAGGCAAGCGCAGGTGTGGGGTCCCGAGGAATCAACCAAAGGTTTCCATTCCCGTGCAACAAGACCAGGACCGCCAGGGCGGCAAGACGGATGTCATCACCGAGCACACCATGGCGTCACGACCAGAAGTTTTTCAGGCGAAGACCACCTTTTGTCAGGATAAGATGTACTACTTGTCTCCCTTCAAACTTGGCCATTGTGGGATCCCTTCCCGCCTCCGTTTTGGAGGAAGAGGACCGAGGCCACTATAAATATAGCTTAGCCACCACCATAGGAGAGGATGGGGAATTCGAACCCTCACTAGCTCACACCCACACAAGAATAGACCTCCTGAGGTTGTTCTTCCTCTGTACCTGTTCATCCTCAGCCCCTCGCGAGGCTAATCCACCCCGAAGCAGGAGTACGGTCTTACACCGCATGGTTGCCCGAACCTGGGTAAACTGCCGTGTCTCTTTCCTTTTCTGTTCATCGAGCTAGGCCATGAGAGCGACGGATTCGTTGGGTGGAGAGGTTGAGTTCTTTGCACACGCCCCTGAGTTTAAACCTTTCTTGGGTCTGCAGAGCCCTGAATCCGACATTTGGCATGCCAGGTAGGGGTATGTCAAAGCCTCTCTTTCGTCAGTCATTTCACCGTCGTTCCACCGTTCTCATGGCCGACGCTCGTCGAGTTCATGCTGAGCGCCAAGCAGCCCTCGCGGCCCGCGTTACTCAGACAGCGCCTGTGGGCGATGGCGCTCCTCGCCACTCCCCATCACCTGCGGCTAACGCTGCCATTAGCCTAATGGTGCACGAGCAGCAGGACTCATCACTGCCGCCTTTCGTGTGACGCGATGGTCGCACCGCCACTCCATCACTCACTCTGGCCGCTGCTTCATCTTCCCATGCTTGTCGCGGGCCGGCTAACACGCAGGCTGCGCTGCTCATGGTGCGTGAGCTTCTGTGCTACCATCTGGCCGATGACCTCGATGAGGACTGGCTGGCCTACATCGCCGATCTCGTCAGCGCTGCTGGAGAGGCTCCTGCGCCGTCTCGCTTGCTGCCTCCCCCACCGCCTCAGGCGGGCGACATGGCCCACGGTGTGCCTCCTCCTCTTCTCCGGTGCGATGTCATCCCTGAGCCAAGGCGTGAGGCCCCCCAGCGCGACCCGCCACGCTGGGCGCTGGCGCACAACGAAGAAAGCTGCCAGGTGGTGCAGCGGTCTCAAGGAGAGCTGCGTGCGCTCCCAGCACTGCCGCGTCAAGACCGTGCTCCGCCTGAGGTGGCGGCACGCGAACTCCAAGACCAGGCTCCCCCTTCGCGGCGGGCTCCCGTGAGCGTGGCAGGCTACTGAGCGTTCACTCCGGAGCTGCGTCGTGTCGTCTGGCAAGGCAAGTTCAACCCAGATCTGCCTCCGCGCTACGACGACACTCCTGACCCCGGTGAGTTCATCCAGTTGTATGAGCTAAGCATCGAGGATTCGAACGGCGACGAGAAGGTCATGGAGAACTTGTTCCTGTGGCTCTCAAGGATGGCGCATGCTCGTGGCTCCTGAACCTCCCAGTGGGGTCGATCTCCTCGTGGGATGAGCTGCGTGAGCGCTTTGTCGCCAACTTGCAAGGCACTCGCGACCGCGCCCCTGCTGCAGGCGACGTGCGGCACATCAAGCAGCAACCAGAGGAGACCTTGCACAAATATATCCAGCGCTTCACCAATGTTCGGTTCAAGATCCCTAATGTGTCGGACGAGGCCATCATTTCAGCATTCAGTGATGGCGTCCGGGATGTCAAGATGAAGGAGGAACTTGCCATACACGAGGATTTGTGCTCGGCTCTGGAGATGTCCAACATGGCAACCATGTGCGCGAAGGCAGAAGAACTTCACCCTCCCTCCTCGAGCTCCCGAAGGCCGACCCTGAAGATAAGAAGGCCAAGGCCAAGGATGTGAAGTGCAAGGGCCCGGCTATGCTCGCGGCCGAGCCCGAGATGAAGCGTGGTTGCGACCATGTCGAGTCCTCCAATGGCAGCCGCCCATTCTGCATCTTCCACAACCTCCATAGCCACAACACCAACGACTGCCAAGAGCTCAGGGCCATCCGATATGGGCACCTTGGCCGCCGCCCTGAGCGCAACAACAGTGGCTACAGCCACGGAGGAGGCCGTGGTGGGGGCCACTGGGACAACCGCGACCCCCGCCAGGACTGGCGTGATCAGCCTCGTGAGGACCGCTGGTAGGGCCTGCCTTGCGACCGCCCCTGGAGGGACCAGCCTCATGAGGATCGTCCTCAGGGTAACGCCAGCCTCCCTCCGCTGCCGCCGCCACCAAGGAGGAACGATGACCACTGCCAAGATGATGGGGCCGTGGGCTTCCAAGAGCCTCTTGCTATCGCCTGCATCCTGGGTGGCGCTCAGGCCCCCACCTCCCATCGCATCTTCAAGCAGTTCGCTCCTGAGGTGAACGCGTCCCTCCCCAAGCTTGAGGCGTCGTGTCCCCTCAGGTGGTCCAAGTACTCCTTCACCTTCGACTCTACGGATCAGCACAAGTGTGTAGCCACCGCTCGCGCGCTCCCAATGCTCTACTTGCCGACCATCAGCAACGTCCTCATCACCAAGATACTCATTGATGGTGGCGCTGGACTGAATGTCCTCTCTACTGAGACGTTCGAGAGACTCCAGGTGCCCTACGACCAGCTCCTCCCCACCAAGCCTTTCTCAGGAGTGACAGACGGCTCCACCGTCCCACTGGGGCAGATTCGCCTCGCTGTCACCTTTGGCAAGCACGACAACTACCGCACCGAGCTCATCGACCTCAATATCTCCCACATTCATCTCTTGTACAACGCCATCCCTGGGTATCCAGCCCTTGCCAAGTTCATGGTAGTGACTCACCACGGCTACAACGTCCTCAAGATGCCAGGAAGTTGCGGCATCATCACGATCGTCTGCGATGAGAAGGATGCGGTGTGCTCCCTCGAGTGCGCCTACCAGGCTGCAGCGGTCGAGAAATCAAATGAAGAGGGCGCCATCCACCCTCCTGACGTCATCCCCAAGAAGAAGAAGCAACTCCTCCTTAGAGGCCCTCAGGAGGCTGGGGCATCCGATGATCGTGCACCAAGCCCCGCGCCCACTGCTGGGGCGCCCTTCTCTCTCGCATAGGAAGGCACGCCCGGCGCCGCTCATAGGTTGGGCTCGGGGGCTCTCCTCTGGAGGGCCTCTGACCTGACCAGCGTCACGAGGGAGACGTTCAGGCACCATGTGGAGGCGTGCTTCAACGCGCACTTTGATGGGCAGGGTGCAGGGCGAGAAGCATTAGGCGCTCAGGAGTTCATCACCAAGGCGATCGAAGAGCTTCAGGAGGCACGAGCCATGCGCGGCGATCGCCGCCCTGCATCACCCAGTGCAGCTGCCACCCCGGACATGGGTGGCGAGCCGTGCGTCTACGTCAACATCCCGGGCCTCAACAGGGCTACTTCTCAGGAGCTCTTCTGGCCGTCCCACGTTGAAAGGAGTGGGGGCTACCCCCACAGCCATCTTCGCATGCCGTTCGGCCTACTGAACATGGCTACCACGCACCAGCGCTACATGCGGGGCATCCTGGCGGCTCCTGAGGCCAGGCACGAGGTGATCCTATCGGAGGAGGCGTTGGACCCTCGCGAGCCTCCCGAACCTCCGGAGCCTGACGAGACCCAGGAGTCAGACGACTCATGTGGAGCAACCTATTCAGCGCATATTCAGTTGCCCCAACACTTCTCCATTGACGGTGCCAGGTGACTATTTGGTTTACTCAATTGCGGGCGCCCCTCAGGCTGCATTATCCCCAAGCTACCAGGGCCAGTCCCGCAGCCGCACCATTTTGATTCATGTACTCTAGACCAGTATGCTTTCCTACGTTATCATGGATGTTGGCATTACCCCTGTTGTCCCGTTATCTATGGAGTTGCCCCTCGCGGCCTCCACGCGTTGCTAACCCGCCTCTTGCTCATCCCACAACGGGGGCTGCTGGCGTGGCGCCTGTGCTCGGGTCCGTCCCTGTAGCACTGATAAACCAGAGAGAGCGAGCTCTGGCTCACGGCATGCCCTGGGCACGTCACCTCACCGGGTCCTCAGTGCCTTCGTCTTCCTGCTTAAAGATCACCGGTAGGACATCAAGCGTGGCTATGTGCTATGTTTTCTTTCTTCAGCTAACTCCCAGGGACCTCTGGAGTCGGGACCACGAGTGGCCCCGCCAGCACCACAAGTGGCCCCGCGAGCAACACGAGTCGTGACCCCTCCAAGTCACCCTCGCGAGGCTAGCCACTCCTTTTTCCCGCAATTCGCTTGCATGTTAAAGGGGGGCCCTGACCATCGCGCCTCTGGGACTCCTACTGGCTCTCGAGCCCTCACCCCCTGACCTTGACCACGGCATCGTGACCTGGCATACCAGCGGCAGCTGAGCCTTGCTCGAGGGCCGGGACCTGAGGACGTAGAGCATCTAGATGAGTGAGGAATAAGGTGTTGGCGCGAGTCTTGCCTGGGAGCGCCACCACCACCAGGACGCAGCCTTGCGTCACGCAAAAATCTGCCCTCACAACAAGGGGATAACCACAAGCTCGCCAAGATAAGTCACCCCATACCCGCGAGTGTGAACCTTACGATCAGCGCTTTGCCTCTCGCGATCTTGCTCGGGCAAGGATGCTTCCCTTTCAGTCTTTCGGAAGCCTCTTGCGCATCAAAGGGGACCCCCTGAGCATTGCGCCTCAGGGGCTCTTACCGGACCTCGGGTCGCTCACCTCCTGGCCTTGCCCATGGGATCATGACCTGGCATACCAGCGATGGCTGAAGCCTGCCTGGGGACTAGGTCCTGCAGACATAGAGCACTAAGCTACCGCAAGGATGAAAGGGGGAACCGTGCCACAACAACAAACATAAACGCAACATTGATTGGGAATAATAACATCTAGACAAAAGCATCACAGTTTTTACATACCCCTAAGGGGCTCGTCATGGTTTTGTGCAGAGATGAAGCAAAAGGAAAAGCCCTAAAGAAGCCACTGCCTTGGCAGCGTCACCGACAACGCTGGGTTGACGCCGCTGGTGCGGTTCGGGCATGGCGGCTCGTAGTTGTCGTCGTCGCTCGAGCCATGCCCCGAGGAGGCGCTGCTACTGTCGGTGAAATGGCGGACAAGGCCAAGGGCAAGTTATTTGTCGGTGGCCTCGCCGCATGGATTGCCTCCCCTAGGGCAGCATTCCAGATGCCGACCATCATCGCTGAAGACCTTGAAGAAGAGCGTCGATACCCGTCAGACAAGTGGATTTCGGCATGGCCTTCCTCCCAAGCGGCAAAGCGCATGCGATCGTGCCCCATCCTCGAGTCATGAAGACGTCACCAGGGTTGACGACTGAGGGAGTCCTTGATTAGGGGGTGTCCGGATGGCCGGAGTATAACCTTTGGCCGGACTCCTGGACTATGAAGATACAAGATTGAAGACTTCGTCCCGTGTCCGGATGGAACTTTCCTTGGCGTGAAAGGCAAGCTTGGCGATACGGATATATAGATCTCCTCCCATTGTAACCGACTCTCAGAATTCCTAGCCCTCTCCGTGTCTATATAAACCGGAGAGTTTTAGTCCGAGGGACTAACAACAATCATACCAAAGGCTAGCTTCTAGGGTTAGCCTCCGATCTCGTGGTAGATCTACTCTTGTCCTACCCATATCATCAATATTAATCAAGCAGGAGTAGGGTTGTACCTCCATCGAGAGGGCCCAACCTGGATAAAACATCGTGTCCCTTGTCTCCTGTTACCATCCGCCTAGATGCACAGCTCAGACCCCTACTCGAGATCCGCCGGTTTTGACACCGACATTGGTTCTTTCATTGAGAGTTCCTCTGTGTCGTCACCTTTAGGCCCGATGGCTCCTCCGATCATCAATAATGATGCGGTCCAGGGTGAGACTTTTCTCCCCGGACAGATCTTCGTATTTGGCGGCTTTGCACTGCGGGCCAATTCGCTTGGCCATCTGGAGCAGATCAAAAGCTACGCCCCTGGCCATCAGGTCAGATTTGGAAGTTTGAACTACACGGCTGACGTCCGCGGAGACCTGATCTTCGACGGGTTCGAGCCTCAGACGAGCGCGCCGCACTGTTATGATGGGAATGATCTAGCTCTGCCGCCAAACAAGGCCTCGAGGTCGCATTTCGTGTCCGCCTCCGACCCTTAGCTCGGAGCCGACTGCGCCAATCGAGGATGGGTGGCTGGACACCGCTTCGGGGGCTGCAATCTCTAAGGCGATCGAGCCGAATACCAGCCTTGTCCTCTACGAAGCTCATGACTCCAAGGTGCCGGACTCTTCTCCAGACTCCAAACCTTCCGCGCCCCTGCCGATCAAATCCGATTGGGTGCCGATCATGGAGTTCGGGCCGCATGGACATCTTTCAAAGACTTCGCCTTCGGCGACATTCTGAATTCACTAAAGTCTCTTTCTTTATCAGAGAGCCCGGCGGACTATGGTCAGCAAGGTTGGGATGCGGATGACTTAATAAATTCAAAGCCCGCCCACCTCCCACTTCAGAGCCACTGCCTATGATTTAACCGACATGCTCGACTTCAACTCCAAGACATCGACGGTATGGACGACGATGTAGGAGACTTAACAGAACCAGCGCCTTATAGGGCATTGACAACAACCTCATCTCACGATGTATACATGGTGGACACACCTAAAAGAAATGACGACGAGGAACAAGGGACGAACGAGGATCGCTCTCTAAAAGCAGCCGAGTTGTGGGCGTAAGCGCCGCCCAAACCCCACCTCGACAGAGACAACAGCCATATGCATCGAGCCATAGAGCAGGGCGAACCGGGACGCATTTAACATGCCATCGAGCAACCGTCCAACAGGGCAACTTGGATAAGCAAATCGAACAACCCGCCCCGGTGAAGATAATAGTCCGACGACCTCACGCCGGACAAGTTGTCGGAGCGTAAGAATTTCCACAAAAGGCTCAGAGCCATTGCGCTGTAGCCTCGAAAAAGCGTAAGCGAAGCTCAAAACAGCGGAAGATGCACTCAGAATTAGATGGAGCAAAGTACTCAACACCGCAGACAAATACGGGCGCTACCGCCACACAAAGAGCTATCCGGCGAAAATTACTGCCGAATTTGATGAGGAGGCCTTAGAGCCCCCAAGAATCAAAAAATAAGGAAGCCACCCGATCGGGTAAACAACCCAATGGCCAACATAGAGCGGCAAACGGCGCCGCACACAAGCCGGCACGCGATCCGCACAAGGATTCGCATCAAAAAGATGGCCCAGCCAGATCTATCTATGGGCCAAGAAAGCAAGCTTTAGTAAGCAATGCAACGCAACAAGTATCCAACATCACGCACACCCAAATATAGGGGTGCCGACACCCCTATGTTTCACCGATGAGGTGCATGACCATGAATTTCCAGCGGATTCAAGCCCAGAAACATAGAGGCATACGACGGAACAATGCACCTCGAGTCCGTGTCACATCCTGATAGACCATGCATTAGGTGTGCATCATGTTTAAATTTCATCTGAATTTGAAATGGGGAAGGCAGAAACCCTGTAACACCCCCCTTAAAATAACTAGGGTTTACTAAAATTTATTTCAATGAATCAAATGCCCTTCAAAATGCTCATCCTCTTTGTTTGGGTTCAGGATCCATGTCAAAGAAGGTGGAACATTTTCTAGGTCACCTAAGGGTTCTAGATTTAAATCACAAGTTTTGAAATGGGCATTTTAAATTATGGAAAATATTTTAAGTGTTCAAAATTGTTAAACTAAAATGTTTCATGTTGGGAATATTCCAACAAGTGACCAGGAGCATTTTGGTAATTTTTGAAAAGGTTTTGGTATTTTTAAAACCCTAAACAGAATTGCAGTAAATAGAAAAGATAAAAATAGGAAAAATCTTACTGTCGCCAATGATCGCCCACCTGCTGCCCAGCCCAGCAAGCCACCAATGAGCTGCTTGGCTCGCCAGCAGCAGGTTGGTGCCGGGCATGAGCGCAGGGCGCGCCACGCAGCTGGCCGCCGCCCTGCCTCACCTCCGCCGCCACCGATTTACCCACGCGCCGCCTCCCCGACCTCCCTGACACCTCACTTCCCCGCTCTCTCTCTCGCTCGCCGACCTGGCCGACGCCATCGCCGACACGCCACTGCCGACGCCAGGCTCCCCGCCGCCCACGCACCTCCCCGCATATGTCTGCAGCTCCGCCAGCACCTGCTACTCCCTAGCCAGCTAGTTCCCTCGCCCAAAACACCCCGAGGCCACTATCCGACCTCGCCGAGCTCAAGGTCACGGAGATCCCCATCGCGCCACCGCCAAGATCAGTCCACCCCGACCCCGACGAAGCTTCCCAGAGGTTCACCGTGAGCCTAGCTACCCTCCATCCTCTCCGTTTCTTCTTCTTGCACCACAACGAGCACTCGATGATCACCCGAACGCATGCACAAGGCGCTGTCAGCCGACGAGCCTCCGGCCACCTATTGGCCACACCACTATGCCCATCGACTCACCACACCTCCACGAGTCTAACTGCACTCCCGCGCCGCCGGGCCCTCTAACCTCAAACCCGCCGGTGGCCGAGCCTCTGCCGCCGCCTCGACTGTCACCGGGCGCCCACTCCGCCACCCCTAACCCTACCGACTCCACCACTAACCGCTGCTCACCTCCAGCCACCAGAGGTGCTCCTGCCCATTTGGAGCCCGAAAGTGCAAAGCACTTGTTCACGCCTGTCTGCCTCGGGCTGGCTAGACGCCGTGAGTTGACCTCACCAGGCCCTGCTGACCTCCGGGTCAATGACAGTGGACCCTCCTGCTAAACTAATTAGGATTAGTTTTAATTAAAACTAATTAGTTAAACTAACTCGACATGCGGGTCCCACTGGTCAGTTTGACCTGGACGACCTCTGACCCCTCGACGCCATGTTGACCTCATGTCGACAAGATTAATTCAAATTCTGGAATTATTTTTATATAATAAATTCCGAATATAATTCAAATTTCAAATGCTTATAACTTTTATTCTATAACTCCAAATGCAAAGATTTATATATGAAAATTTATCAAAAAATACACTCTATCCATTGGTACAGGTTTCATGCATGTTAAAACAAGTTAACTATGCTGAATAACCAGATTAAGATTTTGCACCATTAGGACTAACTCACATGATCTATCATTTGAACCTTTGGTTCAAATGAGATCATCCCTGTCCCTTCAACTTGCATTAGGCCAACACACATTCATCTTGCCATGTCATAGCATGCATCATATTGTTGCATATTGGTTGTATGTTTATTTTGGTGTGTTTTCATGATAGGTTCTGCCTCAAGATAACCTCGACACCCACCAAGGGCAGCTCTCTACCCCAGCCCATCAGCAAGCAATTCATTGATCATTCCGATACAAACCCATGTTCTCGCTTCGCTTCTCATTTTACTGCATTAAGACAACGCGATTCAACTGTTGTGTGCTGCGGTAGTTGAACCCACTTCCTTTGCATGACCTGTCATTGCCACAAGAATTCAGATGAAACCCACTAGTATGTGTAGGAGTTGATTGAGCCATGTTTGTGATTCCTACCATGCTATGCTTGCTATGCTTAGAGTTGTGTCGTCCGCTCATCGGGATGATGAACTGGAGTGAAAGGTTGTGTTGGTTCGAGAGTGTAAGTGTTGAACACGATTTGGTAAAGGTATCGATGAGAGGCCATGTAGGAGTACATGGTGGGTTGTTTCATTGAGGCCGAACTTAAGAACTGAGATCTGTGTTTGTGATCCATGAACTAGCTACTACCACGCATTGGGCCCAAACCAATGGACCTTCTCGGCTTCTTAACCACCCCTGCTCATAGTCCGGAGTTGCAAGTAGTTTCGTGTTTGTAGCATGTCAGGGCCGCACGCAACGCTGACCTTAGGGGTGGGTTGTGTTGCGGTAGGCACCGTGGCCCGTGTACCGAGTGCCCGCTTGGTATCTCGGGAACCCCGCACACATCGCTCGGGCTGTATGGGAAACCTCGCCGACTCCTCATGGATGGAACCCGAATAGGCGATAACCTGGACTAGGGACTTGAGTGTTTAGGTAGGTCAGGCCGACACCCACGCTGGGCTTCCGCTGAAGGTTGTTGAGTACATGTCGTAAACGATTTATAAGTGGTGAGAGCGTGTGAAGAAGTATACCCTCGCAGGTTAAATATGATCTATTCAATAGCCGTGTCCACGGAGAAGGACTTCGGGTTACCTATATCAGTTCATAGACAAGTAAATGGATACTACTAAAAGCCTCAAGATAGTGTGAGTATCGTGGATGGTCTCTCGGGATGACGAGAGAGGATCCACGGTGGAGTATTGTGATGGTGAATAGTGGACTCTGTACGACAAAATGCTTTACAAAGTGTGTCACGAGGATAGCTTAGCCAAGAGTCAAAGCTGGCTTGCTGCATTTAACTCCACTTCCTTCCTTGAGAATGTGCATGTATGATAGGATTCTGTAGTAAGACTTGCTGAGTACTTTTGTACTCATGTTTGCTTAATCAATATTTTTCAGAGGACTATACTACCCTCCGACGGATTCTATGTAGATGTTGACTTCGATTTAGTAAGCTAGCCACCTGTGGCGATCTAAGACTTGTGAAGGGCCATGTAGATAGAAAGGCTCCAACAAGCTTTCTTTCTTTCTAGAGTCTGTATCAGACTACTTTGCTTCCGCATGTGCTTGTATGATTGTATGATTTGAGTGTTGGGTCATGTGACCCCTACCTGTATGATATAGTTATGTATGGCTCCTGAGCCTCTTAAATAAAGTACTTGAGTTGTAGAGTTTTGTTGTGATGCCTTGTTGTATTTACTCATATCGGGCATATTATGTATGATTGAAATGCTTGGTATGAGGGGATCCGACAATCTAGTTGTTTATCCTTGGCAGCCTCTCATATGGGGAAATGTAGTCTCGTGCTTCGAGCGATAGTAGTCCGCTACAGCCCGGTTCACCGGAGTCCTGCTAGCCCAGACTACCGCTTGGACACTTGACTGGCCGGCATGTGATTCATTTCGCTCTTATGTCTGTCCTTCGGGAAATGTCACGCGTGATACTTGGAGTCCTGCCTAGCTGCTACAGCCCGGGATACCGGAGTCCTCATAGCCCAAAGCTACAGCCCAAGTTCATACGCTGATGACCGACATGCTCAAGTGTTTCATGTATGCCTGTCCCCATAGGTTAGTGCCGCTTGGGTTCACGACTAGCCATGTCGGCCCGGTTCTTTGTCATGTGGATGCTAGCGACACTATCATATACGTGAGCCAAAAGACGCAAACGGTCCCGGCCATGGTAAGGCGACACCGTGGGAATACCGCGTGAGGCCGCAAAGTGATATGAGGTGTTACCAGCTAGGTCGATGTGACTTGAATCGGGTCCCGACAGCGCTGGCATCGAAAGCAGGCTGCCTGTAGGTCCGCTAAGCCAAACTGGTCAAGTTGAGTCTAGAAATGCTTTAGTTATATGTAGGGGAATTGATTGTGGGGGAACGAAGGCTCTTTTACTCCTTTACCTTATGCCCTCCGATCCGAGTCATCCTCTTCTCATTCAACGTGGGTTTAGGACTAGGCTCTTCTCTCTATCGTGTTCACGTGTTACTATCCGTAGTACCTTGTAGGATTGTTGGTTACATCCTCGCTCAGTGTTACTAAATTTTAGTATGCTACCATTTGAACCGTAACCTTGATATGATGTTGTTGAGTGGTTTTGCAAATCTGATTTTGAATGTCTCAAATTTGATTTGAGCATTTACAGATGTTATGCTGCCCGATTTTCCCTAGAAATTCTAATGCCTTTGCATTATGGCTGTGCTTTCAGATGGCCACCTGCTCCTGTAACCAAGTGGTTCGCCTGACTCGCTGCATTGATGTGTGCGGTCACACGCCATGTTGGTTAGGGTGATGATTGAGGCTGGTTATCGATGGTATCCTGAATATACCGCCGAGGAGCAGTTCAGGATTTCAATCAAAGCCAATACCTATGCACGGTCCGGATTTATCCATCCTACCCGGAGCTACCGAGCCACTTCACTGCTCTTATGGGCTCGAATCACTATTGGAATGTCTGTACAAGATGCAGCCTATTCCATGATGACTATTATTCGAGCCAGACTGCTTTGTTGAGCAACACCGATTTCCGCTTATATGCCAAGATCTCTTCCTGGGCGCATGGCTACCTCTGTGGTTTGTACAAGGATGCATCCCATGAGGACTCACCTCCGCACTACTACCGAAGTTGTTGGAGGACAAGGACCGTGAGAACCGGCCTCATGATGGAGCTGCTTAATGCCCGCCTCACCACCGGGCTACTCGACTAGGTTTGCACCGCCGTGCAAGCCGGATGTATGGACATGAGAGATTTGTACCTGTAAGGGCGAGTTTGCCGGACTTCATGGAGTGGCGTGAGGTTGGAGGCATCACCTCCTCGTGGGCCTCTTCGCCACCGCTTGTTGGTCCACGGCCACATCCGAGTCCTTATGGTCCACAGCCCCACAGATTGTCTGCTTCCGGACGATCATGTTCCACTTCCTGTGTCCGGGTGGTGACTTCTATGAGGACTACTATGGAGCTGCCCGAGATAGTAGTAGTATTCCTAGTATGGTAATAGTTGTGTTTCCACCGTCCGCGTGACTCGTGGAATACGACTTAGTGTGTATCATTCCTAAGTGTAGAAAATAATGTATAGGAGTTGGAATGCTTCCATGAGATGTAACGCCTTTCCTTATAGTTGTACTCCGTCAGCTTGTACTAAACTATGAATGGTGTGTATGACCGCTGGTATATATATATATGGCAGTTTATATTACCATGTCATACGGATGAACATCTTGCATTCCATACTGTCCATTACCTTCCGCACTTCCTTGTTAAATTCTGCCATCCTGGTTTAAACCTTTGTTTTGTCTCCCTGTGATGGTCAACACTCAAATTCTCCCGCTGTTCCAGAGCAGGAGAGGCCAGCAGCCGAAATGTGAATCGCCGCAACCGCCATCTTTGGCTGAGGTGATGTCGAAGCGTAACGCAATAAGCGCTAAACCAACCGCTTATTGGAGCGGATTGAACAAAACACAGCACGCCAGCCAAGAAACGATGGGTTTCACTCAATGACTTCGCCAAGTTATATCCTCCAAAATTCAAATGTCTGCCGAGCCACTCGACGCCGATGATTGGCTCCGCAGATCCATCACAAGCTGCGCTCCGCCATCGTGTCCGAGGCTGACAAAGTTACCTTTGCCGCCTATCATCCGGAAGGCCCCGCCACTCGTGGGAAAACTATGAGGCTATGCGTCCGCTGGACAAGTTACAACTTGGGATGAATTCAGTGCCGCTTCCGCGAGCACCATATTCCGTAGGACTTATGGACCGCAAACGTGAGGAATTTCTGTTTCACCCAAGGCCGGCTGAACGGGATGCCTACATACCGTGAATTCGGGAGGTTAGCACGTTATGCTCCCAAGAAGTTTCTACCGATGCTAAGAAGCAGTGCGAGGTTCCGTAAGGGACTTAGCCCCGAGCTACGCCGAGATCTCCGCTCGCATGAATGTACCTCTTCTCGGCTAGTCAATAAGGCTATCAGCCACGAGACCGGCAGATCGATTTCGAGGCTTCACGCAAGCACATCCGTGATTCTCGATCGCCATCCGCCCTCGTTCCTGAAGCGCCGGGTTTGGGTCCCAAATACGGCTCTACCACCTGGTACACCCCGAGGCCATCCTTCGAGGCGCCGCCCAACCAGCCGATTTTCCACCCAAGACATATGGAGGTCCAATCGCTAATGTGGCCCCACGGCCAAATGTGATCACTTGCTTCAAATGTGGAGAGACGGGCCACTATATTCGAGAGTGTCCCTGCAACAACCCCAATCAAGCGAAAGTCTGCTGGCGCGCAAGCCAGCAGAAAGGTTCCCTATGCTGCCAGCTTGCCACCGCCGTGGCCATGTCAACTATGTCTCTCGCCAAGAAACCTATGAGGATCCCAACGCCGCCCTCGGCGCTTTCTTGTTAATTGCCATCCGCAATCGTTTTTTTGATATCGAGCATCTCATTCATTTATTTCGAGAGCTATGCTCGATTGCACAACACCACATTCTGCGACATGCCTACCTCCATGGAAATTAAACTCCTGGTTCTAGATGGCAAACCTCTAGAATAAGTCATGGAATGAAATTTTGTCGCAGATTAGTCTTTCTCGCATCCTTAATAGCTCTTAAGTCCTCTGACATAAACATCATCTTGGGTATGGACCGGATGTCAGCCCATTATGCTAAGATTGATTGCTCTACTAGAACCGCTCAACTTATTTCCATCCTTCGGCAAAACAAAGGATGTTTTAACCCGAGTGTCTAAGCGCCACTTTACTCCTTAAATGCCAACCTCTTCCGATCTCAAGATATTCCGTAGTCCGTGATTTCCGGATGTCTTTCCGAAGAACTGCCAGTGTTCCACCCGACAGGATGTCGAGTTCGTGATAGATCTTATTCCTAACCGCCCCAATCTCTAGAAGACCTTATAAGATGGCACCCTAGAACTAGCTGAACTTAAGAAACAACTCGATGAGTCCTTGCAAAAGGGTTTCATCCGTCCTAGTTCATCTCCATGGGCTTGCCCCGCCCCTCTTCGTCAAGAAGAAGGATGGTACGGATCGGATGGTTGTAGATTACCGACCGTCAATTTGGTCACTATCAAGAACAAGTATCCGCCTCAGATCAACGACCTGTATGATCAGCTCGCTGGATCCTCGCCTTTTCCAAGATGGATTTGAGGTTGGGCTACCATCAAATCAAAATCAAGAACGGGACATACCTAAACGGCCTTTGTCACTCGTTATGGCCAATACGAGTACACCGTCATGTCCTTCGGATTAACCAATGCTCCAGCCACCTTCTCTCGGTTAATGAACTCAATCTTCATGGAGTATTTGGATAAATTCGTCGTGGTATACCTCGATGATATACTCATCTACTCCAAGAATGAGGAAGAACATGCCAACATCTAAGGCTAGTATTGATGAAACTTCGAGAGCACCGCCTTTATGCCAAATTCTCTAAATGTGAATTCGTTACCGTAAGTGACCTATCTAGGACATGTAATCTCCGGTAAGGGTATTGCTGTCAATCCCGAAGCGAAGTTCAAGCCGCCCTTGATTGGACTCCACCTGAATCGGTCAAGCAAGTTCGAGTTTCGGTTTAGCGAAGCTATTGCCGCCGCTTCACGAGAATTTCTAAAGTTGTTAAACCTCTAACCAACTCCTCAAGAAAGATAAGAAGTTCGAGGGACGCCACAAAGGCGAGATCAGCTTTCAGAACTGAAAAGACGCTCGACATCCGCTCCCTGCATTTGTTCCACCAGATTTTTCTAAGGACTTTATTATCTATTATGACGCCGCGACAAGGACTAGGTTGTATACTCATGCAAGATCGCTATGTGATTGCCTACGATCTCGACAGCTATGGCCCACATGAGGATAACTATCCCACACACGATCTAGAGCTTGCAGCAAAGGGTTCATGCACTCAAAACCTGGCGACATTACCTTCGGGTAATCGCTATAAATCTACACCGATCACCAAAGTCTGAAATATATCTTCACCCAACCGGATTTGAATCTCGTGCAAAGACGTTGGTCGAGTTGATTACAGATTTCGACTTAGGAATATCCTACACCCTGTGCAAAGCTAATGTCATGGCTGACGACTAAGTCGCAAATCTTATTGTAACAATTTGATGTTACAACAAAGTCAACCAATTCTCCACGAGGAATTTCGTAAGCTTAATCTTCACATTGTTCCTCGAGGATTCCTTTCCACCCTGGTGGCGAAACCTACCTTACGGATCAGATCATCAAAGCATGTAAGGTAGATCCGGAATCTCCCGATCAGGAGAAACATCAAGAAAGGAGTCGCAGATTGTTTCTCCATTGATGAACAAGGTGTCGGTTCTTTGGAGACCGCCTAGTGGTCCCTAAGGTGCGCAACTCGAGGCGATTGATCCTTAAGGAAGCTCATGACTCTCCTCTCACCATTCATCCCGGTAGTACTAAATGTATCAAGATCTACGCCAGAGGTTTTGGTGGACTAGGATGAAGAGAGAAATCGCTCAATACATTGCTAATCGCGACGCTCTGTCGTCGAAAGTTAAAGCAGAGCATCAACGGCCTGCTGGTACCCTTCAACCTTTGGAAATTCCTGAATGGAAATGGGATAAAATCGGTATGGATTTCATTACCGGGTTTCCCAGACCAAGAGAGGGAATAACGCTATCTTCGTTGTTGTTGATCGCCTTCCAAAGTAGCCCACTTCCTACCTGTTCGTGAGAGTATAACCGCTAGCCAGCTAGCTGATTTGTACATCTCTAATAGTGTCTCTTCATGGTGTTCCATTGAAATTAACTCAGACCGTGGTAGTCTCTTCACCTCTCGATTTTGGGAAAGTTTCCAAACGCTATGGGAACTCGCTCTCCTTTAGCACCGCTTCCATCCCCAATCAAGTGGTCAAGTAGAACGAGTCAATCAAATCTTAGAGGATATGCTTCGAAGCTTCACATCTCTTTCGCATGAATTGGGAGAAATGCCTTCCATTCGCCGAAGTTCGCTTATAACAATAGTTATCAAGCCAGTTTGGGCAAAGCCCTTTCAAGTTCTTTATGGACGAAAATGTCGAACGCCTTAATCGGGTCGAAACCGGGAGAGACAACTCTTGGCCCGGATATGATTCAGAAGCGTAAGAGCAAGTTCGCGTTGTTCGTGAGAATTTGAAAACAGCCCAATCTCGCCAAAGAGCCAATATGATCGCAAGCATAAGCTTCATGGCTTATGAAATTGGCGAGAAGGCTTACCTCCGGTTTCCCTTTAAAGGGAACCCATCGATTCGTATCAAGGGCAAGTTGGCTCTCGTTACATTGGACCCTTTCGCATTCTTGCCAAACGAGGGAAGTTGCCTACCAATTGAACTACCTCCGATCTTCCAAGGTCCATGATGTCTTCCACGCTTCCCAACTCAGCGCTTGCTTCTCGGATCCTATCCGTGGAGTGGACCACTAAACGCTTGATCTCCAAGATAACCTCACCTATCGAGAATATCCCGCTCAGATCCTCGATCAAACCGAGCGCATTCACTCGACGCCGGAATATCAAGTTTCTAAAGGTTCAATGGTCAAACCATTCCGAGCAAGAAGCAACTTGGGAAAGGGAGGATCGCCTTCGACTTGAGTACCCCACCTTTTTCAAGAATAGATCCTAAATCTCGGACGAGATTCTTTTGAGTGGGGTGAGTTGTCACATCCCGATAGACCATGCATTAGGTGTGCATCATGTTTAAATTTCATCTGAATTTGAAATGGGGAAGGCAGAAACCCCTAACACCCCCCTTAAAATAACTAGGGTTTACTAAAATTTATTTCAATGAATCTGAATGCCCTTCAAAATGCTCATCCTCTTTGTTTGGGTTCAGGATCCATGTCAAAGAAGGTGGAACATTTTCTAGGTCACCTAAGGGTTCTAGATTTAAATCACAAGTTTTTGAAATGGGCATTTTAAATTATGGAAAATATTTTAAGTGTTCAAAATTGTTAAACTAAAATGTTTCATGTTGGGAATATTCCAACAAGTGACCAGGAGCATTTTGGTAATTTTGAAAAGGTTTTGGTATTTTTAAAACCCTAAACAGAATTGCAGAAATAGAAAAGATAAAATAGAAAAATCTTACTGTCGCCAATGATCGCCCACCTGCCGCCCAGCCCAAGAGTCAAGGCCAATGAGCTGCTTGGCTCGCCAGCAGTAGGTTGGTGCCGGCCGGCGAGCAGGGCGCGCCACGCAGCTGGCCACCGCCTGCCTCACCCCTCCGCCTCGGCCGCTCGACCCCACGCCGCCTCCCGACCTCCCAGACACCTCACTTCCCCGCCTCTCTCTCGCCGCCGACCTGGCCGACGCCATCGCCGACACGCCACTGCCGACGCCAGGCTCCCCGCCCACGCACCTCCCCATTATGTCCTGCAGCTCCGCCAGACCTCTACTACCCCTAGCCAGCTAGTCTCCTCGCCCAAAACACCCCGAGGCCACTATCCGACTCGCCCGAGCTCAAGGTCACGGAGATCCCCATCGCCGCCGCCAGATCAGTCCACCCCGACCCCGACGAAGCTTCCCACAGGTTCACCGTGAGCCTAGCTACCCTCCATCCTCTCCGTTTCTTCTTTCTGCACCACAACGAGCACTCGTGATCACCCGAACTCATCACCATGGGCGCTGTCGCCGACGAGCCTCCGGCCACCTATTGGCCACACCACTATGCCCATCGTGACTCACCACACCTCCACGAGTCTAACTGCACTCCACGCGCCGCCGGGCCCTCTAACCCCAAACCCGCCGGTGGCCGAGCCCCGGCCGCCTCGACTGTCAGCCGGGCGCCCACTCCGCCACCCCTAACCCTACCGACTCCACCACTAACCGCTGCTCACCTCCAGCTACCAGAGGTGCTCCCAGGCCCATTTGGAGCCCGAAAGTGCAAAAGCACTTGCTCCGCCACTGCCTGCCTCGGCCAAGGCTAGACGCCGTGAGTTGACCTCACCAGGCCCTGCTGACCTCCGGTCAATGACAGTGGACCCTCCTTAAACTAATTAGGATTAGTTTTAATTAAAACTAATTAGTTAAACTAATCTGACATGCGGGTCCCACTGGTCAGTTTGACCTGGACGACCCTGCTGACCCCCGACGCCATGTCAATTTCATGTCGACGATTAATTCAAATTCTGGAATTATTTTATATAATAAATTCCGAATATAATTCAAATTTCAAATGCTTATAACTTTTATTCTATAACTCCAAATGCAAAGATTTATATATGAAAATTTATCAGAAAAATACACTCTATCCATTGGTACAGGTTTCATGCATGTTAAAACAAGTTAACTATGCTGAATAACCAGATTAAGATTTTGCACCATTAGGACTAACTCACATGATCTATCATTTGAACCTTTGGTTCAAATGAGATCATCCCTCGTCCCTTCAACTTGCATTAGGCCAACACACATTCATCTTGCCATGTCATAGCATGCATCATATTGTTGCATATTGGTTGTATGTTTATTTTGGTGTGTTTTCATGATAGGTTCTGCCTCAAGATAACCTCGATTACCCATCCAAGGGCAGCTTCTCACCCAGCCCATCAGCAAGCAATTCATTGATCATTCCGATACAAACCCATGTTCTCGCTTCGCTCTCATTTTATCGCATTAAGACAACGCGATTCAACTGCTGTGTGCTGCGGTAGTTGAACCCACTTCCTTTGCATGACCTGTCATTGCCACAAGAATTAGATGAAACCCACTAGTATGTGTAGGAGTTGATTGAGCCATGTTTGTGATTCCTACCATGCTATGCTTGCTATGCTTAGAGTTGTGTCGTCCGCTCATCGGGATGATGAACTGGAGTGAAAGGTTGTGTTGGTTCGAGAGTGTAAGTGTTGAACACGATTTGGTAAAGGTATCGATGAGAGGCCATGTAGGAGTACATGGTGGGTTGTTTCATTGAGGCCGAACTTAAGAACTGAGATCTGTGTTTGTGATCCATGAACTAGCTACTACCACGCATTGGGCCCAAACCAATGGACCCTCTCGGCTTCTTAACCACCCCTGCTCATAGTCCGGAGTTGCAAGTAGTTTCGTGTTTGTAGCATGTCAATGCGACGCAACGCTGACCTTAGGGGTGGGTTGTGTTATGTAGGCACTGTGGGTCTGTGTACCGAAAGTGCCCGCTTGGTATCTCGAACCCCGCACACATCGCTCGGGCTGTATGGGAAACCTCGCCGGACTCCTCATGGATGGAACCCTAATAGGCGATAACCTCGGACTAGGGACTTGAGTGTTTAGGTAGGCTGTGGCCGACACCCACGCTGGGCTTCCGCTGAAGGTTGTTTAGTACATGTCGTAAACGATTTATAAGTGGTGAGAGCGTGTGAAGAAGTATACCCTGCAGGTTAAATATGATCTATTCAATAGCCGTGTCCACGGAGAAGGACTTCGGGTTACCTATATCAGTTCATAGACAAGTAAATGGATACTACTAAAAGCCTCAAGATAAGTGTGAGTATCGTGGATGGCCTCTCTGGGATGACGAGAGAGGATCCACGGTGGAGTATTGTGATGGTGAATAGTGGACTGTACTACAAAATGCTTTACAAAGTGTGTCACGAGGATAGCTTAGCCAAGAGTCAAAGCTGGCTTGCTGCATTTAACTCCACTTCCTTCCTTGAGAATGTGCATGTATGATAGGATTCTGTAGTAAGACTTGCTGAGTACTTTTGTACTCATGTTTGCTTAATCAATATTTTCAGAGGACTATACTACCCTCCGACGGATTCTATGTAGATGTTGACTTCGATTTAGTAAGCTAGCCACCTGTGGCGATCTAAGACTTGTGAAGGGCCATGTAGATAGAAAGGCTCCAACAAGCTTTCTTTCTTTCTAGAGTCTCAGATCAGACTACTTTGCTTCCGCATGTGCTTGTATGATTGTATGATTTGAGTGTTGGGTCATGTGACCCCACCGTATGATATAGTTATGTATGGCTCCTGAGCCTCTTAAATAAAGTACTTGAGTTGTAGAGTTTTGTTGTGATGCCTTGTTGTATTTACTCATATCGGGCATATTATGTGTATGATTGAAATGCTTGGTATGAGTGGGATCCGACAATCTAGTTGTTTATCCTTGGCAGCCTCTCATATGGGGAAATGTAGTCTCGTGCTTCGAGCGATAGTAGTCCGCCATGCACCCGGTTCACCGGAGTCCTCGCTAGCCCAAAGACTACCGCTTGGACACTTGATCGGCCGCATGTGATTCATTTCGCTCTTATGTCCGTCCTTCGGGAAATGTCACGCGTGATACTTGGAGTCCTGCTTAGCTCTGCTACAGCCGGGATACCGAGTCCTCATAGCCCAAAGTGCTACAGCCCAAGTTCATACGCTGATGACCGACATGCTCAAGTGTTTCATGTATGCCTGTCCCCATAGGTTAGTGCCGCTTTGGGTTCACGACCAGCCATGTCGGCCCGGTTCTTTGTCATGTGGATGCTAGCGACACTATCATATACGTGAGCCAAAAGACGCAAACGGTCCCGGGCCATGGTAAGGCGACACCCGTGGGGATACCGTGCGTGAGGCCGCAAAGTGATATGAAGTGTTACCAGCTAGGTCGATGTGACTTGGAATCGGGGTCCTGACATCTGGATTGAGGATTATATCCTCCACATACACATGGCTAGAGGAGATGACCTCCCCGCCATAAAATACTTACCCCTCAAGCTCAAAGGGCCAGCCTGGCATTGGCTTGAAAGCCTTCCCGAAAACACCATTGGAAGTTGGGAACAGTTCGAGGCTGCTTTTCGGGCAAATTTTCAAGGCACCTATGTCCGACCTCCAGATGCAGACGATTTAAGTCATATAACTCAACAACCCGAGAGTCAGCCCGAAACTCGGAACAGATTTCTTACTAAAAGAACCAGATAGTCGACCGTCTGGACGCCAAGCCTTAGCAGCTTTCAAACACAACGCTCGAGACGAATGGCTCACTGCATACCTCGCCAAGAAAAGCCAAGAACAATGGCCGATTAACAAGCCTCATGACCCGCTTATGCAGGAGGGATAGCTAGTTGGCAAGATGCAGTACCAGCGACCCAAGTACATCCGGGTTAGGGATGGAATGGGAAACCGCGACGCAGCAAGGACCAGCGCTGACCAAGGAAACAGCCCAAGAGCATGGCAGTCAATGCCGGATTCAAAATCTCTCAAGAGATCAGAAAATGCTGCCTCAAGGATAACAGGACGAGCTATCTAACCTAAACAAAATCTTGGACAAGATATGCCAAATCCACAAGATTCTGGAAGCCTGCAAACCATACCCATAGAGGTTGTTGGTCTTCAAGGAATCCGCAAACTCAACGCCGAACACAAGGCTCGACACACCAAGCAACGATTTATGACGAACCCCACAAGCAGAGCACCGAAAACAAAAGAATTTCCCACAAGAAGTCAAAACAAGAAACTCACTTCACGTGACAAAAGGAAAAACAAAGTGGCGCCTATAGAGATACGCCATATACGGCCTATCCTGCAGGAGTCCCGCCATCGGTTGTTTAAACCAATCACCTTCACCATCAGATTACTCTAGAAGTATCCGGAACGCAGGCTGGACTGCCTTGATATTAGATCCGATAATTGATGGACTCCACTTTACACAAGTCATAATGGACGTCGGTAGTGGTCTAAACCTGCTATATAAGGACACAATCTGCAAAATGGGGATAAACCCAACAAAAATTCGCCATAGCAACACTTCCTTTCAAGGGGTAACGCCAGGCCCAGATGCCCATTGTACGGGTTCTCTCCGGCTAGAAGTTATGTTCGGCTCCCCCGACAACTTCCGTCATGAGAAGCTAACCTTCCACATAGCCCCATTTACAAGTAGCTATCATGCACTACTGGGATGCGAAGCTTTCGCCCGCTTTAACGCAATACCGCATTATGCATCTCTTACGCTTAAAATGCCCGGTCCGCGAGGCATCATCTCATTAAAGGGAAATATCGAGTGTTCCTCGAAGGCTGAAGATCTGTGCGACGCCTTGACAGCCACACACTAAACCGCTTCACTAATCAAAGCACCTAAACAGGTCGCTCAGACTCGGACATGGCTAGACGAGTCCGCGAACATACAAAGGCTTACTAGCCGTGATACCCTCGCATAAGGGCTCCATGCGCATGTACAACAAGAGACAATAAAGCTCAATTTTACCCATTTTTTGAATTATACTTTGTTTATAACATACATTTTCGCATGATCTTTTTCAACTAAGTTCCTCTTTTACAGATGAACACCGTATACACCCGCCCGGGATAAGGCACAACGGAGACACGGGCGCAGACGTGCAGAGGGACCCGTTCCAAGGATTCTTTTTAGATTAAGACCCTGCATAAACCTTTTTCACTGTCTCTCGTTGATACACATCCCCCGGTTTTTTGGTATAACGGAGGAGGAGGCTGGCGCCTTGGCATGTGGCCACGCTGAATTTTGTGCACACTGGACACCTGTGGGCTTATTACCAAGGGTTGTTCAGCCTGCTTTCATAAAGACCGAATACCTTAGGGAGTGTTCGCGCCGCGAAGTTTGGCCTTATATGCATCAGTTCGAATCATGTCTTTGGTCAAATGTTGGGTTTGCCGGCTCATGTGTTTTGCTGCCTTACGCTTTCGCTTCTATCAGCTAAGGCGGCACCAGGAGAACTCATCGCGATTGTGCCCTGTTCGCCAGCGAGCACCTCAAGAGAGAAAGCCAAAATCGATCGCTATGATATAGCGTGAGATCGACAACCACTGATGATCCGCCGAATCTTTTAGGATTCTCCGCATTAACGGCGGGCCACTTTCGGCCAGCACACACGCCGCTTCGAATTGGTGAGCTGGTGCCCCGAGGGCTATATAGTAGCCCCACCGTCAAACTCCTATGGCTAAGTGAAAGTGATAAAGCATTATAGTCCGGTTGCCTAGTTCGCGCGCTATCACCTCCTTAATAGGACCAAGACGTTGGATCAAGTGTGAAAATGCGCCATAACACCCCCGCATTATATGCGTGGGGGCTGAATCCGAAGACTGCCATCTTTCATGTCATATACACATATAAATTAACGGCCGCACAGGAGGTATTTTAATTCTTGAAGGCACCAGTATAAAAAGCTTTTATATTCCCTCGAACCATTGTTATTCGAACATAATATCCTTCGAGCATTGCGTCTCTATTAAACGAGCGCCCTGTATAACTTCCTGAAAATAGTGCTCGGCAGGTACTAGGCTCCCGTCCGAATCTTGGGATGCAACAACGATGGCATTCCTCTCCGCCCAGTATGTTTTGACACGGGCAAGAGCCATCCGTGCACCCTCTATGCACGCTGACCTCTTCATGGCATTGATATGCGGCACCGCACCAAGGAACTACTGCACCAAGCTAAAATAACTCTTTGGCTCGGGCCGTTCCGGCCACAGATGACTCACGACATACTTCATGGCGAGTCCGATAACCTATTCAGCTCCGCCCATGCAACCAAATGATCGGTTAATGGAAGTAGGCGCCCGGATTGTGGAACCGCGACCAAAAAGCTTTTCCACTTCTTGATCCTTTGATCTCGGATGTGTTCGGCCGCCATGCACTTCGCCGCCAATTCCAGATAAGTGTTCTGCCACACTCCACAGCCGTCCAAGGAGCATATTTAGGATCCCTAACTTCATCCGCAGCATAAAGGGCTTTCCACCGCCGATATCTCCTACCGACGAGCTCCTCCTTCATAGCTCTCATCGCAGAGCGAGTATCCTGGCCTCGAATGTGGCCTTCTCCGTGTGCTTCTATTCCGCCGATGTTCTTTTTTCAAGAAGCTTGCAGCGTCGGCAGCATTTTTCAACTTCACAGCCATCTCGCCATTTCCTTCTTGCTTTGGCAAAGGAGCAGCCTGTTCGCTTTCAGCTCTTCACCGCTTTTAAGGTAGTCGATCGCTTTTGTTGGCCTGCTCCTTGGCTCGGGAAGTTCCGCCAAGGTTCTCCATGGAAACGTATACCATCTGCATCAAGCACACATGTTGTAAGATACGGCATCAAGCTCCTCTTATCGTGTATTCGGAGAAATTACATACCATGTGCCTCGCTGCCGCTTGTTGACAAGCGCGATGTCGGCATCTGCCACGCTGTTGCCGCTTAGCTCGGCAAATTCATCAGTCCGCTAGCCACGGAACACTTCGCCACCTACATACGAAGGGCTTACATATTATACTGGGATTATGATCCTCGGCGCACCGTCATTTTTGGACAACGCACCGAGTCTCGTGGGCTACTATCTACACAGGCGATCTTATATATGCGGAACTGTCAAAAGGTACATCATTTTATGCGACTCTCAAAACCTGTCAAGAACTCCTCGACGCCCTCGTACAACCCGCTCTCCACGGATGAAATCCTTTCAATCACCGTACCCATCAACGCATGGTGCTCATCTGAGATAGATGGTCGCCCGAGCAGATCCTTCAGCTCCTCCGACCATGCACTGGACGGTGTCGGACTCGTCCGATGGCCTTTTTCGAAGGCCGGACACGGAGGACCTTGGGGGGCATACGATTGCCTTCCGGCCCTGCCGGATTCGGAGAAACCCTCCGTGACGACACCTCAGGGTTGCCCTCCTCGCAAGGCGGTATGGCCGGGGGAGGCGTTCCGCTGGCCTCCATCATCTCCTATCAAGATCCTCAAGATGAGCTCACGAGAAGGGCTGAGATCCGGACTACAAGGTAAAATTTCGGTTATCTTCCTCAGAAATAGAACAAGGATGTCTCTTATTTTAAAACTCCCCTCTCTACTTACGGCTTGGTGGAGGGCTGATCCCCTTGGGAGCATAGTGCGGCCGAGGCATCCCCCGACACAGGACCCTGTGATGAAGATTTCTTCCCCCGCTTTGAGACCATGGTCTCCGGGTCTTCAGAGGCGGTCCTCTTCTTCCCCTGGATAGAGGAATTCTCGATTCCTCCTTTCCAGACAGCCTCCTTCGGGAGGCCGAATCTCCTTGTTCCCCTTCGCTTCTTCCAAAGGCGCAACCTCCAAAGATCCTGGTTAACACGGATCCGCATGGTCTCATGGAGGGGGGGCCGGATACCTGAATAGCTTTTGCTTTCGCTATCCACCCTCTTTAAGGGACAGCTCTTTAATGGCAATTTTATGATAAATATACTGGATAGCGTGTCCAGAACAGGCTACTTACTTTAGTATCCTGCGATTGCAGCTCACACTCAAGCCCTCGGTCGAGTCCGGACACATTGCTTGTGATCCAAGAACAATTTGTACATCTCCATGGGCATCGCTACCAGAAATGTTGGAGGGCTCGTGGTCCTCCGGATTAAACTCCCACAAAGTGGAGGGGGCGACGCTTGCAGGCAGGGTGCGGCGAATCAACATGACTCAAGGCCACTACAACCAGATTGATGTCTCTTTCTAGGAGATCTCGAATGCGCCCTCGCAAAAGGGCACGCCCTGGACGGACCTCAGCCAAACGCTTTATTGACCCATGACACTAGCTGTGGTGGGGACCCGAGCGAAGGCAGGTGGCGCCACCCACTTGGTGCCCCGGAGCTGTGGATATAAAACCACTCGCCATAAGCTGAACTCCTCTTGAAAAGAGCCCTCGGCCATGGATCGTCGGCATTCTTGCTTATAACAACACTCCGACTCAAGCGCTGCCCTCGATCATCTTCGGCTCTACTTTGAAGGTCTTAAGCCACAATCCGGCGTGAGGAGTAATACGGAGGAAGGCTTCAGACACGACAATGAACGATGAGATGTGGAGGATGGACTGAGCCAAGTCGGAAATTCCAGCCCATAATAAAACAGGAGCTCCTCACTAAGGGGTCCGCCGGAAGCCTAGCCTCAAGGAAGTGAGAAGTAACACCACGCTTTGCCAGTGCTTGGGAGTGGGAATAACCCGCCTTGAGCAGGCAGCTCTGGCGAGATTTCGCCGTTAGATACCGCCGGATTACGGGTTCCGGCAGACCCTTAAGGTTCGAACTCAAAGTGCTGCTGGAGATCCAACCTCCACCGCCTCGCACTCACCGAATCGCAGGGACCTAAAATACTAACAAGAACAACACAAGAGACGCGAAGATTTATACTAGTTCGGGCCACCGCTAGGTGTAATACCCTACTTAGTTTGTGGTGTGGATTGCCTCCTGGGCTGATGAAGAATAAGACAGGGAAGAACAACCTCGCGAGGGTCTCGTTTAGTGGGTGCGATGAACTGCTATGGTGTCCTGCTGCTCTAGCTTGAGGATCGTCTCTCTCTCTCTCTCTGGATTCCGAATGCTGGATCCTTCGTCCCCCCTCCTATGGTGGCTAGCTCTACTTATATAGACGAAGGCCCTGGGCCTCTTCCCAAATATTGAGCGGGAAGGGCGCCAACAATTGGCTATTTTGAAGGGGAACAACGGGTACACTTATCCTGACTAAAGTTGGTCCTCGCCTGCCAAAGGCTCTGGTGATGACGCCTGCTTGGGCTCCACGATGATTGCATTCCAGCCGTTGTGGCTGGTCTTGGTCTTGTTGCACCGAAATGGACGCCTTTGCTTGATGCCCTTGCCTGCGCTTGCTCCCTTTGCACCAAAGAGGAAAGGAGGATCGCCAGGCTGCTGGTGCCCGATCGGGCGCCGGGTCGTCATGGTTATGCCACGGCACCTCGCGAGGTACCCCGCCTTGAACTCTCCGCCTCATGAGCTACCCGACAAGGCCGCTACCGAGGAAGCTCTTGGTCGTCCGCCTCATGAGGCTTGGCCTCGCGAGGGTCTTGAGTTTGCGCTGATGAAGATGGGCCGCCCTGGCCTCCTTTGAGCCACGCCGCAGGCCGCAGTGCAGTGCAAGTTTGGGGACCCCTGCCCTGAACGCCGACGTGAGCCCCTGGGTTACGACGCGCCCGACTTGGCTGGCAGAGAGGCGAAGGGCAAGTGCGGTTGCCAGGGTCTTAACAGCCTCATGGCTTTGGGCGCCGGTGGCGTTGATTGGACGTGGCGCCTCAAGCAACCGCTGGTTGATAATAGAGCGGCATCTTCCTTGCCTCCTTTACTTTCTCCAGCTTGCTGCTCAGATCCCCTTTCTTTCGCCTCCTCCCCGCTTCCAAGACCTTCAGATCCACTCCGCCAGGTCCTAGCCAGCCATGGCTCGTCAAACCCCGCCGGAGCCTCGGTACTTACGCCTTTGACCCGCCGAATGTGTCAATAAGTAGCCTTTGCCCTCGATGCACCGGGTCATGGAGGCGCAGGGCGCCAACGGACGGCGGTGTTCAAGGTCGCTCCTCCGCCTTCGAGGGTCGGGGAGTACCTTCTACCCGCTTTCGTGGGCGCCATCATTGCTGGTCCGCACCTCCTTTCTGATTTCTTCTTCTCTCGCTCTTCGCCATTACAACATTCACGCCTCGCACCTTCATCCCAACTCCGCCCTTCACGCAATTCGCTTACTATTGTGAGGCCCATGTCGGGTGAAGCCTCGTGGCCTTTGCCGCTTGCCACTACTTCTTCCTCCGATTCTCCTCAGGTCCTGTCTCACAGGCGCGAAGCCACGTGATACGGCGGAGCCATTGCCATTTCAAACACCGAAGCGGATTGAGGGCTTCAGTGCAAGTGGGTCTTGTGGATGCCGGGCGGATCCACCCCGCCGATCCTACCCACGGAGTCCGGGCCGAGAGTTCCGACGATCGTCCCGAGCGGCTTCGATCCTCGCCGGGTCAGTGCCGAGAGGATGGATGCAGATCTGAAGCCGGACGATGCAGCGGGCGGCGAAGGACTGCAAGGGTGCTGTCAAGGGAGTTCCCGAGCACCAACCGGCTCCACTTCGCCAAGATTGCCTTCGATGTGGAGGCCTTCAACCCGAGCCCCATGGCCTCGGCCGGGCGAGGATCTCGTGACGGTCCTCCAGCCCTGGTAGGGGCGATGTGGCGAGGCCGAGGGCGCCTCTGCCACTGTTCCTTCGTGGAGGATTGGGAGCAGGTTGGGATCCATGCCCGCCTTCAATGGGGACGGCCTGTGCTCATGGAGGCCCTGAGGACCTGGGGACGTGTCCTCTCCCGACCGGCCAAGAGGTGGAGGAAAGGGAGCCAGATGGGGGTTGACTCAGGGCAGTCAAGGGCTCTCCTCGCGGGCGCAGGCCCCGTGTTCTCCGCCTCGAGAGTGACAACGACGAAGATGAGGATGGGCGGGAGGTAGAAGCCTGCCCCGATCCCAAGAAGGTTAGGACCTGGCTGGTCCTCGGGTCCGCCTGCCCCGGGCGATCCATGGACGCGCCTCCTGCCTCCTGGTCCCTTGAAGGATCCTCGAGCCTGCCTCTAAGCTCAAGTAAGGCCGAGGCTGCCTCGATTCCACCTGACGCATTTCACCTGTAAGTGCCTGCTTCCTGTCTTGATTATTGCTTGTCGACGAGATTCGATGTCCATGTTTCGGTCAGCCGGCGCCGCGGGTCGGCTAAGCTGAAGGGGGCCTCGAGGCCCCGGCCCGTGGTGGTGCCTTGCCCTTTAAAAGGAAGATGACCTCGACGCCCAGGCTTCTCCTGCTCTGGGCGCCTCTCACGAGGCTCGGGCTGAGCCTGGCTGGGCGAAGCTTCAGCCTTTGTCCTGTGCGCACTCGAGCTGGCTCTTGCTGACGCTGCCTCCACTGCTGCCGTGGCGCTTGGTTCCGGTTCCTGCATGCAGTGGTTACGCCAGCCGCCAACTCCTCCTACTCCGCCAACTGCTGTCTCTCCGACTTCCTCCTCATGTCCTAGACCGCTGCTGTTGCCGAATCGACCGGGCTGCGACAGATCTTCCGGGCGCCACCTCGCCAGTGGCTGCGCTGAGCTGGCCTTCGCCGGATTCGCCGACGCTTCAATTCGGGCGGCACCGTCCAAAGCTTCACGGAAGCCAGACGGCGAGAAGCAGGCTGTTCATGAGGCGAAGGTATCTCGCGATGCTGCCTAGGGGAGGTAGCAAGCATCCGAGGTCGCCGCGAGACGCCGGAGGGCGAGCTGGCGGGCCTCGCAGTAATCCAGCTCGCCGAGGAGGCCCGCCCGCCAGAGCTGGAGGGAGGCATGAAGGCTCACGAGGCGGCTATCAAGGGCCGGGAGGCTGTCGAAGAAGCGCCACGACTGCTTTGACGCTACCGGGCAGGAACTGGAGGCGAGGAAGGTCGAGCTAGACGCCAAGGCGCAGGTTCTGCTGAAGACCCTGCGGGCTCTATGGATATTGAGGTGAAGGCTCGGTCTCCGCTGAGGGAGCTTTTATGACAGCGGCCCCGAGAGCCCACTGGCCGGGCGCTGAGGACGGCTCCCGCCAAGTTGCTTCCTTCCTGATCCGCGCTTGAAGATGTCTCCTTGGTCTGGCCCCACGGCCGAGGCCGAGGCGCTGGTCTTGTCTTCCGCGCAATGACGTGATCCTCACCCACTATCTTCGCGATCCCGCCGACATGGACAGCTCATTGAGCCGGGCGAAGGCGAGCATGCAGCTGCCCAAGCCGAGGCTGTGAAGGGTCGCGGAGGCTCTGAAGTTCCGCCTCAGCACCAAGTCGAAACGAAGGCGCTGCCGGCCGCTGCTTCAAGAGGCG